>OZ012685.1:17016433-17553933 GCA_963942565.1 Maea johnstoni
CCAGCCGTATCGCACGAGGCTGCGAGGCCGAGTGCGATACGGCTGACTGAACGCAGATTCCAGGCCGTATCCCTTTTTTACAAGGGGGGATAACGATTTTATCATCAGTTTTTTTTTTAATTCTTTAATTAAAAAAAAAAAAATTCTAATTATAAAAAATTTTTAATGATTTTTTTTTTTGATTTTTTTCTTTTTAATTTTAAAATTTTTTTTTTTTTTTAATATTTTCAAAAAAATAATTATATTTAATTTACTTTTTTTTTTAATTTTAATTTTTTTTTTGTTTTTTATTCTTTTTGTGTGTCTTGTAATATAAAAAAAACAACGAGGCTGTGACCTGTAAACTTGAGGTCAACCATAGTAACCATGGCGAAGGAGGATAAAACATTGAGCCTCGATTTCAAGAGTGAGGATAAAACACTTATCCCCATCCTGAAATTGACAAGTAATGAGAAGCAATGAAATACAGTCCAGTACCCAACAGCTATTGACCAATCAGCTGCGAGTATCAGAGTGAAGCTGATGATAAATAAATATATTCATATACACATATATATATAAATATACATATATACATATTAATATACATATATTAATATATTATATATATATATATAGTAATTATATATATATATTATATATATAAGTTATATATATATAGTCATATATATATTATTATTATAATATAAAATATATATAGTATATATAATATATATATATATAGTTATTATAGTTATATATATACTATATATTTTAGTATATATATATATATATATATATATTATATTATATTATATATATATAATATATATTATATATATATATATATATATATATATATATATATTATATATATATTATATATATATATATAGTATATATATATATATATATATATATATATATATATATATATATACACACACATGTATACAAATATATACATATATACAATATATACACTGCGGTCGAGACCGCATGCCACCTGTCTGCGGCTGATTAAAAAGAGATCGTGCCCCCCCCCCCCCCCTGAAGCACCTCAATCAACATCAATATCCGATTGTTGCACGTTGCCCACCTCCCTCTTTATTGTCATCAGGGCGTGAGGGAATTCTAACGACTGGTGAGGGTATGTCGGTGGTTGGGTCCGGCACCCCTTACTGATGTCGACCGCGTGCTATGTGGCCTGCCCTGAAGTGTGGTCTGAGGCAATGCCAATGACTGCTAGCTGTCTCTTATCAATGTCTGGGTTTGAAACCCTGCTGAGGCATGAGAGAATGATGCCACTGATGTGGGATCAAGCGGCGGATTGGTTGCCCTATCAGCCACGCCTGCCTGCCTATATGCACCTGGCAGCAACATGGCAGAAAAACTGACAAATAAATGAAAATCCCAAATCTTGGTCTCAACGTATTCTTGAGCAGGGTCTACCAACTGCAATATCGCATGCTACACGCATGCAATACCTTCACTACCCCAACCCCAAGTATACTCGTAGCATTAGGAAATCACGAACAAATATGTAAATCTTTAGCGTCATTGTTGATTGTTAACCCGCATTTACCAATGATTAAAGGTTTCGCATCGTTTTTCTAGGGTTGTCCTGCCACTGAAGAATCAGTGATATTAATATTTCATATTTTCCATTCAATAATTTATATAAATATTTTCTCTGAGAGCAATGTAACTGCCAGCAGACTCCCCGCAGGGCTTGTTATATATAAACAACACACAGACTATTTCCATCGACCCCCCCCCCCCCATTAAGATATATGTTAAGGCTGACACGACTCCTAAAAAGTTCTCTAGTTTAATAAGGTGTAACAAAATTTAAAATGTTGGGCCGTTTTTGCTACTTGTGCCACGTTATTGGGTGGAAGTTGAAGTGCATTTCACCAGTGTCCATAAGCAAATTAGCAATGTCCACAGTTTGCAGATCTTACTATGTAGTTTGGAGCAACCTAATATTTTTATCATTTCCAATCAGTTTCATCTCTCTGGAAGCACAGCATTATTAGTGTGTTCAATCAATATTTTTTCATCATAATGAAGTTTTCTAAAAAAAATTCTGAATGGTGTAATTTTCAATCTTTTTCAACTTTAGAAAAATCTCATTTCCCAATATTCTACTTAAGTTTCATCTGACATTAACTATTTCATCTTTTTATTTACTACTTTAGGGTTTGTATATGTGTCTGTAGTCATGTTGCTATCGCTCTTAGCTACTTTTTAAAAAAAAACTTTCAATTCCACCACTTGCGCATTTACCCCTGAACTTTTTGCTATTTTTCTTTTTATCTTGGTTTTACTTGACCAACCTATCAACATCAGATATTCGTCGTAGCAATTAAATCAATGTCCATGGTGTATGTCCACAAGGTCCCTGGAGATAATTGATTTCTGTTGGTAGGCTATAGTCAGGGATAGCCCCCGCCCACTCAGTGGTCAAGTTCGTGCCTTTCGCCGCAGTACTCTGATCGATCAGTGATTTCTCCTTAACTCCCAAGAAAGGTCCGTGACGTCATCAGCAGGTACCCGAGGAACAAACTTCAGTCGTCGTGGGACGAGTTTAGAGCGTGAAAGTTCTTCTAACAAGTTTATCTCTTGATTGTAGCAGATCACACTTGAGACTTTGGGGTCACGGACGTGTAAGTGTTCATCTATATTTCCTGGACTATGGGGATTCTTGTTGAATCTCCGTTGAATACGAATTTATAGGCGTAGCAAGTTTCTGGGGGTTTGAAGTTTTTGCCAATTTGGGTCACGACTCACGTAGTGACAGAGCCATTAGCATTTGTGGTTGTTGTTGTTTCAGTAGGTATGAGAGATGGAAAGCTGGGGGTGGAATGTAAGATCTGTTTAAGGGGCATTTATTTGATATCATATTGGTATGTGTCACTACACCAGAGACTTACAATCTGACTACACTACTACCATTTGGTGGTACAAGGATCTATGTGTGTAAACTAAGGACACACTGGTCAATTAAACTTGAAATGCATTTGTGATAAGTTCATTTTAAACCAAGTTCAGCACATTCTGTGATTTTGGCATGGGTTACACATTTTTCCCATTTTTTAACACAAAAATTCAACTGTCAACAATTAGATTACATGGCAATGTTCATGTATACTTGATACTGACAATAAGATTCACTTCTTGCCATGCAGAGGTTAACTAAACTTGCTCAAGTAACATAAACATATAGGAGAGGGCCCTAGTATTAAGAATCAATTTGAGGGTTTCTAATGAAATAAAGAACAGTGTTTAGAATTTATACCAGACCTACCTACTGTTAGGTAGGTGAGGTCCTTGTGTTTATGCCGTATGGTTAGTAAAAATAGTTGATGTGGATCCCCCACCTTAGATCCTTCTTGAGGGCTTGGAAAATATGGTTCTCAGATGTGTGTTTAATATTGAAACAAGGGCCCTATTAAGAATCACCTTGATTTTGTTCTAAAACAATGTTTTTTTTTGTAAATTAATTGATTTCCAATATTGTTTTGCAAATTAAGTGAATTTACAAACAGACAAAATATTAAACCACTCAATAGACAGCACTTATCCTGTTGCCATGGAGAGATGAGCCTGATCATGATCAATCAGCTTGCAGGCTAGCTATTTTAGGATTAGGGATTGGCACCTTTATTATTTTTTGTGATGAAATATGATATCTACATTACTCTCAATATTGATGACAGTGTGGGATGAGTGGCAGGGGGTCATGTTAATGCATTTGTTATAGACACTGACCAAAACAATAGATGATGAAAATTGATAATTGCATTCAATGACTGTGTCTGGGTGCCTGGGTGTCATTTTGACACCCAAACCCCTCAAAAATCACACATCAGGACACCTAAACTATTTGATCAAGACTATTCAACAATGTCAAATCAATTTCAAGCAAATAATTAAACATGTTTAGTTCAATGTGAATGCTAGTACACTAAGTAAAACATTTTATGCATTTTGTTGATAAGGATGGAATGTGTATGGTTATAATGTGAAGATAATTATGGTCTCCTTTACAATATTTGATAGCCCAAATTTTCATGATGTCCCATTTGCGAGATCCTGGGTAATACCCTGGCAGCACTATGTTACTATCTATTTGTTAACATTAGCAATGTATGTCTAGATGAAGATATAATTCTGTGAATAAAAGGAGTGTGGAGCACAGAAAGAAATATATATCTTTTTAGGGTCTGACACTTAGATTTTAGGCTAGGGGCCCGAAAAAGGTCTTTCGATAAAAAAAAATAGTGTTCAAAAACAGGATTTCTGGTTAATATACATACTATTTTGGGTCCCTAGTCTGAAAAGTTTAGGGGTCCACATCAAATTCTAGGGGCACATGCCCCTGGGAAAGTTGAACCCTGCTTTTGAGAATTTGTGTGCTTGGCACTTGCAAAATGAATACATTTCAAAAGGTTGGTACGATTATTTGACCAACCAGAATGTTACTCATCTGTACCTATAAACGTTGCCATGTTTGCTAGATGATATGCAATGGTATGAGATCATGGCAATCAATTAATAATCTGCCATGATTTTGATTAGTATAACAGGTGTCTGACAGATGCGACAGGTCACTAAATTGTATTGTCAAAAATGTAATTTCTACCATTCATATTATTGTCATTGTGATTGAACCTTTGAGTTTCAAACAACAGCCCAGGTGTTATATTGGAATGGATACATCACACATTTATATCATTGTTTAAGTGAAATGTACAGTGTGACATCTAGGGAATTTGGAATTGAAATATTAGACCAAGAAATCATAAATGTAACAGTACTTACTAAGTATTGGGATTAGCACTATAAGCACAATGGTATAGGGAGCTGATTCCTAAGGGGGGGGGGGGTGCACAGGAAATGACTGATCACCAGGTTAATTGCCAAACCAGAGATTGTTTTGAATTTTGTGATACAGGACTTATTTATTAAAAAACACTACAAAAGAGTTACCCAATTAACTAGTACTATATTTGCCCATTCTTTTAAAAATTTTGTTTAGTAAGGGAACCCCTTATATACATAGATGAATGATATATTTCCTGAAAATGTATCTTATTATCAAATTCAGTAAATATTGTATAATAAACAAGTTTATCCAGTGTTGAAATCTCTCTCTAAAGATACTATTTATAGTCATAACGGTGCATGCTTGTAAAAATCTGTTTTTGTACCAATTTCTTTTCAAAATTGGCAGGTGTATTGTAATGTATAATTCAAGTTTGTTCAATTTAAGTGCCACCAGTTGAGAGTATCATAATACATTAAATAGTATTATGCCATTTATTATATTTTCTTTTTCTTAATATTTATTAATTATATTTTCTTTTTCTTAATATTTATTATATTTCCTTTTTCTTAATATTTATTATATTTTCTTTATCTTACTAGGTGACAGGTGAAGATGGAGACTGACAGGAATTCCTCCGCCCGACCAAGGTCTGGTCGTCCAGTCAGTGCCCAGTCCCGCACAGCATGGGGATTAGAGGGCGGCGTGGACAATCCTGCAGGGCCACGACCAGGAACCCGGGCAGATGAGTTACTGCCTACTGCCATGGAAGGTGACGAGTATATTGATGGTGTGACAGTTGAAAATAATCAACAGCCACCACCAACCATTGTTCAACCAAATCAAAATCGAAATGGTTGTTGGACTTCTTTCAAATCTGGAATCAGATGTGAGTATAAAACACTAGATATCATTGTTTGTTCTAATACGTGTTGGAGGAATACAGTTCACGTTGATCTTTTATAATTACAATTAGTGTTTACTGCTTAAGCCATGAGTCGATTACAATTGATATATAACTTATGATCTTTCATGGCATTGCAAATACAATTGCATTTGGTCAGTATTTTACATGCCTATTATTGCTTAGAACTGTTTTGCATACTTGATAAGATCTGGTGACAGTAATACTTTGAAATTGCAGAACCTCTGTCGTCTCTCTCTATATATATGTATACTTGCTGTCATTCTCATGAAAAACTGTCATTGATTTAAAAACAAATGGACACTGTGAAATAATTTCAAAGACGGCGCTTTTATATGTGGTTTAATGAAATATGTGAACTCTGAACGGAGTCCCACCTTAGCTTTTAGAAAACTGGGTCCCTTACTTGTCAAAGGAGCTCGATGCTTTTCTGTCATTTAAAATGTCTGAGGTAAAAAACTTAATGTTTTGAAGAGGCATAGAATATACTATTTCATTGTGTTGGATATTTATATTCTCTCAGGGCAAAAACTAAATACACTTGTGCTTTTGACCCAAGAAGTTAACTGCAAGGATCTTATTTCTATTTATACCTGCCATTTATTGCTGATTTAGTCACTTGACAATGAATACCGGAAACTTAACTCTCTGCAAATTTGAAGCACCAAAGAATTTGCTTTATGGATGTTCCTTTTGTCTGATAGATCTTCATAAGAAACAATTTGACTCATTTACATGCACCTATTCTCCACAGACTATTATATGGATTTTGGACTGATACAATTGGAGTAAAAGAGACTCTAAAGATAGTGCTGGTCAGGTGTAGCGGTCTTTCTTTATTGTAAAAATCACAATGTCCCTGATCTCAAGGAGACCAGGGCTATCTAACATTTTCATGAAAATTTGCCCCAAAAAAGTCCTATTTCACAAACTTTGACCATCTGTGGTTCGAAAACTAACATGATGACCTATCATTTTTTTTATGTCTTACTATTTAGGGCAATGTGTAGAAAGTGTAGACAAAAATTGGTGAAAATTAAACTGAGCAATTCTGACTTATATCAATTTTGGGTTAAAAACTTGTTTCTCGAATTCCTTGATTTTGCCCAATAATTCCTATATAACAGCAGAAAAATAATTTCAATAAAGCAGAACAGTATTTCAGGCAGTGTCAGTATCTCTGAAGGGATAAATCTAGCAAAGAAAATCACCAATGTTGGAGAAAGTGATGTTTGTGACATAAATTGCATTAATTTTTCAAAAATCTGTGGAAAAAAAACTAAGTTGATGACCCCATGATTTTAAGATGTTTTGAAGATCACTGTGCTATGTTCTTTCCTTTTGCAAAATTTCAGGAAAATTAAACTGAGATTTCTAAAAGTGTCGTAAGACCTTAACTCACAATTTTTCTTACATATTTTAAACATTTATGCTGTATTCCCTTGCTATACTCAAAAGAACCATTGAATTCTGACATTGGTTTCGAGGGAAACTCCAACCATAGTGGGGTTAATCATGCTAGAAAGTCCCACATAACAACCTGCAGGATGACACGATTTGCCTACCTTGTCCGGTCAGGCATAGAATCTGACTGGACACCTGATTTCGTGTGGGGCACTCTCACAATGCTCCTCCTACCTGAGGTTCTTTGTAGTGCGTCATTGAAGAATGTAACTTACAATAGAATCATTGTTTCTTGTATTCAAGGTTGTAGTAAAGGTGTGGTTAAATTTAGTTCAAGCTAAACCCATTGTCATGCTAGGTTGGTTGAAATTAAGAGAATGGGTTTATATTTGGATTGCCTATCACCAGCTCTTTTCTCTCTTCAATGCAATGTTCAAACACCATAAGTTTTGGTTTGAATTGGAATTGGAATTATTGTCACTTTTTATGACATAATAAGGCTATATTTTGACTATTTAACCAGTTATAAGAATAAGTGATTTTAAAATGCAGAACCAGGGGAAAAACCCCACCTAACGCAAAGTCATTGTCAGCTATCTCACATGCCCAGCCCCACCTGGGATTTTGGGTTTGGGTTGGCAGCTCTAGGTGTTATTTACTAGGGGCAAATTTACGCTACATAAATTATTCAAGAACTTTTTGAGCAGTCTTTTATCAATAAAATGATTATTGGGCAACAATTATAAAATAAGAACAATACCTCCATTGTGTTTCATTTAGGAGATGACATTATAGGCGAGAGCCAAATAGGATGTTTCCTCTGCAATGTAGGAATATTGATAATGATAAATAAATTATGAACACACCTAATACCTAGTAACAAGCATATATATTTCAGCAACTGGTAAATATTAGAATATTGATTTTACTCGGTGACATTTGTTTGGACAGTGGCTCAATGCTAATGGGAGACAGATCGATGGTTTATAACTCCTTCACTGACCAGCTTGAGGTATTGATCATGTAATAATATATTATTATGTATTAAACCTTCCTGCTCTCCCTTATTGTGAATTTGAGATGTGAATAGAAGAGTATTCGATTGGTTGTCTCTCACTTCTACAGTCTTGCTGACTTGCTCTGAAATAAAGTTTCTGTCATTGGGTTGAAGTTTTCTGAAATTGGTGTGTCTGCAGGCCTCAATGCTAACTCAAAATGTTGCTGGCCCCAAAGTACCAGTAACACTTAGCATCTACTGGATTACTGGTCCAGCAAAATTCTTACTGGTCCTAAAAATTTATCTTTAATTAGCAAGAAAAAACATTGCATAAAATTTACCAACAACAGTTATTTATTTCAAAGACAATTAGGGACATTCTTGAGGCCAGTTGAGGGGAGACTTGTTAACAAGAATGTCCCCAAATGTTTACTGGCCCTGTAGGACCAGTTGAGCTCTTTTTTACTGGCCCAAAGCCATTGTTGGGAATTTTTACTGGCCTGGGGCCAGCGGTTCACTCTTGAGCCCTGACCTGAGATATAGCATGCACCATGGTCTTAGCCAGCAGGGCATCTCCATGGGTGTCTTTTTGGATGCCCAAACCATTAGAAAGCACCCAACAGGACTGTCAGGACACTCAAGTTTTTTGTGAAGAATTTCTTAAAATGACAGTCGCATACATATAATTGAATTTTTTCATCTCCACATAATTCCCATGAGATTGTATAAGGATATCATGTATTATTTTGATAAATTGATACATGTTCATGGTTGAAATCTGAGTATATTTTGGGCCCCCTTAAAATTTGGAAGCCTCAAAATTTTACAATTGACAAGTTTGGGCTTCCAGTTTCTAGCATACACCCATAGCTTGCACTGGCATGCACCCATAGACAAATTTAATGATTCAGTATTTACTACACTCAAGATATAAAGGAACAGTGACCTTACCTTAAGTCTACTTTCAGCTTTCTTTCACTAAGGATACTTGTCCTTATCAATTTTTATATTGATTTTGTTTTTACTTTCTATTATAACAACCAAGTCCTTTAAGTAGCCTCATGTACTACTCACTGAATTGATGACTTACGTTAAACTGCAGCAATATATTTGTGATGGATATATATCCAGTATAAACTTAAATGAACTCCAGACTACCCATGATTTGTAAAGCATATCTTCTTTTTTATTTGATGAGTGACTGGTGTTTTTGGATCTGGCTATCCCAACTATGTCAGGTAACTCTACTGTGAAGACCCACCCTCACCTTAAGTTGACTAGATCGTGAAATGTGGTGTACAAAATGGGCAATGACAAAACTTTGACCAGTGTCATTTTTAGACATGAAGATAATCAGTCAGCAGACATAAACATGTTCCTTTTAAGAAGAAAACATATGTCTCTAAGTAATATCGCACAAAAAGTAGAAAAGTGAAACTATTTATTTCCTTGGAAAATTGCATCTTTGGAAACTTCTGTTCAAACATTAAATCATTTTTGGTATATTTTTAATATCATGACAACCTCCACTAGAAAAAAATGTAATTAATCCTAGATTTGTTTCTAAATATCTACCCCTGCAATGCATTTTATAGGCATTACTAAGTATCTCCATGATATCTAGTGAGATCTCTTTGAACTTTTCCATGCGAATGATAGAAAAATACAGTGCATTTCATGATTGTTATCTCAGTATGGTCATGTTTCCTGTCTTCTCGAATAGGATTGCCCATGTTGGATACCCTTGCTCAACATCCTAGCTAAGGCCCGTGATGGCTCAATATTACGATTTATTTATTATAAGCATGCTTTACAGACATGCTGTGCCACCATACATACACATTTTACTGTGATTTTACACTTTAGCCACAATTATCTCTTGTTTATTTCACCCACACCCTCAATATTTCAAGCATTTACTTATTCATTTATATTTATTCTGGAGATGGGTTGAGCCTGTCCGTAGTATTCCATTGGAATTTGGATTATCGTCACATATTCATGTCATCCTTGATTTACAAAAAATGCAACACATAAGCAATGCACAGCTGATTGAGTCCACAAAACCTTCCATAAATGATATCGCAGAATTTGGGGGTGTAAATCTTAAGAGAAAATTGAAAGAAGATCATAGCTTCAGAGGTCAATATGTATCCAGTACAAAGAAAATAGAGGGGATCACACCCATGCCTTAAAGAAATAATGTGTGGTCTGCTGGGGAATTTCAGAATAAAAAAAGAATGAATAGAATAGTGAATCATATAAAACTGAATGTTCTTTTATTTCCAAAATGACCTTTGGCCATGCTGGTTTTGGCATGATTTATCCACATGAGGACGATAAGTAAAATTTCTAATGATCAGGTATGAGAGATTCCACTTCTTGATCAGTGTTAGCTCAATTTACACAAGATTAATCCGATATGTTAAAAAATGTTTCTCAAAAGAAATGTTTAAAAAAAATGGAGAGTGTTTTTGTTTTTTTGATGACAGGGCTTCATTTTATGGTTAAGAAAGGTGATCTGAGGAAAGGTGTGTGTATTCTCTGGCCTTCCACAAAGGAGTATACCACCATATTAGAATGGGTATCCACTCAGATTACCATTAGCTATGCACATCTGCTTTACTTGCTTATCAGTATCAGCGTCTGTTTTTCTGCCCTTACTGAATGACTCGGGTAAGTGTGATAGATCAAGTGTACTAACACCCTGTGGATTGGAAAGGTACGAGAAATGTAAGGTTCATGCAAGAGTTTTGTAGTTTTGAAGGTCACAATCAATAGAATAGTGTGATAGCTTGTGTATTTATAGAATCATTTTCATTCCCAGGCAGTCTCTCATTAATTACAAGGTATCAAAGAAACGTGAAATCAGCACACAAAAATAAAAACATTATTGAATAAACTTTTTAGTTGAATTATCAAATGAAGTATTGGTGAAAATCACTAAGATGGATTATTCATGTTTGAATTATTATCACTTTTGTCAGGATTATTTGAGATCTGTTCAATAATGGGTATCAAGTCATTAACACAAACTTAATAGTTATTATTTTTTAAAAAATCATATAAAAAGTCTCTATGGGCATGACCTAAATATTTAATGTGTTGAGTGAAACTGACATTATTTTGATTTATTCCTAACAGCATTTTGGGCCACAAGACAGACGGAGGACACAACCAAAGATCGCGAGCTGCATGTGAAAACCACAATCAGAGAATTGATTATATATCTCTTATTTCTAATCATCATATGCATAAGTAAGTACACACGCCTCCATATTGTTGTTAATCAGTTCCCCTGTACACGATTGTTGTTTTCAGCTATCTGGGCCACTCGAGAAACTCAGGATACCAAGGTAGATGCAGAACTCCATGTGAAGACCACATTACGGGAGCTCATCATTTACATGTTTTTTCTTATCGTCTTATGTATCAGTAAGTAAAGCATGGACAGCAGAAACAGGGCAAGTTGAGCCTTTTCCTCTGACCATCATCTTTGACCACTTATTTTAACCATTATGCTGCTGGTGGCTAATTTAGCCATTACAAAATGAGGCAAAAAACCTGAAAAATCACTGAAACCGTGGCGCATGGGTACTCATCTGAGATTACTCAGATATCCAACGAATACCAACATGACAGGGTTTAGATGATTTTCAAAAACCTTTGCGTCCCTTTATTCGGACGAAAGTAGCCTCAGCAACATAATGGTTAAGTAGGATTCAGCATTCAGAAGGGCATAGAGATGATGGATCTTTCCATCTCCTATTGCTGTGTCTCTTTTCCATCACTTACCCCATTGGTTTCAATGAGCCTATATTTTGACTATTTTGGTAATACATTTGTGATCAGGGCATTTTTGGAAAATATTTAAGGGAAAATGTTGACCATAACCCAAAGCACAGTTTTCAGCTATAAAAGTCAAAATCTAAAACACATCTCAAAACTTTAAAGGTGAAATCAAAAGGTAAAGATAGTAAAAGTGTCTCTGGCTCCTATAGATGTGTGGAAGGCAATAAGGGGTAGATGGGTTTAGCCTTCAGTGTCCAGTCTGATTGTGATTCCTATCCAGTGAGAGTGGTCAACATGGTCGTCCAGCATCAACCATTTGAGGTCAACTTGCATTTAACTGTTTCCTGCATTTTGAATAGAAGAGGATTTTGACTTCATACCTTTTCTTTTATTCTATCATATAGATGTTTATTTTATACCATGCATAGATATTACAGGTACCTCATAGAGGTCATACTACAAAATATCTTTTATATACCATACATAGCTAGTTCCATCCATTAGCTTTTTTCATTAAAAGCTCTTTCGTACCATACAGTATATATATTTCCCTCCATAGCTTATCTATGCCATGGATACAAAGCTATTTCCATACAGAAGCCATATCATTTGACAACCTTTTCATGCCATGTACATAGCTATTCCCATTTGTAGCTTTTTTATAGCTCATAGCAGATAGCTATTTCCTTAATTAAAAGTCTCACATTAAACAACGTTTACAGATTAGTCTTTTCTTTCATGAATAGATGTGTTTACTAGATTTTTTACTCTATAGTTTACATTCTTATAAAAATCAAATTTCCTTATGTCCTTAGGAAGGTGAGCATGCATTCTCTCATAAGCATGGTATTCTTTACTGTCTCAACTTCATATTCTTCAAGGAATGTTTGTGATCATCCTGCATGGCAATGGTATATGTGCTATACTTTTTGGAAAATGTTTGATACACATAACAATCTTTTCTTTGGTGCCAAAAGTTGACACTTTTTGAGGACTCTATGATGCCTCCATGACTTATTTTACAATCACCATTTCACTTGATGCTTTTTTTTTTTTAACTTATGCAATATCATATGTCAGGAATATGATTATGGATTGATTTCACATTTGTTTTGAAATAACTCAGATGACAAAATATGATAGTGTATCGAATTTATTCTGGTGTTTTGTATACATGAATGAGTTGCAATTTAAAACAAAAACAAGGCATTGTCAATAGAGAAAACATTATCTTGGTCATTCCATGGTCTACTAAAGAAAAAGCAAATTATTGGTCGAGTTATTGGATAGAGGCAAATATCTTAGTCTCAGGTGTGGGATCAGGACTGGTCATTAAGGCTTGTCCTTATATGTTTGGTACAAGTAAACTAATAATTATCATAAGTGAAATTCAATATATTACAGAATATTTTTTAAATTCAATCTTTTGTTTATTTTCCTGCTCGTCAAGCATCATGGCCAGAAATTTGTTGGCCTTACTCAAAATAGTAACCATATTTCCAGACATTTTATTTTAATTTTTTGTCATAAGTAGCTAACTGTCTAGTAATTACCTTTGATCAAATTTAATTCAGTCAATCTTAAAAGGTGTTTCACAATAGAGTAACACTCGCAACCCAATACTCCTGGGTCAACACCCCATGCAGTTATTCTCACAAAGGGAGAATATGTCCTCAGTAAAAAAGGGCCATTTTGTATTTTCAACTAGCTAAGATACCTTTGTTATTATCAATTCTACAAAGTCTGACCACTTTAAGCTAGTAATGCCCTTTTAGGACCCCCTCAAACATATAGATGAATTTGATTTTTTGGCATTTGCTTTAAGTTATTGAGTTTTGGGCATGTTATGTTTTAGGATATCTTTGTAAAACTGGGAGATAAGGGTAAAGTGTACACGGTGTCTTCATTCATGTTTAAAGTCATTCTTTGGTGGGGAGTCGGTGCTATTTTAGGAAGCTGTTATGTGGAAATATTAGTCAAATAGAATATTTAGACCTGTACACTATATCAATACATGTATTACATTTATTAATACTAAGATCCAGGGGTTCAGGTTTTAGAAGTAGAATTGACCATAGCTAACCCCATAGAGGGAGCCACTTGTCTAGACAAGGTATGGGACCTGTTAACATTCCCACACCACCTAGAACAATAGGATAGGGATAGATATAACTGTAGTGACTGTTACAATTGATATGAGTTTGTTCAGGTGTAGCTTACACAGTAGCAGTGACTTAGCCCCTTTGTTAAGTCACAGATTGGTAGGCATTGTCTCTACTGGGATAGCCAGACATAGCGGCACCACACCTCTACTCCCTTAATTAAGGAAAGTGTTAGGCTACCCAAGCTTCACCGTTAGCAACCAGGGTGGTCAGCAAGCCAGTAAGGTACTAGATAAACAAGCCCTCATTGGAGGGCCAATGTATGTTTTTATATGTCCTACAACCCTATTGGTGAATCTGTATTTTACCCTGTAAGATATTAGCCCTGTTCCTAGTGTTCAGGGTAATTCTGGTTTTGACAATAAAGACAGTCACATCAACCAACTCTTCAGAGTCTCTCAATTACTCTAAACTACTCTCAATTATATGGGGGAAATAGCCATATAATAGTTGGTGGAGAATCCGGGTAACATAATACATATGCCTGCACCAGATAACCTAAGATCAGCCACAAGACAGATGGAAGGCCAGCAATCAAACAACATCCAGATAGAGCATTTCCAAGCTCTGCCATCAGAGGATGGTGAACAATGGATTGAGAGGTTTGAGTACTTCTCAAAGTACAAAACCCTGCCAGAAGCCAAACAATTAGACTTATTTCCCATGTTTTTGAAGGGAAACACATGGCACTGGTTCCATGGGCTACCAGCAGACACCAAGGAAAATGTTGCTGAACTTAAGGCAGCTTTTAGGAGGCAGTACGCTAAAAAACAGGAGCCTGGGATCTATGCAGCCCAGCTTTTCAACACCAAACAGGAAACAGGGCAGAGGGTGGCTGACTACCTGGTCACAGTGAGAAAACTGGCCAGTCAAGCCAAACTATCACCAGATCTCACTCTACAAGCAGCTCTTCATGGACTGAGCCCTACCCTTAAGCCGTTTTTAAGCAGAAACCCACCAAGAGACCTTAACGAACTCTTAGTGCAGGCTGAAGCTGTGGAAGAGGGTCAAGGACCCACAGAAACACCAACTTTTGTACTTACAGAGGCAATAGCTTCCCTCACAGCACAACTGGAAGCTACCAAACTTGCAAATGTGCAAGCAGTGGCAACCACTAGCCAGAGACAGGTCCACTTCCAGGACAGATCAAGACCAAGACATAGAGACTCTAGCTATGACCGCCATAGCTCAAGAGAGAGGAGTAATAGCAACCAGCGCTCTTACATGCCAAGAGACTATAGCTATGACAGAAACCAAACCAGAGGATATGAGAATCCCAGGGGGCAGAGGAACAATCAGACTTACTCGAATCAGGACAGATACTTTAGCAACAGACAAAATGGAGGATATCAACAACAAAGGAATGGATTCACCAATAGGGGAGCAGCAGTTTAAACCATGTAAAGGTGAGTGTGCTTTTCGTTCTCGTTGTAGAGCAATCAATGTAAAATGCAATGCTTGTTCAAATCACTATAAATTTATTCTAAGAGATAGCAAGTCCCACAAAGAACACAAATAACTTGATCACCTAAAACCCTATTACAACCCAATTGATAGCATAATCCCACCTACTCAAGATGTACTGGATCAACCTCTACCTATACTTGCTCAGGGGAGTAACCCGGCCCAAGGCCCACAAAATACTGAAACCCCAATGCAACCTGCAGAATTAAATCCTTCCCAACCAGAAGAGGATAGGGTTTAAGAGGCAGAAAGATTATTAGGTATGAAGGTGAGAGGTGGGAAGAAATACAGTGTATAGTGGAAGAAATTGAGTTCTTTCCTATGACAATACACAAGAAGAAATGGCTATGCAGGTTTTAAGTCTATCAGACCACCATCTTTTCCACTACTCTATTTCCTAGACAAGCAACATTATTGATGGCACACCTTTCTGCAGAAGGAGATAACTGGTTTCAATAAGTCAATCTAAATCAATATTTTCATAATGAAAAAAAATGATATCTTTTTAACTAAAACATATTTCTGAGTAAACCGTGACTGAATTGTAAAACAGTTTATCTATGCTGACATCAATGGTTGTTTTTTTTTTTTCCTCACAATTCCCTTTCTTCAAACCATTGCCTTACCAAATCTCGTCCGTGTACCTGGCCTTAAAGCCAGAAGAATAAGACAAATACTAAACGGTGCTTTTTATATAAAGCTTGTACTCTATCATGATGGTCATGCTACCTACATCCTTGATTATGACAAACAAAGCGTTACTAATGATGCCCAAAGTAGACTTTATCTGGTGCTACCACACTAATTTCACCAACTGGATAAAGGTCTAAGCATTGCAAATCGACTGCCCTATTAACACACGAGAACCTGAATCACACTCATGTTGTTGATATATTTTATGCATGTATTGTGTAATTTGCTGAAATATGTTGTAATTGTTCAAAACTGTTAGTCTAGAATACTATGTGCACTCTACTTAGAAAATTGAATATTGTATGTCCATTGATATTTTTATGTGAACTGGGACCTATTGATTTAAGCATTATCAGAATGAGTACACACGTTACAAGTTACTTAGAGATTCCAACCGTTATCCATATGATGCTATTAAATGGCCATCTTTGCCAGGCAGGTTATGTTCAACCCATATGATAATGTCTCGAAGTAAAAACGAACCCTAACCATATGACATTTGTTTGCACCCAGACCAAATGAACCCTTATTGATATGCACATAGGTGCAGGGTCTAAATGTGATGCGTCTCAAAAGCCAATCGTGCTCGCAGGCAGTAAATTGCCCACATGTAGATACTCTCATTCATGATTGAACCCATTACCCAGGTATTATTATACAATTTTATTGTTTACTTTATTGCATATTTGGTGAAGGGTATACTGTAAGCATTCTACTAGTTAGACATTTGTGTTATTGTTTTTTTGTGATGCATTTATAAACAAAGCTTTACTCGCACATCAGTTATTTGATTACTACTATACTATGTATTGTTCTATATGGAAATCTTGAAATGTAGATATTTGCTTGAGGATTTTTGTATGTATGTATCAAGGTCTAACACTATTTCAATTGTATTTGCCTAAGAGAATTTATCTAGAGGTAGTAATATACTTATTTTAAATGGAAAACAAATCTTTATTGCTATAAGTCAATTTTGTAAGTTGAGGAGACCAACTTAATTAGGCAGGGGATACTGTTATGTGGAAATATTAGTCAAATAGAATATTTAGACCTGTACACTATATCAATACATGTATTACATTTATTAATACTAAGATCCAGGGGTTCAGGTTTTAGAAGTAGAACTTGACCATAGCTAACCCCATAGAGGGAGCCACTTGTCTAGACAAGGTATGGGACCTGTTAACATTCCCACACCACCTAGAACAATAGGATAGGGATAGATATAACTGTAGTGACTGTTACAATTGATATGAGTTTGTTCAGGTGTAGCTTACACAGTAGCAGTGACTTAGCCCCTTTGTTAAGTCACAGATTGGTAGGCATTGTCTCTACTGGGATAGCCAGACATAGCGGCACCACACCTCTACTCCCTTAATTAAGGAAAGTGTTAGGCTACCCAAGCTTCACCCTTAGCAACCAGGGTGGTCAGCAAGCCAGTAAGGTACTAGATAAACAAGCCCTCATTGGAGGGCCAATGTATGTTTTTATATGTCCTACAACCCTATTGGTGAATCTGTATTTTACCCTGTAAGATATTAGCCCTGTTCCTAGTGTTCAGGGTAATTCTGGTTTTGACAATAAAGACAGTCACATCAACCAACTCTTCAGAGTCTCTCAATTACTCTAAATTACTCTAAATTATATGGGGGAAACAAAGCCATATAATAAAGCACTCCCATGGTGACAGAAGTAGCCCTACTGTACAATGCTAGATTATGTACAGTTACTGTAGTAAAGTGCAATCAGTGACACAGCTTATGCAATCAAAAGAGTGCATCCACTTGCCATCAACCTTTCAAGTCACTTTACTTCCATTGTTTATCTATCAATGAATTCAATCAAGTACCTCTGCCCTCAAGTCTCCTGTTGGTCAACCATTGACCATCCATTGTTATTGTTGTGTCATGTTTGTACATTTCTATAATGGGTAAGACTTAAATAAAATCTTATCTAAAGGGTATGTGGGAAATGTAAAAACTGAATTTGTTAATACTTTGATCATATTTACGTATCTGTACATCATTTGAGCCTGAGGTGCCCTTTAATTGTTGACAGAGACGGTGGTGGTTACCACAGATCACTTGTTTTGAGACTGAGCTCAGTGGATCTCTTCAATGGTGACACAGTCACGCACAAATCAGAGCCTATCCACATGAACTCGTACTATGCACCTCTACCCATTCATTCATTCATGGTGGCCGAAGAGAGCCTCACTATTTATAAATTATTTTTTCCACTAAAAGCTTCACCCAAAACCAGGGACCAAGCCAGGATTTTCATAACAGGGTGTCCAAAGCCAGGATTTTCATAACAGGGTGTCCAAATCGGGATTTCAGAGAATTCAGGGTGTCCAAAATCCCTGATTGAAAAAGTAAAAATCATTACACTGATTAAGTACATTAACAAATTAAGTAATTATATGCTTAATTCTTCAAGAAATGTCTTTGTTATTATTATTAAGTTAAACCTTTTTAGAAATTTAACTTTGAATTAGTAAATTATAAAAAAACACATACCAAAATCTAGTGAGTCTTTTTACCTAAAACAGGTGTTTTTCAAGAAAAAGGGAGTACAAAAGACACCCAGACACCCTGCTGGCTAAGACCCTGCCCAAACCATTAAATCAAACTCTTTAAAGGAGCAATGTAAAATTGAATACAAACCAACCCTGTTTTTTTCCAAATTCACACTCTTCTTCCCTAAATATTTGTCATAACTTCATGAGTATCTGATAATTTTGATTTTTTTCTATGGGAATTTCCAAAATAAATGGGTCAAAAGGGTACATGCTGTTACTGAGACAGCGATTCATGGTAGGCCTTCACTAAATCATGATTTAATCTGAGTCGCCATAGTGACATGTCAACAAACCTATGGGTCATTGAAAGTGACAACAATAGGGGCAGTGAGTGGGGTGCTATTCTCTATGTACTGTAGATTATTGATCAAGTTACTCAAATATTATCAATAGGCTTAAAACCACCGGTATTTACCAAGTGTATACAGCTCATGCATATTGTAGTAATTGACCAAATGGTATTCATTTCCTTCAATGATATTTGAAACACCTAAGGGAATAGGTATTTATGTAATTAACCTATTCATGCCCATCCATGTCTGTTTTCTGCTATATTGCGGCTAAGTCATAACTAGCCAGCGGTAAGTTGTGGAGGAAATTACTGGCAACTTTCTCACATGCTCAGTGCCAACATCTTTTAAAACTTTGAAATATCTAAAAATCCAGCAAATAATTAATCAGTTAATTTGTTATTTCTCTATTTAGAATTGTCTAAAACATTTGAGTTGTGGAGAACAATCTTGATGCTATGTCCATTAGTGATGGGACGATGATCGACTGTAGTTGACAGTCGTCAGCAAGTTAACAGTAACCAATTAATCGGCTGGAGACTTTACACCTAATTGTTAGTCGGTATAATAGCCCATTAAGCCAGCCCACATCCTTAAGGTCAAAGGGTTCCTTGTCAGATATCCCACAGAGAAAGTTGCTTGTTTCATGTACTGACCCACTGAGAGCCAGCAGTGTAATAGGTCTGGGGTGGGTCATGCAAGTAGTGAGTAATCTAAGTATACCAAGTAGTATACCTACTGACTGATAACAACTGGGGTACTGAGCAAACTAGATATTTCAGATTCCTTCTAAATGTAGTTCTAAACATGATTTGGATGAAATGTGTTCTATGATGTGTCTTTCATTGTTTTTCTAAAGACATCTTTTAATGCCTTCATACATATTGCAATAAAAGTATTTTGATTTATTAGAATACTGGTAATTTGTCTCTAAGATACTGAATAAAACTAAGAAAGAAGACATACAAGTACACCTAACCTGCACAGTTTACATGTAGAATCCTTCATAGCATAAATCAAAAACACTTGAGAAAGTTTGATACCAAGATAGAATAGAATAGAATAGATAATTTGAAATAGTACAATATAATAACAATTGTAAAAATGCAGAACTTAAGCTTCGACAAGCAAACAGTCTCATGAAAGTGCGATGAACCGATTAATCGGTGATAGTCGGTTGGCCTAGCTGACTGATGATCGGTTAGGAAATTTCAACTGACTCCCACCACTAATGTCCATCAATTGGTTAATCTATACATTTCTGGATATGCTTATATTGAATAAGGCAGACACAGGTCATGACTTCAACATTATCATCTAATAATCACTTCTTTTGAAGGGCAAGGAATAAGTAATACCCCATTTCATTCAATAAATATTGTTTCACACCTAAACTTGAATGATATTTGTGTAATATTTTGTATATGTGTGATTTACATAATTATGTATTTGTTAATAAGCCTTCCAAATAAACCATACTTGACTATAATAATAATAATAATAATAATAATACTGATAATAATAATAATAATAATAATAATAATAATAATAATAATTATGATGATAATAATAATAATAATCTGACCATGCCAAATGTAGCTAGGATTTAATAGGATAAAGTTAGAAGGAAGCTATATCTTATTAAACTATACTTAGTTCTTACCTCTATTGGGTGAGTGTAATTCATCTTTTAAACATCATCATTAACTTGTAGCAATATCATAATTCTTCCAAACAAAGAGATTTTTCAATTTAATTCAATACTATTTGAGGGGATATTTTGTTTTGGTGATCTTATCCTCAAAATACTGAACTGACTTGTCCCCATGGCTCATTTTGTTTTATCAATTGTTAGCAAGAGTTGGCATGATTAACCCAACCCTCTATAATACTTGAATGTGTAATTGATTTACTCTTTTTGTGTCAGTTCTGTTCCTCATTTCAATATTTCCATTGTTTAGTGACATTTGGCATGACCAGCCCAACCATGTACTACTACACTAAGGTGATGAGCGAGCTCTTCTTAGACAGTCAATTTCCTAAAACCAAGAACACTTTCCGTGGCATGACTACCATGCATGACTTCTGGAGGGTAAGTAGACCAATTGTGATATGTTGTAACCATTGTCTTATAGATTGCAAACATTGTCTGGTAAATTAACATAAATCACCAAAAGGAATAATACCAAAAAACAAAAACAAATAGAGAGGGATTGTTGAATTCACAGGACCAACAACTTTTAGTCAGATATTGCTCAGGATGTTGCTTTGTTATTAAGAGATTTCCTTATGTGTAAACATGGTCTTACAACTTAACATAAATCACCAAAATACCTAAAAAAAAAAGGTTGAAGAGGGATTTTTGAATCAACATGACCAATAATTTTCAGTCAGAAATTGCTCAGGATGTTGCTTTGTTGTAGAGAGATTTCCTTATGTGTCCGACCACGAGAATGCTTCAGATGTGAAGGTGTTAAATCTTGGTCATTCATTTCCAAACCTATATGCCCCCAAGTGACCCATGGTCAGAGATATTTCAGTGAGGTCATAACTGGGGATGGATACCTTTAAGAACAAAACAGTACCGTATGGTATCAGTACCAGTGAAGCAGTATAGTGCTTTAAATGTACTTTTAGAAACAATACTCACTGGTAGCTGTACTGATACCTCTTAACGGTATCCAACCCTAGTCATTACCCTCTGGAAGCGATACCACTCTCCTTAAGATAGCTCTTCCTTCCACTTGGGTAATCAGTTATTTATTTTTGGCTCTCCTGAGCATGAATGGATTGACCTTTTGACCTACTGATACCCTGAGTGGCTGAGGTATAAGTGGGTTATAGAAAACACAGGAATCATCATTTTGCATGAATGGGGTTCTCAATTATCATGTTATCCTTCACAAAATGTTTCAAGGAGAGGTAATCCAATGCTCATGTGTATCATTTGATTTAAATATTTTCAAAAAATAATTTGTCGCCAGAATAACAACATATTCTGTAATCCTTTTCTGCCTTTGCTAGCATGAATGAGTAAACTATTTAATAGGAATTGCTTACACTGCTTTCACAAGCTATCAGTTACACCTGTTTTGAAAAAAGATATGTAGCATACTGACAGGTGTTGTTAACCCTTATGCTACTGGTGGCCAATAGAAAAGGATGCAAAAAACCTGAAAAAATGACTGAAACCCTGTCACATGGGTACTCATCTGAGCGTGCTCGGCGAGAGCTATCCAATGAATACCAACATGACTAGGTTAAGATGTTTTTCAAAGATCTTTGCGTTCTTGTAGCCTCAGCAATGAAAGGGTTAAGCTACCTTTCCTATGGTTAATGACATTTTTTTGACTTCACAGTTTGCTGAGAGTCCCCTGGTAGATGGGCTCTACTGGGAGAAATGGTACAATGACCGCAACCTCACCTCAAATGAACTTGGCTACATCTTCTACGAGAACAAGCTCCTGGGCGTACCACGTATCAGAATGCTGAAAGTTCGAGATGACTCGTGCCCCGTCCATGCAGATTTTAAGTCTGAGATCAAGCATTGTTACGATAGCTATGCTCCTAGTATTGAGGACAAGAAGCCCTTCGGCCTAAAGAATGGCACAGCGTATGTAACACCACTATTTATGTAATGCTGAAATATCTAGTTTTCTAAGCCTATTATGTTACCCGGCAGAGCGAAGAAGACACCAGTTTTGCTATCATAAAATGTTAATTGAGTAAGGGGACTTCATGTTAACAATAATTACACTTACGCAAATGAATGGCAACGCCATTGTAACTCTAGTATTCATGTCATGCTAATATATTCACATGCCCTTGCCCATTCTGAGCCTAAGAGAAGGCAGACACCTATGTTTTGTTGGTCTAGAACATCCTATTGTTGTAAATCCAGGAAGGTGAAATTGTTCTTTAAAAAGTTGCATTATTTTTGGAAATAAATGGCAATGCTTCTGTAACACCAGTATTCATGTTATGCTAAGCATTCATCATTCTTAGCCTATTCCAATACCTGATAGAAGTTAGTACACACCAATGTCTTCTGAACTACAATATCCTATTGTTGTCAATGCAGTGAGCTGATATTATGTAAACAAAAATTGCACTTAAGTTTTTGTAACAGTTTATTCAGTTGGCTGGGCAGAGGGATTTCTGACTATTTTCTCCTCCAGTGATCTGTAGTGCCTAAAGACATCCCTGTCCTGATAAAACCAAGATATAATTGAGGATGGCATTTGTAATTGGGAACTTGCGTGAATGGCTTAAGCTAAGATCAAGGCAGCGTTTGGCCATCCTTTGTATTTTCTGGCTTTATAAAACTAATAAAAAAAACTAGCAGCTTCTCTAACATTTGCATTTGCCGTGAGATATACAACTAGATAAACCTATATGAATGGATAGGTTTCAAGTTGGTTCAGTTTTCAGTAAAATCAACTACACAAAGCATTTCTGTGGTGAAATGCCCCCCCCCCCCCCCTCCCCTGCTATTGGTATATGATACTCTCAAGTTCCCCAAAAATGACACAGTCAACCTTTATATTGCAGTTGGACTTACAATACAGAGGAGGAGCTGGATGGCAGTGGTCATCTGGGTATCTTGGGTATCAACTATGCTGGGGGTGGCTACTACCAGGACCTCAGCACCACCAAGGCCAAATCCCTGGAGCTGATCGATGTACTCAAACAGAACCTGTGGCTGGACCGTGGAACACGCGCCGTCTTAGTCGACTTCTCCGTCTACAACGCCAACATCAACCTCTTTTGTGTTATCAAGTTAGTAGTTGACTTTTTTCAAACCCACTTATGTCCTTTTCTGGCCTTAAAATCCAATCCATTTGTATGTCCATACATCCATGACTAACCATTGTCACAGGGTTTTGCCAATACTCTGGCTTGTACTTACAAACCTATTTCATTTTCAGAGTGTTTTGCCAATACTCTTACTGGTACTTACAAGCCATATTTTAATGTATAATTTGTATTGTATTTTGTGCATTTGGCTTAATATATGCTTATCAGAACCCACCACAGAACTAACCTGTAAATATTTTGTTAATCAATGATTTAATACTAAGGTATGGTTTTATGTTTATTAGAGCCAGAAACCTAGATCCAGAAAACACTAAGCATAAAGCATAGCTGTCCCTCACTTGCATAAGTCCAGTTAAAGATGACATAAAAAATGAGAAACAACTCTTCGTTTCACTGCCTAACTGTTATTTTTCAGGTTACTCGTTGAGTTTCCTCCAACTGGTGGTGCCATTCCATCTTGGTCCTTCCGAACGGTCAAACTGCTTCGTTATGTATCCGCTGGAGACTGGTTTGTGTTCGCCTGCGAGTGTATCTTCATCCTCTTCATCCTCTACTACACAGTTGAGGAGATTATTGAGGTAATTATCTAGAGTTACACTTGATCACAAGGCCTTGCCAAATGTGGTCTTTGAAGATAAGTCTTTAGTAACAGGTAGTGTAATAAACATATTTCTTATGAGGGAATCTCAGATCATTCTGAATTAGAATTCTGTCACCAAGTGTTAAGTCTTAATTTTGATAGACTAAACCTGAGGCATCTGTGCAAAATAATGTAACAAAACTAATATTAGTATTTCTATTTATAGGAAGTTTAGTTGATTTTGCATTATAGGGAAACATGAGTATTAGCAATAAGTTGTGTTGTATGATAGTAAATAACAGGAAAGGCTAGTTATTATTTTAATATTGAATTTTGATTATTTATCCACAGTCACTAGCGACAAATCTCTTACATTATTGTTCGATTTTGTTTTGTAGATCCGTCGCCACAAGCTTTCTTACTTCAAGAGAGTATCTAACATCCTGGACGTTGTTGTACTTCTTATCTCGTATGTCTGTATCACCTTCAACATCTACCGGACCATAGCTGTTGATAATAAGCTGAATGGTCTCTTGGACAAACCGGATGAGTTTGCCGACTTTGAGTTCCTCAGCTTTTGGCAGGTGCAGTTCAACAGTGCGGTCGCCATCGCTGTGGCCTTGGCCTGGGTCAAAGTATTCAAGTACATCAGCTTCAATAAGACCATGACCCAGCTGTCCACCACCCTAACATCCTGTGCTAAAGATCTTGCCGGTTTCGCCGTCATGTTCCTTATCGTGTTCTTGGCCTTCGCTCAGCTCGGCTACCTGCTCTTCGGAACCCAGGTTAAGGACTTCAGCAGTTTCCAGAATTCTCTGTAAGTTGTGCAGTTTGGGTATTGAGTTTAAGGACTAGATGCAGTTTAGGTATATGAATAAGGTTTGAATGCTACCTTTCAAACATGTTACCAATATTGATATCATAATATATTATTATATAGCTTTTATTTATATTTACTCAAAAGATAAGAAATGTATTTCTTTGAGATGTTGCAAAGAATATAAGTAATCCCAAAAGGTCAATGAATGTTTTCATAACATTCCAATACAACCTTTTGTTTTAGAATAGGAGTATGTGTCATTCAAGTTGATACCTCCTGATAATCTTCAGTTGTCTAGTGAGTTGACTGTAGGTCTGTAAGCATTATTTAGGAAAATGTCAAGTAGGGCCTTGACCAGGATTGTGGAATTAATGGGTAATCATAAATCATACACATTTTGTGTATCTTATTTTTCAAGGGAGACCACAGCAACAACCATACGTACACATAGTTTTATTCAGAAAATGCTAAGTGTCTATTTATAATATCTAGCATGCGAATTTCATTGAGAATTCTCAATTATTCTTTTGACTTAAGTTCTGAGCGTCACATACAAAAGTGAATGTTACCAGGGTGAAAATCACTCTTTTTTTCCATTTCAACTTTTTCATATTTTCAATCATCTGAAATGAACCCTGCTCATAAAGAATATGTATCTACACAATGGGACCTATGTAATCCATTGTGCAGAGAACATGCTGACTTTGAAAATATAAAAGCTGGCAGTTCAGAAGGCTAACTTGCAATATGCGCTTGTTATTAGTTCTTCCGTGATCCAATAACTATGTGTGTATCCATATATTTGTTTCACTTTTTCTTCTTTTCAATTTCTTGTTTCTAATTTTGGTCTTCCTTTGTAGGTACACATTGTTCCGTATCATCCTTGGTGACTTCAACTTCCACGAGCTGGAGGCAGCCAATCGTGTGCTGGGACCCATTTACTTCATCCTCTATGTGTTCTTCGTCTTCTTCGTTCTGCTCAACATGTTCTTGGCCATCATCAACGACACCTACTCTGAGGTCAAGGCGGATCTTACCAACCAGAAGAACGAGTTTGAGATGGGAGACTACTTTAAAAAGGTAAGAGAGTCAGCAGAGTAGCATTGCTTCTGCTAGGTTAAAGACGGTCTCAAGGATGGAACTTTGTCACAGTATATATTTTCAAAGCTAAAACAAGTCCTGACCTTGCTAGATCAAACTCTCAGCATCTGTGCAAAATACTGTATTATTGACATACTGTAAAACCCTTTATTACCACACACATTTTTATTCACGCAACTGCCGTCTGATCCTGATCGCGGCCATTTAATTACACGCATCAACTGTATTACCGCTAGATGGGGCATTGTTTTGCTACTTTGAACGTATGTCAGCGCCAGTAATATATGCGTTATCATCACCTAGCGCGAAATGCGTGAAATTAAAAGGAGCCTTTTGGAAGTTGGGCCAAATTTGTATTTTAGGAAAACAATATCAGCATTCTTTTTGCACAATAAAATAGCTCCTACCAAGAATATAGTTTAGATTTCTGTTATTAATATCTTTGTTTAGAATTCATCCAATTCATTGGTACATCAATTGTTGTTTCAGGGGTACTCGAAAATGCTTGACAGACTCAACTTTAAGCGTGACAAGATTGTTGACATTCAGAAGGCCCTAGCAGCTGCAGATATCAACAATGACAAGAACCTTGACTTTGATGAATGGCGACAGGACCTCAAGACGTAAGCATGCTTTCTTTTGTTATATTGATTGTTAACATGTATACCATATAAATAAGCCCATGCCACTGAAATTTGAAGCAAAAGGATTTGTTAAGCCCTTTGTAAGAATGCACTGAATGCACAAAAATTGATAGGATTCCTGTAACATCCAATGGATATCACGTATAAAACTATACAACTACATTGAATTTAGTAAATAATGCTTGTAAACTTAAAGTTTATTTTGTTTAAATGAAAATATAATACCTTGATATATTTACAGGTTATGCATCATTATCAGAATTACTGTTATTATCATTATTATTATTAGTAGTAGTAGTATTAGTAGTAGTAGTAGTAGTAGTAGTAGTATTAGTATTATTATTATCATCATCATATTCATCATCATCATCTTTGTCTCTCCAGTCGTGGTTATGCTGAGGCTGAGATTGAAGCTGTGTTTGCCAAGTATGATCTTGATGGCGACCGTTGCCTGGATGAAGATGAACAGCGCAAGATGCAAATCGACCTGGAAGGGCAAAAGGTAAATCAAAGGCAGGGTCCATCTCAACCTACCATAATTAATCTATGGTATTTCCAAAGGGGGTTCTTTCCAAAGGTGTAATAGCAGCTGAATTGCAATCTCATTAGAAACTCATGAGCATTAATAGGATTATATTTACCAACTTGGTGCTATAAAACTTCCTGTAAACTGAGAAATTGCTGATATACCTCTTATATGTTCCACTGTGAGATTTCTCTATGCAGATGCCACTCCTATTTGTAAAGCATTCTGCCTCCGTGGTTGCAAAAGGTTAAAGGCAGATACCATGTCATATTCTAATATCACGTGAAGTTAATTGATGATGTATGTTAACCCTTATTCTGGGGGTGGCTAATTTGGCCAATACAAAATGATGCAAAAATGCCGAAAAATGACAAACCCTGGCATATGCGCACTCATCTGAGAGTACTCAGCGAGAGCTATCTAATGAATCCCACACAATAGGGTTTAGATGGTTTACAAAAATCTTTGCATCCTAGTACTTTTAACAAAAGTAGTCTCAGCATTGGAAGGATTAAAATATGAATATACTTACCCTTGTTATTTATTTTTTCAGGCTGCGCTCAACAAAGAATTTGAGGACATAGAAGAGAAGGCGGCGAACCGTCCTGGCACAGCTCGCAGCAAAAGCGGCAGTGGCTTTGATGACAGTGGTGAAGACAGCGATGATGAGGACAGCGGGACCAAATCCTCCCGCAGCGCACGCGTCAGCAGTGGAGTGTCGTATGAGGAGTTCACAGTGCTCTCCCGCAGAGTGGACCGCATGGAACACTCCATTGGCAGCATCGTGTCCAAGATTGACGCTGTCTTAGTCAAACTTGAGGCCATGGAAAAAGCAAAATTGAAGCGCAGAGAGACAATGGGAAAAATACTCGACAGCATCACAGAGGTGAGAATTAGCTCATGGCTTTCAGCTAATGAAACAAAAGTTTTTTTGCCTGACTGTTTTTCCGTTGACATAAGGGATTGGAAATAGAAATTATGAGCTCCAATAGAGGAAAAACCCTACTACATATGGAAGGTGTGCTGGGTCAAATATAACTATCTTCAGTATCTTTGTGATCAGTGGTACTGTCTGAGATATTTTATGATTTGTAACAATAAATGCATCAAATGAATGTTGTTGAAGTAGTTATGAAGTGGACTTTATATCTAATTGAGTTGAATTCTACCTCAAGTTGAACAGTTTCTTGTGTGCGGTCCAATAGAACCATTATTTATGATTCTACAACTAATAAGGTTGAGCTCTTTATGGTTGAACTCTTTAAGTTGAAATTGTCAGGCCCATTGTTAAACTTTTATGATCAAAATGTATTGCCAGTCCCATACCTGTTTCAGTTCAGTAAAACTGTATAACTGGTATATTTTAAAGGCATTTAATTTTCGCTATTTTTTGCACTCCCCATAATAGCGCCAAAATAACATCCTTCAAATAAATTTCTATATGGTAATAAATATATACTTGGAGTGCTGGAATGTGTAAATTTAAAGAAGCACAAATACCTTCCAGCTGGGCTGTAAAGCGAAATTTTTGGCACTCCAAATTAAAGCCGTATACAGTACCCACTTTAAAACATGGTTACATGATTATAATCTTTTATTTCAGTCTGATGGTAACAGTGACGAGGCTAAGCGTGAGCAGATGGAGAAGCTTGTGCGTGAAGAGCTGGAGAGATGGGACTCAGAGACCTCTATTGGCCAGGCCAGCCCGAGGGGGGCGTCGCCCAGTGTCAGCAACAGTAGTGGGCGTGGCGGGGCTCGGGCGCGCTCCAGCTCACGGCCAGGATCAGGACAGCACCATGTGAGTAGATAAACATTCTAAATAGCATATCAGCAGCTTTGATATATACCATGGAATGTATTGGCTTGCATTCTTTTTCCACAGTCAGGGAAACAAAAGGGTTTCAAGGATTTTGATTAACCCTCTCCCGCCCCCCTTTACAATTTTCTCTAGTCTTGCTTCGAACTAATGTGGTGAATGTTTCTATGTTATAACACACCCACTGACACGCACACACCCACATACACACATATATATATATATATATGTATATATATATATATATATATATATATATATATATATATATATATATATATATATATATATATATATATATATATATATATATATATATATATATATATAAACTGATAGTCTAATATACATGCACATGCGAATACTGTTACTCTTCTGTGCATCTTTTTTACTGTGTAATTCCTGATGCATTACTTTCTGTACAGTTTAATATAAGGAATTGCCTAAATTATGCTTATAGAATGTTTCTTATAAATTGGGTATGTTTGTGAAACTAACAGATTTTGATAAACATGCACATGGATGTGAATACTGTTACTCATAGATGCGTCGTTGATTTGCCTAGTAGTCTGAAGCCTAATGGTAATTACTTGCTTTATCTATGATGTATTATCTGACACTTCTTATCTGTTCTAATTATTACCGGCACTTCTTGTTCAATAATGTTATTGTTACCGGCGCTTCTGGTTCAATAATCTTATTGTTACTGACACTTTTAGTTAAAGAATCTTATTGTTACTTGCACTTCTTGTTTAAGAATCTTATTTTTACTGGCACTTCTTGGTCAATAATCTTATTGTTACTGGCACTTCTTGATCAAGAATCACACTGTTTTTACTAAATTTACTGCCTTGCACGCAGGTAGTTTCATATCCCTGTTGTATGTACACCTTGCACGCAGGTAGTTTCATATCCCCGTTTGTTCAGATTCTTGTCTTCACTTGCATCATTAGACAAAGGGGTTTAGTTATTGTGAAGTGAACATAATTTCAGGCTGCTGCTGACACATTTCATAGGAAATAAATTATGGAGTTGTTTGCTTATAACCTAAAGTTTCTGCCACTTGATATGTTCTTGGTATAAAATTTCCTTGTTTCCCCTGAAGCAATAATTGCCTCGAATTAGTTACAAATTCACCCCAAAAAATCAAAATTGAAAGGTAATTGTTGTTTAGGTTCTCTTACCAAATAAGCCAGGGTATTTTGGCACTACAGCATTACTAAGGGTTAAATGATTCATGCTCAAGAGGTTTCCTTTGAAAGTCTTCTGTTGATATCTTGATACTTTTAACAACACTTAGGTAGAGAACATTTGCCTTTAAAATATTTCCCATAGTTATTATGGTTAGGTTAGTTAAGAAAAAGACAAATAGTTAAGTTGTTTTGGGCTGTTGTTAAATGAATGGGTTAATTTGTGGCTTGTACACGAGATATACAGTTTTGAATTTTGTAAAGGTTGATATAGACAGATGAAATTGCTGCTTGTAAATATTGCCAAGATAAAATTTACTCAATATCTGCCCTTCATACATTAGTTTGTTTATCACACAATAGATGTCACCTCAGGTGTAAATTTTTAGAACGCTTTCTTCAACAGGCCCCAAGCTTTTATGGTGCAAAGTGTTTTTGAAACTTGAATAAACTAATATGGCCTTCACTTTACAAAAATAGGAAATGGAAAATTTGCTAACAACAGGTTCTTTGATATGTGATCAAATTGCATTATCCTTAGTTTCTGTCTTTCGTTATGTTTAACTGAATATTTATAATATTCCTTGCCAATCATTGTTGGCCTATCTCGTCTTGTCAATCAACCATGTCTTTAATCCAGGTTTCAATAGCCTAACTGACATTCTTACACTTCATTTTTGAACAACTTAACTCACTTTTTCTAATATTTCTCTTTGATATTAATCAGCTTGCTCACTATCTTTGAAGTGTAGTTTATAAGTAGATGTGCTTTCACTCAGTATGTTTCTTCAGTGTTGCATTTATCTTGCAGAGTGTAGTTGTAATTCAAATGAAATATATTTGAACAGCTTAAAATCTTTTCACATATTCTAACTTAATATTTCCTTATTTGACTTTTCATACTTCAATTTTCTTAGATTTGTTCAGTTGTATCAAAATTTATCTATTTTTAGATCAGTTCTATGTAACTAACTATTTAATGATCATAGGGTCTTTAGAATGCCTTCTCAATAGACATTGAACATGGAATACATTGGTTATTGTAATAATATATTGTCCTAACTAGAAGACCAAAGTTATATATTGATAATTCAGAGTAAAGGTTTATGCTACTTTCGATCTTCTCGCTGGTCTTGAACTTGCATGAATCAAACACACCTTTTTGAAATCCTTCCTTGGACCAAGTTTAGTTGATTCATGATGTTTTGTTTTTTGGTTGGAGGCAATGCATTTCTGCGTAAAAAAAACAATATGATATTCCAAGTATAATGTTTTTTTATTCAATGGTTGTTGATATGATTGTTTTATTCTAAACTCGTTGAATTATTATTATTATTATTATCATTATTTAGCTATTATTGTTATTCTTATTACTATTCTTATTCTTATTCTTATTCTTCATATTCTTATTCTTCATATTCTTATTCTTATTATTATTATTATTATTATTATTATTGTTATCATTATTATTATTATTATTATTATTATTATTATTATTATTATTATTATTATTATTATTATCATTATTGTTGTTGTTGTTATTGTAGGATTACCTGGACAGAAATACAAGCAGCAACGTATAGCATCTCTCGCGCTCTTCTCAACTCAACAACACTTTGGAAGAAAGCAGATCTACAAATTTTTAATTTCAAATTATGCAAAATATGTACTTGTACTTAAACACGCTTTGCATTAATCATGGTCATTTTAGATAAGAACTGATTGTGATGGTTTTGTTGGTGCAGTGTTTAAATACTTTAAAGTCATATATTTTATTTTTTGTACAGTACTTTTGTATGTATATAATTTTTATTTCATTCTCTTGCAGTATTAATTTGGTTATGATGTATATTTGAGTCTCATTTTAGCTGCTTATTTAGTGCTTCTAATATTGTAGTGATGCTGGTCATACTTATTTTACTATGAACCCTTATTTTATGTTAATATCTCGCCTTTTTTAGATACATAGATGAAATTTAACATTTTTAAGGACTAATGGTGTGGTCATGTTGAATTCGGTATTTTCATCTTTTGTGTAATACAGTGGCATGTTGCAAGGTCAGTTATACATTGATATGGTGCAGGTTTAACCCCTCTGCTGCTGGTGGCTACTTTGCCCAATACAAATGATGCAAAAAACCTGAAAAATGATTGAAACCCTGGCACATGGGTACTCATCAGAGTACTTAGAGACAGCTATTCAATGAATACCAACATGACAGGGTTTGAATGGTTTTCAAAAAACTTTGCCTCCTTGTGCTTTGGTCGAAAGTAGCCTCAGCAATGGAAGGGTTAAAGAGAGGAAGCTACAAGGTGAGGTGTAAACACACTTGGGTTGTAGTTCCTTCTGGCATCTGTGCCTGGATTAGCTTGTTCTTAAGAATTTTTAGATAAATTTCAGTGTAATTTTGTTAAATTTTCATGCATTCTTTTTAATGGCACTCCCCTAAATGAAGTGGTCAGATTCTGGTTACCTTTAATTTCTAAAGGTCTTTGGGATGTTTTTAGACATTGATCGTACTTAGACGTGTATATTGTCTGCAAGATATCTCAAGAACTGTTCAAGGAAATCTTAACAAATTTTCAGGGATGTTTTTATTGGCAATTTTTATTAATTGATAATATTTTGGTGACACTTGTTTTATTCCATTTACTGCTGTATTTCACATTTTTTATTGGGTGTATACCTTTTGGGAATAAAGGAGGGGAATAAGTTACAATTTCAGACATTCTATCTTTTTAATGTATGGAAACAGATTCTGTATACTATTTTAAAATATTTTATTGGATACAACATATATGTCATAACTACAGGAGTGTATCTTTAGTGTATTATTTAACATTTCTTTTAAAACTCCACTTAACACCTCAACGGAATCTGTATTTTCTTTAATGAGAGGGGTCAGCTGTACTCATTTGAGTTGTTGGACAGCCAGGTCTCTAACTGAGAGAAATTACAGGCGCTGGATTTGACATTTAAGTACCCCCCCCCAAAATTTTTCTCTGTATCCATGAACTATTAAGTTGGAAATGCTGTAATTCATGATACAAGTTGGGTAAATTGTTTAAAATCTAAAATTCAAATTATTTAGATAAATGATATGATAACTCTATATGAAAGTCGGCCAGACCCCTAACACCATTTCTGTTCTGCCATAATAGTTTATAATAGCTGAAGTCCCAAGTACATTCTTACTTATGGACCCTGAACTGCAATCTTCTGAGAGAATTGCTGTAAACTGTTGCTGTCCACAAGTCCTTTACTCAATATCTGTGATACAGCTGATTCATGTGGATTAAAAGACAGCTGAACAATTGTAGTGCCTGGTAGATGTCTTACGACTGAACTTCATATCTGATTGGTTGAAATTTATGCTTGGTAGTCAAATAGAAAACCTATTGCTATGTTTGTCAACTAGCTAATGTATTGTTGGATATTTGGGCGCTGATTGAGCAGCATCACAAAAGCTATTGGTAAACACTCTGTAATTATAGAAGTCCTGGGTGGTTATAGTTGACCAAACAATATCTCTTGTTCATGACATATACTACGCCTTAAAAAAAAAGTTGTTTGTTTCCTGTAACCCTACCCTAACAAGTTTTTATTCAAAAAATTCCCTACCCTAAAGTTTTTATCGCCCATCCAACTCCCAATCAACGTAAAACATGCATAAAACACACATTTTTGACCAAAAAAATGATGCAAAAACATTTTTTTTACCGACCTACCTACCCTATTTTTTTTCGGACCGTTACAAGAAACAAACAATTTATTTTTTTAGGCCCTATATATATATATATATTCTTACATTCCAGATGTAGTAGTTATGATAAGTAACTAATGGTATTATACAGGAATTGGTTTAAAGTACTCAACAGATACAAAATACAAAATGTGGGTGAGGAAAGAACTGATAACAGGCTCTATTATCTGAGAAGAGTCATTCTGCTCAGGTTTAGCTGATTCATTAAAAAGAACTTACATTGAATTTTAGGGTGAATTAAGAGTAAATTTTGAGACATACATTGTGTGTGGGGATATAGCAATGACTTACGGAGGCCTATGTAATGAAATTATTACCTTATGAGAAAAATATTAATTTCAGACATCATATGGTGTTATTTTACACTTGTATTTGTATTTGTTGGGCACTTGAAGAACCAGTTAGAGGTGACATGTACTTAGAATCGTATGCTGTACAAAAGCAGGTTCAGTAAATCTTTTATCTTTACTTTACATGTATGTGTTGTTTTCATTTATATCTCCTTGCCTTGAAATCAAAACTGAGTGTAAAATAGAAAATATGTAGTAATTCATGAACTTCAGGTTGATTATAGTAGTGGCTGTATTACAGTAAATTCTCAGTCTCAGGACACTTTAATAATTACGATTTTATGGGTTTGAGGTGGCCCTTGTTTTCTAAAAATACCTTGAGGTTGTATCAGCAAGATTTACAGCTAGGTCCATATTTTGTAAAAGGGCAACTGGCAATAGATTGAGAGTTGCCCAGGTTTCCCATTAGTTATTTTGCAAAATTATTAAAGTGGCCCAAATTCCTAGGGTTATTTAAATTTCCGAGAATTTACGGTATGAGCTGCAGTATTGTGCTATAAAGATGAGTGTAGTCTGGTATTAGTAAGGGCTGTTAACCCATTCATGCCTGTTAGAGCCTAAAACTGCCTTACTCGTTCAGGGATATGTTTTGGCCTGTGCATGTTTTTCTTGGCATTTAAACTTTAAAGTAAATAAATTATAACTCTATCACAACTTTCACTTAAAATGTGATCACAACTCAATCACAACTTTTCCTTAGAATGTGACTACAACTCAATCACAACTTTCCCTTAGTTATTTCCAAAGGTATCAGCGATCCAGCTGAGACTTGTCACAAAGAACGTGTGGCATGAATGGGTTAAAAAGATAGGTTGTGGAAGTCATAAGAGTCTGCTATATTGATGGGAACGGTCAAAAAAAAAATTCAACTCGATTATTTGTCCAAATTTTCGATAGACTAATCGACACATATTATTATTATTGATGATAATTATGTAACTCCCAGCACTAGAATTATGTAACCCAATTCCCTCCACCCTCCCCAACGGCCCCAACCCCCAGGGTTATGAACATTCATGAAATGAGTTATAAGAATGGAAATGGCCTACATAATCTATATTGCATTGTAGTGCAGATCAAGAATGAGATGTGTTCGAGGATCAGGATTTTAGCTATGATAGTGTCAGTGGATAATAGACTGTAAATCCCTTTAAATCATCTAACCATTTAATTTCATGCCATTTGTGATGCATACATTGAGTTAGTGAAAATTGATGGTACCAATATCACAATCAATACTTAATGGATGGCAAACACATTCACCATTGATAGGAAACTTCCATTATATGGAATTTAATGGCTGTTTTTACTAGATCCAGTTTAAGACATGCAAATGAAAAGGGACATGATTATAAAGGGGTTTACATTAGTACCTAGGATTAGAAAGCCTGTCCTGGTTGTTTATAACAATTACATATAGCAGCAAATTTTGATCAAACCAACTGTATGGCCACTGCTTTTATGACAGCCAGTTTCTATCATTTCACCTGTTAGTAAGTCTTATATCCAACAAAAGGCAAACTTTCATTGTCGCCTTATGCTGCTGTACGTTTACCATAGGTCCTGAAATTCACCAACCACCAAATCATGCTAGCTCTCCCCTAGACAATTTTGCGTCCTGATAATTTGAGAATGTAGCAAAAATTGCAAATGTCAAGTATTAAGATAATTCTGATGTGAACTTTTCTTCATCAAAAAGTTTCAACCGTTTTCTTTTTTCACAGGCTAAAGATGAATTACCACTATAGTCCATTATAGAGTTGAAGTACACTTATTGGAAATTACAAAAGGAAATGATTTTTAAGATAGTTAAAAAAAACAAAAATCAAAACAGACTCTCTCTTTGAATGATTATTCCATTGAAAATGTATATGAACATTTTCCTCTATAGCACCAAAGAAGGGATTTATAATTTTGGGGATAATTTTCAAAATAAAGAAGTGTATTTTAGAAAATATTACGAGGTGAAAGGTTCATCAGGATTTTTATCAGGGGGAATTCTAAGCATGAGTAGGTTAAAAACTGAAATTGTATGCATGGTGAACACGGCAAGAATCCTGCAGAAATTAAATGAGGCAGAACTGATTGATTTAGGTATTATGATTTTACGTTTGGCTAAAAGATGACTTCCCTAAGAAAGGGCTTGTTATTTAGACAATCGTAGACAAGTTTGTGACAATGATATAAAGACAAGAAAGGTACTAAGAAATAGTGACCAAGTGATTGATTTCATATGGAATGACGGATATCCAAGTGATAACAGAGGTGGATAAAGTGTGGATTTTTCATATTCAAACAGACCTTAAGTGAAAGTATTTGTACCCTTGTCTTTACTGAGGCAGATGGGGGGTGGTTTGAAATGTTCAAACAAATCTTTAATCCTGAAATACTTTCTGTGATTAGTTATCACAACTCAGTGATTTGTACAAAATAAACCCTGCTATTTTTTGAAACCCCTCCCTCCCCAAAGCCTCTATCTACCTCTGAATCACTTGGTACGCAAATAAGTACACAAAACAGTTTGATAGTTTAACTGGTTTCCATCACCTCAAGACCTGAAGGATACCCTAAAGACATGTACAACATGATTCTTTCAAGCCGTGATCATTACAATTGATGAAAGAAGTTTATTCTCCGAATCCTAACTAAACAGAAAAACTCAGAGCCGGATCTCATACTGATTAAGTAGCGATGGACCAAAGTCACCTAAGTAAGGTAGGTTTAACCCCTTTGATCTATTTCTGAAAAGTCATGAATATATAGTAAACACTTTGAGAGTACTTTTGTCAGGAAACACCATTGTTTATCTTAAATTTTGTTGGATAGGACTGAACCATGTGAATTATTACAGCCCTTGTTATTTTTGCGATTCTCTGATTTGAATGGCCTCTTTTAAATCATCCCCTTTTTTGTTTGCGACATTCCCCTTTCTATCTGATAAGGGCTTTTAAAATATGTGCTTCAAGTAGATTACTAGCATCCAGAAGGACTCAATTCTAGAAGGGAAAGTGTGCATTGAGCATGTAATATTTAGATGGAAAACGCGAAGTTGTGCGGAGAAAGGCGCCCGCGACCGCATGTCAATGGTTGTTAAAGTTCTATCTCACTATACTCTATTGATAACTTGAACAATTGAGCTTTTGTTGTAGTTAGATATGATCCCATGATGTTGTGTGCTTCATGCACGAGTCCACCCAGCTGAACGGCACCAGCCCACCCTGCCCCCCTCCCCCTGATTGTTGGCGCGCAATAGCTCAAAGAGACTGGCACTAGTCTATGCAATGGAAAATTCACGCGCACATGTCTCAAGGGACTGGCATGCTAGTCTATCCACTGAGTTCCCACACGCGCTGGCGAGGTCCGCCGATCAACACCGCAACAAGTAATCTCCATTTTCTTATGAGTAAGACACTATCGACGCCAAATATACAACATTTTATTGACAGACAATCATAATAGGATGATTTTAAACTGGATAAAACGCATCATATATTTAAATAGGAAAAAAGTACCAGACAATGACGTCACTTTGTATTCTGTAAAAAAGTACCAGACCATGACGTCACTGAATCACTCCGCATGCGGTCACCGAACAACATAGGTGTATCCCAACACTTCGCCAAGAAAATTTCCGAAAAATAACACGCTCATGACCAACATATAGGGCGCCCAAACACTAACGACGCCAAGGATTCAACATTCCACTGACAGACGATAATAAAAGAAAGCTTAGAAGTGTGTAATAAACGCATTGTCGGGTTATTTGTGTGGTCACGTGATCACTGGCTGTCCCCTTGATGCGCTAAGATATTTAACAGGAGATGGCTAAGCGCAGTCAAAATAGCTGGTATCGCGATCAAGATCGCAAAATTCAAAGAATTGGCGCCCGCACGTCTAGTCCTTGCAACATTACAGTATAATTATGTGTTTGCCAATAGACCACATCCACTTGTTAATAATTTAGTGCCATAGGTAATTGCTTACTTACTGTGAAGCGCCAGTGCTATTGTGCTTAGGTGCTTAATCAAATGGATATGGAATGTGAAAGTTTTTACAATTTTAACACGCAAATGTTTGCTTAAGATATTGCATGCTGTAAAGAATGACAAAAGAATGTTTTAAGAATGACAATCATTCTGAAATAAGTCAAAATTATGACCCTTTTCTGGTTTTGCATAAACCACTCAAAATCTACACACATGCAACATTGGGGGGGGGGGGGGGGGGTGGATTCTTTCAACTCAATCTATGTACCTAGTATTCTTTAGGCGGGTTCTTGTATATTGTTACACAGCCTGGTTTAATTAAAGTATAGTGTGTTCTTTTTAAACGCCTGTAAAAATGAATACAGATTTATAACAGATTTTAACTATAGTAATGGTAATGTTAATCATGAACACTATTCATTTGAATATCTGATGTGATAATGCAAAGTCAATCTTGGTTTTATAACAGATTGAAGCTAACATAGAATTACTACCCATGAATATTCAAAATTTCCAAAGGCATATATGCTGACAGCTAGGTAAGTAAGCTCTTGCACTCAGGTGTTTGTATTGATTGTTTCTATATATAGGTAGCACCAGCCTCTGATCTGTGTGTACCAAGCTTTTATGCATCCTGTTAGCACTGGGCTACAGCAAAACACCCTATGTGTGATCGCAATAAAAAAGCAATACTAGTGCAGCTATATTGATATAAGGTTTATGTATCCGCAAACGCTTTTAAGTTGTTGAAAATAATGAATATTCCAACCATAAACATTATAACCTAACAAAGCCCCTTTTAACCGTAGGTCTGCCAGGGGTCTACCACTAGACCCGTGGCAGAAACAGGTTGGTGTTCCTATTTCCATGGTGTGACCACGGGTCAGTGGTAGACCTGTGGTACACCTGTTGTTGACCATTACCACCATTTTACCACAGGTCTTCCATGAGTTTTCCATGATGCATGGTTATAACATGGTATTTATGTGGCACTGCCTAGGTTAAGTGTTTAGAATGTGGTAAGACCAATCACTAGACACACCTGTATCACTGAACAGCCTAGTTTCTGTCACACATGTGACACAAAATGTTCTGATTTTTTTGTAAGTGGATTAAAGAAACGTGGTAAGTTTGGATTAGTTTCTGATTAACATTTCTCCTTTTGATAAATATTTCCGGAAAATTACTTTGGGTCTAGAAACATCACCAATATTGTCAAGGCATTTTTGGCCACTACAGGCAAGAATGGTTAGACTGGGTTTTTTTCTGTATCATTTTCAGTTTTCAGGGGAGTGATAATGATATTTCGTTGTAAACTCTATAGCTTTTGATGGCTTATACATTGGATTATTATCCTTTGGACAATAGTCAAGCAAAGCTTTCTTATTTCAAATATGATAGGGGCAAGTTATATTTTCTATTAAAGTAAATCGGGTCACCATCAGTTTTGAACTACTTAATTTGAAGTGTATGAGCAATATTGAAACACCATAGTAAACTGACCTCTTTATTATTTCTCACCAATCCTTTTGTAGTGTTCAAGTTTTGAAGATTGATAAGTCAATAATTTTGAACCTAAGTAAGGTGCTTCTCTAAGTCTTATATATTAAAGATTTAAATCCTCTTTATATAGTTACCTCCCCAGTGAAACATCTCTAATCATTGAAGATTTGGATTCACTGAACAATTTTTTATTTCACACTCCTATTCCCATTTGGTGGAACCTCCAAACATTCCCTGCCCATAAAATTGGATTACTGTCTAAACATTGTTGACCATTTTCAGACAATGCTTGAAACGTGGTTAGGGAATGTGGCCGACCATGTTTCAAACACCAACATTAAATGGACACCATTGTCTGACTATGATCAACCATGTTCAACCTGACCATGTTTCAACCATGGTCGACCATGTCGAATCTGACATGTAGTTTGAACATTCCTGAATATCAATATTAAGTTTTGATTGATTACACAAGTAGATTATTTCAGAAATACATATATCATTCCAAGCCAAGAAGTAGCTGTCTATTTATGTTTATACATTCTTTATCATCAGGTGTCTCCATTTTCAAAGTGGCTTCATTCAACTTATTGTATCTTACTTTGGAAGCTTTATATATAGGCCCAGTATAAATGCAGATCAAACTTCTGCCCTTAAATGATTTCTGTCATCTTTTTATGTGGATTATTATAGAAGTTAACACACTGGGACAATTAACTGATATATAATCTGATTGTTATAATGTTTTAGGAAATTATTTTAATATTTTTAGGAAAATTGTTCACGTAAAACAAAATTAAACACAATAAAAGGAAATATAATGACAATGTGGTTCTCAAGAATTCATCTGGTTTACACGAAGGACCATGTTTTGACCATGTCGACCATGGTCGACCATGGTCAAAACACTGTCAACTTAGGACATGGCCAAACTATAGCCTATTGTTAAACCTGAGAGCAGTAGACAGGGAGTGGGCACTGTGCATGCGTCATCAAATTTCGCTGCCTCGGCAACCTATCTGACCTAGATAGGATGACAGTCTGTATACCCAGCCAGCCAGTCAGTCTCTCTGCTGCTTGCTTACTGCACAAATCACGTGACCAATACCTCCCCAGACTTCACCGCGTAACCTGAGGCGCACATACCCTAGGTACTAGCATGCTGTGCCTATTGGGTTGCGGATCAAGGGGATGTATTTCTCTGGTTAAACTTAATGGCCAATCATGTCCAATATGACAATATAATGAAAAAGTTTATAACATTGCCACTCCATAATCAAGTATCTACCATGGTCATAATATTACCAAACCATTATTAAAAATCTCTGTGGTCACACATGTCTTTGATTGCGAACACTTTCATATCAAAGGCCACTGACACACAATTGTTCGTAAGTATCCTCAGCTATGCCAAAGAAGTAAAAATTGTGAATAGTAATTATAAAAAAATTCTCAGAAGTATACAATTTCTAATAAGTAAAGTACCTTTATACATTTATTTCTTGTTTGTGACTTAAAAGAACATTAGACCTTGAAGACCATGCATGGTCATAACATAAGTTGTATGACATGGCAGGACTTGGTCGACTATGTTTTGACTATGGCAAATATCATGGTCAAAACATGGTCAATGCTCATGATCAGAAATTATGGTCAATAATCATGGTCAAAGAGCATTGTCAAAGCACTGTCCACCATGTTTAAAACATGGTTGACCATGGTTTGACCATGTAAGGTAGTCACCCATTCCGCAGGGTTGCGCACCTTTATGCTTTGAACATTTTGGTATCTCATCAGGGTTTAATGTACATGTTACATTGTATAATATTATTAGTTATCAACTGTTTTGGAGTGTGATACAACTTTTATCTCGCAATCAGAGGGCTGTATCACCCGAGGCGCAGCCGAGGGTGATACAGCCCTCTGATTGCGAGATATAAGTTGTATCATACTCCAAAACAGTTGATAACGAATTTATCTCATGATTGCCTCCTCGACCTCTGCATAGGTAATAAAAATGAACATGCATACATACATACAAATACTGGGAGGTTAATACAGGATTCTGAGAGGTTAATACAACTTCATATCATATGGCAATTGACCAATCAAAAGCCTAGAATTTTGCCAATCATGAGATAAATGCTGATATTAACTGATTTTTGGTGAAGTCAGCCAGATCCTAGCATTTGTGTTGAGGTTAGACCTTTAGAATCTATCCTTTGAATTTTGAAATTCAGAAATTCCTTGCCAACTATTTGGGGGTCCTGAGATGTGTTTTACTAAGGTTAAGGCATTCAATTCCCTGACACCTTGCTGGAAAAGGTGCTAAAGCAACCTTTTGGTTTGATGAACTCCCTTATATCACCTGTACCCACACCCTCCACTCCTCACTGCTTTAGAGTTTCTCAAGTAAGTGTACTCTGGATCTGTTATACTTTTGACAATAGCATGGGAATTAAGAAGGGATTATATGAAATGATTGAAGGTGAGTTTCTGGTAATGTTCTGATACACATTTCTCTTGCAAATAATCAAACTATGCCTTTGCCTTAATGATTTCACCAAATTCATCATGCTGCTTTTGGCTCCTGTGAGCCTAAATGGATAAGTTAAGTAGTTATCCAGTATTGTTGGATGGTGGCAATCAATTTGACCTGAGGAGGCTTGCGTGATATGAGACCATGAAATATGCATATCAATACTCTCAGGGATGCTGTTGCAATATTCATTTTTTACAGGTATTTATTGATTTGCTGTGTCGGCAGTGCTGATCAGAGGTAGATTCTCCTTAATTACTATGCAGATGACGTCAATCGTTGCTTCCTGTAAAAAAATGAGCCAATAGGAGCTTCAATCTTCTCTTGGAAAGTGAGAGAGCAGGTTGCGATTGTGGAGAGGCCCACAACCCTACTCTTCTTAGGAGCGTTCACAGATCCTCTTTTGTCCAACTCGGTGAAGAAGTGAAAAAAAGCGCATTGAGCGCTGAAAAACAGCAGATTTGAAGAAAAGTTCCGCGGCAATGGCAAGACCAGCCAGCGCTCAGTCCCGCACCGCCTGGGGTATGGACGGTGGGGTGGACAACCCCGCCGGACCCAGGTCAGACAACCAACCCTCCGGGATGGATGGCGACATGTATGGCGACAGCTCCATCAGAGTGGTCGAACATGACCAGAGAAACCCTCCGGTCATCGTCCAGCCACAGCAAACTGGATGCTGGTTCAAGTTCAAGAAAGGCGTACGATGTAAGTCAATTTTAATATCATTTTTCTCACTTTTTAAATCTAATGAAAATATTGCAAAGTACTCAAGTTTTCTTACTTAAAAGAGAACTTACTTCCTAATAGGAGCTGATCCAGGATTTGTGTAAGGGGTTCCTTCTGTAAAAGGGGTAGTATGTTTTAAGAGGGAGAGGTACCTCTACCTATTTGGTATTTAAGGAATATTAAATAAAAAGTGATTATTCTTATCAAAAAAATCAACATTAGTGAATTTATGTAAGGTTTTTTAAACCCTAGGCCTTGATCCCCCTCTGAATCCACAACGGCTTGCAATTTCATATTGTCTTCCTACCACCCAACCAAAACTGCTTGAAAGTTGTTATGTGCTAGTTTTCCATACTAATTCTGTCCATATTAAGCCTGTTGTTTTGAAGACATATATTCCTTGAGGAAAGTATTCATTGAAATATTTTAAAGAGAAATCACAGTCAAATCATAACCACTCTCATTCCAATATTTAGCAAGTCCATACTTAATTCAGAAATTGTTCAAGAAATTATTAAAAACACTTATCAACAAGATGTCAGAGCATTACTCTATAAAGTTACATACTCAAATCTCCAAAATGATAAATTGCAATGTTTCTGTAAGACTTCTTAACTATATATGATTAGAAAATACTATCTACATATGATGATAATTGCAATAGATATGATTGTATGACTTTTGTTCTAAGCCATTGATAATTGGATACCCAAACCCCTGAAAACATAGCAGGACACCTGAATAGTTTGCTCAGGAATATCAAGGAAGTAATCTTAAGTTTCACTTCAATTTAAATACTATGACTATTTGTGATTGAATATGCATTTTTCTTTTATTGAAGTTATATTGTCTAATGATGTAGTTTCTATGTATTATAATTTCTCTTGAAAATTAGGATATCCAAAATGTTGCTCCCAGTTTATAAAAGTTAGATCCAACTGGAGGCTATTTGGCAAGCATTTTTGAGAGAGCAAACATCTGGCTATAAATAATTGATAATGTTTATTGAAATTTATTAGTCTATACAAAGCAGAGGAGTTTTCATTTTCTTAGTATTTATTATTTTTTATTCTTGTTCTAAACTGTAAGTGCCAGACTTTGAGATATCTGTGACCTTGTTAGTTTGGTTCATTAAGATATTATGGTTCCCAGTTGGATTTACAAATATCAATATTTAACCTGGAGTGTTTTGCTATAAGTCGCTTCTTGAAATATGAAGATCAAACTATGACAGCTAATTTTCCAGGAGTTTGTAACTATGTTTTTCTGCTTGAAAGTTAAAATTCAACTGTAATGACTAAATATTTATTATAAATTCACATATGATATCCGGGTAGCTTTTATTATAATCACTGCTTGAAATAACCAATCCCAACTGTCATAAAAGGGTAGTTTCAACCATCTTTGGCTTCTGAACTATTACAAGTCTGCCTTTATTTTTCAAATACCATATAAATTCAACATGCTGTATTTCTTTAGTGGTTGAATGAAACTCTTTCCCTTAAATTTTGCCAGCACAATTTTTTAAATAGTGCCTTTTCTATTCTATACATTTTGATCTTGATTTTGATGGTACATTCCTGTACTTTCCAAATACTCCATTCTGATTGGCTGGCCACGTGTGTAACTAAACAAGTGATGCTGTTTATGAATATTCATTAAGTAAAGTCTCCTAGGTGACCGTCTCTGAAGCTGCAGGTAGATATTGATCTTCTCTACGGGTGCCGTTACCTGTCTACATAGTACCTACCTGCCTTCATGAATAAGCCATGTCCCGTCTTGGCAGGATGATCGATTTGTGATATAACGCTCCAACACGAGCAGGCTAGCTTATTGATTTCCTCACTCACCTGGGAAAAGGGGAACCAGGCCCATGCATTATTCAAGGTGTTTTCCTGCTGAACTCTTAGATACATGGGTATGAAAGGATTTGAAGGTTATTGCTTGAAAAGGTTAATCAACAGGGTAATTTCAAACTCACACTGATATATGTATATATATATATATATATATATATATATATATATATATATATATATATATATATATATATATATATATATATATATATATACATATATATATATATATATATATATATATATATATATATATATATATATATATATATATATATATATATATATATATATATATATGTATATATATATATATATATACATATTCCAAAACTCCAAATAAGAATATATCTCCAAATCCCTGAAAACCCCTGAAAAGTAACTCTTTTTAAAAGTTATTTTCTTTGCATTGCCTAGTTAAGACTATTTATGTTTTTCTTATTCTATCTTTGTCTTTTCTATTGAGATGAGGACCAAAATAACCTGTTTATTTTGTTCGTACCTTTTAGAGGAAGCATCTTTTGGAACATATTAAAGCAAAAATATAAATCAGTACCTATATGTAACCCAACAATCTTCTTCCATTATTTTGTGAGTTAATTATGCTTTATTCTTAAGAAAAAATTAGAATTATTCATTCCACAGAGAGCCTCAGGATTGAATTGGTTTAGGTGATAGTGAATGAGTGCATGGTGATCAGAGGAATAATATTATATAACAAATTTCATATATTAAAGCATTTAAGGTTAAGTTTAAAAATTAAATTTTTGACAATACAAGAAACCATTTTCATTCAAAGATTTTTTTTCAAAATCCATTCACAAAAACTTGAATCATTCAATTACTGCCGCAACTCTTGAGTGTCTTTGATATTCTAATATTGGTGTCTGGCAACCACACTCATTGGAAGCCTGATCATGAGTCACATGGCAGAACAGATACTCAAATAAAAATCAAGAAAATCAGATCTCATTGGGCTGAATTTCACATAGTTATGGCTATTTCATTTACTTCATTCCGTTACATTTCTTGAATACCTAAGCATTGAAGATACATAAACCAGGTTTGAGTAAGCACAACTTAGGCCTGTGAGAAAATAATAAATAAAAACTACAGATAACGAATGAAAAGTGAGTTCTTAGCATAACTAAGATTCCAGAAGCATTTCTGCTGGTACACTGTTTTGTTTAAGGCTCAATACAATGTCTTTCATACATATATTGATTTATACTTGAGGTATTTTGAAAGTGCACTAAAGTAACCTTGTAGTGCACAGAGAAAACAATAACAGCAGCACCGGATATTGCCAAAGCGGCTCATCCCGAAAGAACAATAGAAAAACAAATGCTGTTTTGATCAACAAATTTGAGATGTTTAAAGCCATATTATCCCTCTTTTCTATCAATTCTGTTAGAAAGAATTTACAAATCTAACTAAATATTTTGAAATGTATAAGTTAGGTTATATAGTGGGTGTTGATAAGTTCTGGCTGAGCTTATTCCACTTTTATTTGTGAAAAAATAAAACCAATCTAGCAAGCTATGTTTTAGTAAAATGTATTACCGAGATCTTCTGGCAGACGATGTGTTTAGTTATCAAAAACAAGAAAGACCAGAAAAATAGTGAGGAAATAAACAACTCAATAAATCATAAAAAATACATATAAATGATACTCAAAATGTCAATGAATTGTCCAATATTAAACAATTCTGAGAATAAATGGTTAAACATTTTATAATGTGTTTGTAAGATTGTTCTGATAGGCAAGCAATGTCTGCTTTTAATGTTATGCCCCAACCTGTGTGTAGTATTGATTGTGGGCTTCCGCAAACACTAGTTGCGGTAGTGGAACAATATGGTTCTCATAGCCGTATAATTGCCTATGAATTTACCTGCATGTCTGCTGGTTGCTACGGAGAACAGGTAGCAGCCAGGTGTATACACAGATCAATAGCAATATCGATCTCCTGCTACAGGTAGACCAGGTATTGCCCAACAGGAACTCATCTTGTTCTATTGTGCACTGATAATAAAATAATCTCCAAAATATCTGTTATGAATTGTTCATTAAAAAGAACCTCCACCTCTTTTATGTATTTATGATAACAGATATGCTGTTTTACAGATCTGCACCATTTGTGTTACTTTCACGCTCAAAATGTTTCTTTTGTTCATTGGAATTAAAAGGTAATCTTATTGGGCGATGAAGAAAGACTGTTTCTTTGTCTTATGCTATACATCAGATATCTTGTTATGAAACTTTTACTTTTACTTGAAAACTTTTTTGTATGTACTGATACCAAATGGTAGTCTTATGACACAATATTTTCCTGTTTGAGAATCTTCTTCAAACGTTTTCAAAAGAGTTACTTTCACTGGGAAACTCCTCTTTGTATAAAACTTAAGCCTGTTATATAATATTGATAAAACGAGTGTTCCCCTCTTTTAGCTCTTCTATAAATCATTTCTACAAAATGATAAATTGAGTAAAAGCTTATTTCACTGTTTAGTACTTGCCATCTTCTATCAGAATTCTGCTTTCAGATATGCAGTTATTTAATTGTATGTAAATCCTAGTTTGCCATTTAATTAGCACTCTTATTTGTTTCATTGTACACCATTTATGATATTTATGAAGTTATGTATGTTAAATCTAGACATGAATGTAATTAGAAATATGAACAAGTATGGTTTCTGATTAAAAGTGGGTATGGTAAGTTTTATTCTGTGTTAATCATCATTTTCCAAAGAGGTTTATAATAATCTATTCCTTATTTACAGCTATGTGGGCAACACGCCAGACCGAAAATACAAAGGACGATCGAGAGCTACATGTGAAGACGACTCTCAGAGAGTTGATTATCTATTTAGTTTATCTGGTCATCCTCTGTGTTTGTAAGTATCCGCCGTTTCCTTCTAATCATCTGTGGTATCCTCGTTGTTGTTTACAGCCATCTGGGCGACTCGCGAGACGGAAAATACAAAGGCCGATGCAGAACTCCACGTGAAAACAACTCTTAGGGAGCTGATTATTTACGTAGTCTTTCTAATCATCCTCTGTGTCAGTGAGTACAAGTTAGAGCAAGGCCTCCCGCTAGCTCAGCAAGTTGACCACCTGCATCCCCACCCCACACTCACACACACCACCACCCATTGACTACTGTGATTGTGCACATGTCTACTAATGTATACTAACTAATCAAACATAACCTTATAGGGTAAATGTGCTTCAGGAATACTGTCAGAAAAATTCTTTTTAATCCAAAATGCTTTTATTATACTATAAATGTATTGTAATCAATCCAAAGTTCCCTTATGGACTACTGAAGGAGTACTGTCAGAAACATCCTTTTTGACTTAAAATGATTTGATTATATACTATTGTATAGTAATTAATCCAATTTAAAATTTTTAATCCAAGATGACTTTATTTTCATACCCAAGAGCACCTTTGTGATCTGACATCATTGTTCTTCTAAATACTTACTACTTTTTCATGTTATTACTATAGTTGTCAGATCTCTTGGGTACTCAAAGAATAAGGTCATTAACTGACTGTACATTTATCAGAATCCCCAATTTTCATTTTATACATTGCTAGTTATGTTTTCTTTAAAATTTACCAAGGATACATTTTTTTGATCATTAGGGTCAATGGATGTCACAATAATCACCTAAATCAACTTAAATTTGGCACATTTTAATCCATCCACTTTGTGTAATCACATATCACCTTATAATACCTTATATCACCATATATCACCATGTTTAAGCAATACCTTCCCTACTTCATTACACATAAACACTGCCCTTACCAAATGAAGCTGAGAGATAAATAGTGTGAAATCTTTGGAAATGGTCCTAAGAATTCTCTGGAAAATCATTTTGGAAATCCATGCATATCATCTCTGGAAATCCTTATATATTGTCATTGGAAATCCTATGTCATCTATCATCATTGGAAACCCTAAGATTTCTCAGCTATTTGTAAGGGTAAATTCCCACAATGATACCCTACATCCTATTATTCCTTCTTAAACAGTGCATTTCTATTACATAAATTTAGCACTCCTCTGCATGAGTATGATGATGATAACTCTAAGTAACATGATTAATAGAATACCCCCCATTTCTAAATAATATCCTATTTCCAGCATGTTTGTATCACCCATATTTAATAAACACACTTTTGATTAAAGAATATATAATAAGGACAACTTTCGATTCCTCCCCATCCCTTTGCAATTTGTATACTTCAGTAATCTATTAGATACTATATAGTCTATATCGTGCATGCCTTACAATAATATTTTCATTAATAAAATAAGATTTATAAGCATGTTAATTAGTACAACAAAAATACAACATCCAAATTTTGATTGATTTCATATTTTTTATAATTTAATCGTAATTAAGTGTCTGCAATCACACATTCTAGTTGCTTGCATATATTGCAATTGCTGATTTGAAAACAGTATGTCTAGTTTATTAAGTCATTATGTTTCTGATGAAATCCTCACAGAAATTAGTTTTTCAAATCTCAAATGATGAGCATAATAAATGAACTTTAAAGCAATACATGATGACAAAAGTGCTGTCTTGGTGTAGTTCTGTTTAAGATTGCCAGTATAAGAATTATGTAAATCATGCTGTACACTGAATGAATGACTCATTGAACTAATGGTCGAAATAACATAACATATCATACTTAGATGAGAATATGAGAAAAGATGTGTTCTTGTCATACAAAATATATAGTTGGAAGCGACAAGTATGTTGTTAGAGTTCTATGTCACGCCCAAGTGAACAGGTATGATATTGATTAATGAGTTGGTCTTAAATTGCACCTACGCATTTTATTGACCGTTTTGAGGCCGGATCCACACTGTTAAATTCTCCCTACCTTGAGAATTGTGCAGGTAGCCAATCAGTGCAGAGCAGGTGTGCCAGGTAAGGAATTGGCAACCTTTATTGCAGGTGCCAATCAATACTCCCAGGCACACTGACTCAGCCATTGTTGTCTCTAGAACAATAGGAATGATGAATCAATAACGAGTGTTTGGGTATCACCTAGCAACAGGCTCAAGTGCCATGTTTGGAATGGAATACCCTCCAAAAGCCACTTCCATGATCAATGGTGTTGCTAACGTGCTGCAAAATAAAAATCAATTCTTTCTCTCCTTTTTACAGGCATTTTCTGCTTGCTCAGTATGCTTCTAAAGCCTGTGTTAAAATATCAATAATTGGTGGAAGTAGTAGTACGGTTGACGTATATAAAGTAGGAAGAGGATGTGCATGAAAACAGGGTTGTTTTTCTCATAACAAGTGTGGGAAGGTACCGGAACCAAGGGTGCATATCAACTCGGTACAGCTCCATGGGGAGGTTTCTATGGGAGGGGGGGGGGGAGTGTTGGTGCAAATCCTTATCAAACAACAATAACACCATGGGCAGGGCTGAAATAAATGGTAAAGGTAGTAATGAAATGGTTTATCAGCCTTGAAGAATATTTAAGTATTATAGCAACAAGGTGGTCTATCACTGTCCTTAATAATTTCAAAGGGTCATTAAAGGGTGCTAACATACCAGAACCTGAACCAAAGAGGAGGATCCAGCTCCAAATGGGAAAGGGTGGATGGCTTTAGCTAATTTGGTTTTGTATTTATTCTGTTTGATTATACCACTCACCAAGTATGGGAATATACCAGAACCAGAGAATCTTTTTTATTAGGTGTTGTTGTTGTTTTTGTTGTTTTGTATGGGGGGGGGGGGGGAATTGGATTAAGGAATTCATACCATTGTCATGGCACAAATGTACAGAATACAGTATGAGGGGTGTTCGTATAGTTATAGCTGCAAAAGAGGAATACTTTGGTCATGGAAAATTCTTTCCTTTTATGATTCACCCTAAAACGTTATTTCACAATACAGAATGACGTCAATTGTTATTTAGGGATTATTAAACTTGTATGAGTGGTCATGTTAAAGGATTGTGAACTAGCCAATGTTGACGTCAAGGGTGAAGGCTTGCGTGACTGGAGGGTTTTTGGGTTGGCCTCTGTGGAATGAGCATGCTTGGAGAACATAGGCTTATTGCTCAACTGGCCCTGTTCACTGTGAATTACATGAATAAATGATGAGATGTTATGGTCTCAAGGTGACCCTGAGAACACACCAAGGGGTAACAGAAGAAAAGAATACAAAACAATTGTGAATAAGGAGACCCTTTAATTATAAATAAATGAAATAAGTCAGGTATTTCCTCCATTTTGTTAATCCGTAATTTTTCATTATTTACAATAGTTGGACTGACAATACAAAAATCTATGTAAAGATGAAGTTTATGGGGGATGAAGTTTATATACCGTATTTGATATTTGGGCCCCTCATTTATTCAAATGCACTTTAGGTTGCCAGCTGGGCAATCTATTTTAAGAATTGTTAGAAAGAATACATTGCCTCCCTCCCCTCAATAAAAGAATTAGTCATAAAACAATAAAATTAACCAGTTACATGATAACTAACAAGTGCATAATTCCATCTGTAGTGGACAATTCTGTAGACATAATGATAAAGTAGTATAGTAGTTTTGATTAAATAAACTAAACGATATGGGATAGGTTGGGCAGGAAGGAATACAGGCACAAATTGTATACTGATAGGTTACGCAACAGTGGGACATCCAGTTGATTACAGTCCTGAATAATGTATGAAGGGTTTTGTACCTAGGGAAGAGATAATTAATGCAAACCGGAACAAACTGGAACCCGTTAATGGTGCAGTTCATGTAGGGCTCAATAGGTGTCGCTATAATATGGCCCGTGGTATACTAGTACTTAATTTTAGAGGGATGTTTTACATATTTTTTGATTTTTAGGATGTATCTGCAGTTTGAAGAAATTTGCAGTTCAGTTTTGTATAACCAATGATTAAACTGGATAAAATTGTGTCATTGTGTATGTTTGTATGGTTGTAAGTTATTACATTGCACTGATATACTGCTATTGAAATGTTATGATGAATTGTACTTTGTGTACTTTTATATTTCTGATTCCACGCCTTTTTAAATCACTACAATGTTTCACCCATGCAACTTCTTTGTTCTCATAAAAATGTTATTTCATTTTACTAAAAAGTTTGATTCAACCCAGAATTACCGCTGAAATATTTTAAAATAAATTACATGGGACTCACCTAAAAATGTATTGATTTTCAGAAAAATCTATGTTATGGTTAAGTCGATGAGTTTAAGCTGTACAAGACTAACACAATAATATTTTCCCCTCTTTTCTGTGTTATTTAAATTGTGATTAAGCACTTACATTTATGATAGATGTTGACGAACGAGTCCTACTACCATGATTCAGTGATTTAACATTTTGTATTTAATATCTTTCAAGGATATTTTGAAATTGTTCTCCATGAATGTTTGCCTCAAGACTGACTTGTGTTGTATCCATTGTTTAGTGACGTTTGGTATGACAAGCCCAACCATGTACTACTATACGAAGGTGATGAGCGAGCTCTTCTTAGACAGTCAATTTCCTGATACCAAGAATACGTTCCGTGGCATGACTACCATGCATGACTTCTGGAGGGTAAGCAGAATTCTTATAAAATGTTACATCTTCAAAATGGCCAAAATACTTTTCCAAACCTACAAGAGATGACCTGAATCTTAGAATGTCAAATCCTAAAACCCAAGAATACTTTCCGTGGCATGACTACCATGCATGACTTCTGGAGGGTAAGCAGACTTCTTATTAAACATTGGGTCTTCAAAAAGACCAAATATTTTTCCAAACCTACAAGAGATTACCTGAATCTAAGAATGTCAATTCCTAAAACCCAAGAACACTTTCTGCGGTAATACTTTATCATTAATCATAAATGTAGTGATTAGAAAAGCCTGATTTCTTTTTAAAATGACAAAGAATATGTTCTTGGATTTCCGTGATATTTTGTACATGTAAGTTAATGCCAACCTTCTTTCTGATTTAGTTCTCCGAGTCTGCTCTGGTTGATGGCCTCTACTGGGAGACCTGGTACAATGACCGCAACGTTTCACAAGACGAACTTGGCTACATCTTCTATGAGAACAAGCTGCTTGGCGTCCCGCGTGTGAGAATGCTGAAAGTTCGAGATGACTCCTGCCCCGTCCATGAGGATTTCAAGAAGGAAATCAAGGCCTGCTACGACAACTATGCTCCAAGTATCGAGGACAAGCGAGCTTTTGGCTTGATGAATGGAACAGCGTACGTAAATTGTTTTCTCTTTTATTTGCCCTAGTAGCATTCTATGGTATTCATTAACCAATTTGCATCTGAATCATACAGATTGCCAAGCAAATTGTTAATATTTGTCTCAGATATATTAATATTTATTTGAAAAAAAATTAGTGAATGAATTGTTTAATCCATCGGAACACCACTTTTTCTATTTATTGCTTTGAATTCAAGGGATTTCAGTACAAGTCAGACCATGCCCACTCTCTTTATTTTCAAATGTTTTCAAGATGTCTTTATTTGATGGATATCCCCATAATGATATGGCCCCATTCGCACTTACATGCTTTTGACAGAAAGATTTTACCAAAATTGTCAGGCTGCTTTTGGCCTCTGTGAATATTAATTGTTAAGCATGATTGTCCCATATATCCACTATGTGTGTTTTCTGAATTGCAGGTGGAGCTACCACTCTGAGGAGGAGCTGGATGGCAGTGGTCATCTGGGTCTCCTGGGTATCAACTATGCTGGAGGCGGATTCTACCAGGACCTCAGCACCACCAAGGCCAAGACCCTGGCGCTGATCGCGGAACTCAAGCAGAACCTGTGGCTCGACCGCGGAACTCGCGCCGTCCTTATCGACTTCACTGTCTACAATGCCAACATCAACCTCTTCTGTGTCGTCAAGTAAGAACCATTTTAGTGTTTTTCTAACCATTCATCTCATTCATCTTTTCTAACCATTTTGTCCCAAAAATAACTTGTTTGTCTTTTTACCATGCAGTTCAAGCCTGAAATTATCATATGACAGACATTTGAGGGAGAAATTCTTCTTACCGTACACTCTGCCACTTTTGTTTAAATACTTTTACAACTTTTTTTTCTCTGCTGAATATTGCAATGGACATCAATCATCGCAAAAATCACTAAGCTAAATGGGTCGATTGCAAATATGCATTATCTTTTATCATTGATAGGATGTGATTGTCTCACTATATTGTTATATGTTACTTGCAAATTAAAAAAAAAGTGATTTAAGAAAAAGTATGAAAACTATGATATATTCATAAATATGGATTAAAGATTATCAAAAATATAATTACTGTAACATAGATATGATATAATTTGAAGCATTACAAAATGTCAAATTATGTGATAGTTATAAAAATGACATATAAAGATTATAAATAAAAGAATATAGAAATATGTAATACTTAACGATATGCTATACATATAATTTAAACGTTGTGTTTTTCCAGGTTGCTCGTTGAGTTCCCTGCCACTGGTGGCGCCATCCCATCCTGGACCTTCCGTACTGTCAAGCTGATCCGTTATGTGTCCGTCGGGGACTACTTTGTGTTCGCCTGCGAGTGCATCTTCATCCTCTTCATCCTCTACTACAGCATCGAGGAAGGCATTGAGGTGAGAACATAAACTTGCCAAGATATGATGACAAATTTCTTGAGGGAAACCCATCATCTTTTGTGCATATTTGCCTGATTCCATGTGTTCCTCATTTATTGGGGAAAATCTTATATGTGAACAACCTTTACCGTTGAAAACAATTGTCTGGTCCTAATCCATTATGAAAAACATAATATTAGTATTCCTGATGTGAACAGTTTTGCCCAGGGTGCTGATCTCAATGGATGCAAGTGGGAAAAATTCTTTATATTTTATATTTATATTTTAAATTTGAGACAATAAGTTGAATGGAATATGGAACACCTCTGTTTAAAAAGTGTTTAGAATAGTTATTCCTCTTTGAATTATCACTAAAACCCACTAATGAAATTGTGAATAATATATTATTATCTTGTTGTATTTTTAGATCCGTCGTCACAAGCTGTCCTACTTCAAGAGCGTCTGGAACATTCTTGATGTCCTCGTCCTCGGAATCTCCTACGTCTGTATCGTCTTCAACATATACCGAACCCTCGCCGTGGATAATAAGCTTGAAAACCTACTTGCCAACCCAGATAGGTTCCCAGACTTTGAGTTCTTAAGCTTCTGGCAGGTACAGTTCAACAGTGCGGTCGCTATCGCCGTGTTCTTGGCCTGGGTGAAAGTATTCAAGTACATCAGCTTTAACAAGACCATGACCCAGCTCTCCTCAACCCTCGCCGCCTGTGCTAAAGATCTCGCCGGTTTTGCCGTCATGTTCTTCATTGTTTTCTTGGCCTTCGCTCAGCTCGGCTACCTGCTCTTCGGAACCCAGGTTAAGGACTTCAGCAGCATCCAGAATTCTTTGTAAGTTCTTCTGTGTGAATATAGAATATTGAAGGCGTTACAAATGATTTCTCACTCTTCTCTCACCACTGCCAAAGGTCCCAGATTCAAATCTGGCTCAGGGCATGTGAAAATATTGGCAGTGACTTTGGGTTAGATTTTCTCCATCATTAGCAACTGACACAATTAAGCCACAATATTTCATAAAGTCTCTTGAAACATAATATAAGAAATCAAGTTATAAGACATGTTACGGGTATAAGTGTATAAAATGAATCATGTCATACCATACCATGATTTGGAAATGTGTTTATACTGTGTATAATTTTTTTAGTGTATATCCTTTTGTTTGCAACGGTATGTTAAAACTTCCATTGCATTTCCTTTAGAGTATGGCTAATGAACTTCCTATATTTTATGATTTTTTGACAATTGTTCTCCCTCAGGTTCACCCTGTTCCGTATCGTCCTTGGTGACTTCAACTTCCACGAGCTGGAGGCAGCCAATCGTGTGCTCGGACCCCTCTACTTCATCCTCTATGTGTTCTTCGTCTTCTTCGTTCTGCTCAACATGTTCTTGGCCATCATCAACGACACCTACTCTGAGGTCAAGGCAGATCTTGCCAACCAGAAGAATGAGTTCGAGATGGGAGACTACTTCAAGAGAGTATGTACATGTTCATCTAAATTCTTTCATTCAAGATTTGTTTGCTATGACTCAAATTTAGTCTAAGGAAACCATTTTTAACTATCCATTATGTTAGATATATTTTATGAATAAATCTATTACATAAGGATTCTGGGAATTTTATCATGTTCAAAATTCCTCAGAACATTAATTGTAGGTTTGCATGAAGTGCAGAATATCCAATTATTTTTTATTATTAAATTCCTATCGTCTTGAACATTTACTGTTTCCTACACTCAGGCACAGATTCAATACCTATCATAAGAAACTAGCATGTACTTTAAATTTCTACTTAGATATTGACACAGTATTTGATTGTTTGAATGTTTTGTAGGGCTACTCTAAGATGCTGGACAAACTCAACTTCAAACGTGACAAGATTGTTGATATCCAGAAGGCCCTGCAATCCGCTGATTCCAACAACGACAAGCAGCTCGACTTCGATGAATGGAGGCTGGACCTCAAGACGTAAGTAGAATACAATCAATCACCCACCATAGATTAAACTTTCTGCAAGCTGCTGGTTGCTGAATTGGCCAATAGAAAATAATGAAAAAAAACCTGAAGATGACTGAAACCCTGGCATATGGTCTTCAGGCAAAAGTAGCCTCAGCATTGTAGAGTAAACAACATTTAGAAGTCCTCTACACATTTAACAGATATCATGTAACAGTAGATATCTCTGACTTGCAGTCAACAATTCTCCAAAATAGTTACTGGAATACATGCATATCTCTAATAGTGAGTGGGCTCTTAAATATCCTGTGTGCTACTTCATTTTACAAAACTGAGGGCCAAAGATCTCATAACGATTTGTTTTGAATTGTTTTCATATAGCTTTGTTATTTTCTGTACCAGGTTTTCTTCGAGCCATACTTAATTTGCATATAGTCAAAACATTCATCTATGTTGCATCAGTATTTGTTGAGATACATGCAAACCTATGTCTTCTTTGCCTATATATGTATATAATGTAATCTATTCATCTCTCCAGTCGTGGTTATGCTGAGGCTGAGATTGAAGCGGTGTTTGCCAAATATGATCTCGATGGTGACCGATGCCTGGATGAAGATGAACAGCGTCGTATGCACTTGGACCTCGAAGGACAAAAGGTGAGTGTGTCTATTTCTTCTCTTACTCAATAGCACCTTACTGGAATGCTACAGTATCTTACTCTCAACATTTTGACAAACGCCTTTCCATTGTATATATATATTCATATAAAAGGCAGTTCTATGAAACACTCATTAAATAATTTGAAGATGAGGTTATTTCTCTTAGCTATTGTTCATTGAACGCCCTTGATTTTTCATCCTACAAAACTCTCATTAAGAATTTGAAAATATGGAAGAATTATTCTCTATGGTATTGTTCTAGAAAGGTCTCAATAGAAATTTTGAGTAAACATTTTTTTAATTTGTAATTTAAAGGGGACTGTAATTTGCATTCTAGGAAGCTCCCAATAAAGAATTTGAATGTACAGATGACTATAAAGTTTTTACTTTATGATTAATATGACCTATAATCTGCATTCTAGGAAGCTCTCAATAAAGAATTTGAAGATATGGAAGACAAGGCTGCCACCAATAGACCTAGCACGGCACGCAGCAGAGGCTTTGAAAGCGGCGACGACAGCGATGATGAAATGGGCAAATCTTCACGAAGCGGCCGAGGCGGCGGAGTGTCATACGAGGAGTTCACAGTGCTCTCCCGCAGAGTGGACCGCATGGAACACTCCATTGGAAGCATCGTGTCCAAGATTGACGCTGTCTTAGTCAAACTCGAGGCCATGGAAAAAGCAAAATTGAAGCGCAGAGAGACGATGGGAAAAATACTAGACAGCATCACAGAGGTGAGAGTATTTTAACAAAAGATGTGCATTTATTAGGGCAGATATGCTTCTATTAGGAACAGTATCACAGGTGATAATATTTTGGTTGAAAGATCTTTATTTATTAGAGTTCAATTTAAAAGACTAAAGGATTTGAGTAAAAATGAACATTCATCCCCCCCCCCCCCCATAAGATTCAAATGAACTGCTGAATCATGCCATGTAGCTATTTCCCTTTGATATTGATCATTAATATGTAAAGCAATATAGCTGGTAGATACATGCTAAATTCTAGCATGCCTGTGACTGAGTGTAACTCTAAGTAGAATTTTAGCAAATAAGATATATCATTAACAATATCTAGAATTTGCTTTACTGAATCAGATAAAGATTTGAATAACAATCACAACATGAAAGTATTGTCTCTTTTATGATAAAATATTTAACTAAACATTTAAGTTTCATTTAAATAGTTTGGCAGAGAGTTTGGTAAAGTTACTATTTTCCCAGTCTGATGGATCAGATAAAGGTTGAATCATACCAAATACAACATTAGAGTACTGTCTATATTTATCATTTCATTTAAGCTCCATCATAATTATATAACAAAAATGTTTTATAACTGAAAATCTTTGTTCTAGTCTGATGGTAACAGTGACGAGGCTAAGCGTGAGCAGATGGAGAAGCTTGTGCGTGAGGAGCTGGAGAGATGGGACTCAGAGACCTCTATTGGGCAGGCCAGCGCTCGCGGCGCCTCCCCCAGTGGCAGTAGCAGTGCCCGCGGCAAGGGACGTTCCGGCTCCCGTCCTGGATCCGGACAGAACAATGTGAGTAGAGACACAAATCAGTCATCTCTGACTTGCTGTTATATATAGTTTTATCCAAGTAGCATAGAAGGTATAGGTGCATTTAGGGTGTGGGTTAAGATTAAAACCTAGGTATCAAAAGGTATGGGAGCATTTAGGGGGTGGGGGTTGAAACCTAAGTATCAAAAGATATGGGTGCATTAAGGGTGTGGGGGAGGGGTTGAAACGTAAGTATCAAAAGGGATGGGTGCAATTTATAGGGTTTGAATGAAAGATAAGAAACCTGCAGGTGGGACATATAATTCAGTTTCTACAATGAAAAAGTATATTTCTTTGATTTTGACTAAAATGAAACACCATAATGATTATAATAATAATTGATAATTGATCTGAATTTTGTAGTTAACTTGTTTCTCTGATTATGTTTCAATTCCTTTGTACTTATTTGTATCTCTGATTTGTCCTAAGTAGACAGATGCCTAGTGGTAAATATTTGAGAATTTCTTTGTATTTATTGCATGCCTATCAATGCACTTAATCCTTTTTATATCATCAACTACCCTTTATATATCACCTATACTATAATTTAATGAAACATGTCAAGATAAGGTATCAGATACTTTTCTATGATTAAGTTTTGTGATTCAACTTTTTGACACATGACACTCTTCCTGCATGAGAATACTTGCTATGTACTGAAAAGCTTCAGTAGTTCTTATTTAGTTGAAGCCTGCAAGCGTTGGCTTCCATGTAAATAATCAATATCCACCCCCTGAACAAAGTACCTGCTTGCCTTGTTTTTTCTTCAAATGGATGCCTTCGATAATATTCACTGATTATATTATTAGTGAGTTTTCTCACTCCAAACTCCCATTTAAATAATTTTAGAATTCACATCAATAGTTCGTAGTATAACTTCTTAAAGAGGGCAAGGTTTCATTCATAATACTTTTTACCTATTTATAATAATTATTCACAATGTTAATACTATAGCAAGGGTCACTCTGCTTTTCCATGCATAAGCACCTATTGCCTTAATAGCTTCTATGGCAGCTATATATGAGCAATTAGCCCTAGTGCTCAAGTGGTCTAACTATTGCAAATATCTTTAAAACCATGCCTATTTAAAAGAAATTGCCAAAATGATTAGATAGTTTACAATATATACTGGTTCCATTATTTTGAAATATTAGTATCTCTTTAGTCATTCCAAAATTTTTTTAAATTGTAACTTGTAACTTGACAATACATTCAATCTTTAATGTTCACACTAATTCAAGAAAACATTGGAAATAAAGTAATATAGTTTGATGATCTATTACCCAATACATATTATACTTAGGTCTCATTTTTGACCATCTAGCCAATTTCCTGAATGTTTGAAATGAATTTTTCCATACAATTTAAGATACTTTTACAATAAGTCAACTCTTCCTTCATTAATACTCTGTAGAGTTATTAGTTACTTGTTTTTTTAGAATAAACTTACACTGATTTTAATTTATCTCAACATGGATTGATCACTTTCTAACTGAATAATAAGTAGTCAAAAAAATATTGTCAAATAAAAGAACTTTGAAATTATTTCAGATAGTTATACTTCCCCCACCAATAGTTTAGATAATCACACCCACTTATATGAAGTGTGAATGTGTGATTATCAAAGAGAAAAAGTTAATTGGACCTATACCATATTATAAAACTCTATACCGGCTAGTTTGGAGTGTTAAAATATAAGGGGCATTTAAAAATGGCCAATTTGCACGTTCAAGTGCTGGGACTTATCTGTAACCGTGTAAGATATTGCATTGTAGTATTAAGTTTCTGTATTATCTCGCTTAAATGCAAAAAATGAAATGCCATTTATACAGAATGCAATTATATTCCTTTCTTTATCTGTTGTAGGAAAACTACTACAAAAGAAACAGTAGCAACGTGTAGCTTCTTAAGTGTGTGCTGGCTCCAGTTTACACTCTACTACAAGTATACTCTACGACTAAGAATCTATGAAGTATTCACTTTTAACTTATGCAAACCCTACTTAGCACTTTGAATACTGCGGAGGAGGGGCATCTAGGTCCTTGAAAGGGAAAAGCAAGAATGTGATATTAACTTATGTTACTACGTAAAATATACTCACTTGTTAAAATATTATTCTATGTTACATTTGAAATTTGAAAATATATATAAATACTATATATGTAATTTACAAACTTAAAGTATCTTATTTGATTTTATTTATTTTAAAATTTAGTTGATGTCACAAGATTCCAGTTAATCAAGTGATTGGATATTCCTTATATATTCTCTATATTATGTTATTAAGTTATCTGGAAGGATATTCATGCATGGGAAGGGAAGACTTGAGAGCTCTAAATGTCGGGTTTAGTTCTTGAGGATATCCCTACCGTGGTTAAATACTGAAAGTCATAGAGGCTTGATTGTGAACTATTCAGACAGAAGGTATACTAATTGTCGGGTAGTGTGCCAAATGTCAATACTGAAATAACCCTGACAATCACATGACAATTTTTATGGCTGAAGAACATAAGATAAAGAGTATTGCGATACCCACATATGCATGTAACACCAGGAAATTCGTTCCAGATAGCTTATTTGTGTATCTTATTATATAGTTCAGGACTTATGTAATTCGGTTTTATATTTCTGTTTTGAGTAATACTCACAACTGAACAAACCTCATACATGATAGTATGAGGTGCTACTGTAGATATTATGCGATCCGTCCACACATCTTTTCATAACTGTGATAACCAGATGTTCTCCCGCAGAGGAACGCTGGATTGTTTGGTTTGATGTTCAGGGGGCTCTTCCTCGCAAGATACCAACTTTCGCTTGACAATATGCAGTAGGACATGACAGACATGAAACTACTGTTATACTGGGTAGTCTGGGTCACCAACAACTGGCTCAGGCTACCATTAGGAAAACCTGCTGGGCTATCAAAATCAACGCAACCAAAACTAAGAAATTCTGATACTGCTGATGTATTAAAATGGAAAATATATTTCGACTGTAGACTATCCTATTATGGAAAGATATTTTTATTACACATTTCTTGGCGTATATATTTCTGAGTGTCACTGGGTGACTACATCTATCAGTGGAGGTGGGATAAGGACCTGTTGTAGGACATAATATGCTATGCTATGTATTTACTATCTATTGTAGAAAGGCAGATTCAATAAATCTTTTAGCTGTGCACCCTACTTATCTTAGTTGTTATTTAATACATGTCATTGTTACCCTTAGAACTTAAATAAAAGCAAGAGTTAAATATTAGTATACTTAATCAGTGGGTAATGTATGTGAAATCAAGCTCTCATATTCAAGCTTATCCTGTGTGATGTTTAAAATATAGTTGATTTCTGTCAACCAGAATATAATTTACAATTGGATTTGAAGAACATTTTTGCCTACCACTATCACTCAGTTGCTTATATCCTTAATGATGGATGAACCTTGATTGTATTGATATATAACTAATTTTGAGTTTCTCCCCACAAACAGACATTAATGCTAAGCATTTGGAACAACCTTACAAATGTGACCATACCATTCAAGTTTAGATTTATCAAGACAAAACAATAAGTTACGTGTTTGATTTATTTTAGAGATACTAGGAGGATTGTCACCTATTCAATGTAAACATGACCATGCTTAAATACATAAAGCTCGAAAACAAAACCTCTGTGAAATGAGCCAATTATCTTCATGCAAAAATAAACTATGAATGGAAAGCCACTTACCATGACAAGTTTTACTGATTTGCTTTGTACAAGCAGTCTATAAATATATACAATGTACCTAAACACCTCTTTGACCACTGATAAGGGATAAAATACATATTACATGGAACATCTAAATTTAATAAGTGCAGACATGAATGTATACAGAAATAACAAAGACAAGCTTTATTAAGTATTCACATTTTATTGATTATATGTAACCTCAGTTACCTCTAGAAAATTTGCATATACAACCCATATTTAACCCATTCATCTTCAAAGTGCCGGGTTCTTTTTCTAAAATGATATATTCAAGGAGTTTGTTAAACCAAAACATTATCAAGTTTCTCTTGAAAAATAAAGCTTGGATCTACGATTCTTTTAAAATAGTAATTCAATAACATTTCAAATGAGTTGTTTGTTGGGTTCTGATTTAACAATTCTACTTTCTACAATATTTCTCAAAAGATTTAACTAATATGTTTTCCTTGGTAAGCTATAATCAAAATGATCAAGTCATTTTGTGATGCAAAGACATGAATGGGTTAACGCAGTAATGCCATAGTATGCAGTGCCATAAGGTACTTTCAGTGTACCATAATATATTCAAATTCCACACTATTTAAATCTTTATATTTGCCTAGTCACTGTACATTCTACAGACTTCAAAGATTTTATATATTTATCTAAAACAGACATTAAAACTGTTCCAGAGAAATTCATTTCAATATAAAAGCACTTTTAAGCACTGGCTAAAAATAAACAGTTAGTCACCAGAGGATATGGTACCGATTTATGAATAGATGTATTAACCTGCTGAAAGATTGAATGTAACAAAGATTTCCAACTATATTCTTAATTCTTCAGGGTCTGGCCATATTCAAATTGTTAAGGTGGCTTAATAGTACTAGTAGCCCCTGTAATTGTGTACTAGCCCTCCAGACATTTCTGCTAGCCATACCTCAAATAACGATTTTTATAATCAGGTAATAAAAAAAGTATTAACAATTGGTGGAGGGGGGCTTCTGAGAGTGGACCAGTAACAAGTCTTACAGGCTCTTTTTTGCAAACTTGCTTGCCAGGCAAGTCAGACTATCATATACATGTAAGATAATGTTTGGTGAAAACTCAAATAAGATATGCTGATTTAGTGTTGAACCAACAAATTTCCCACTACCTTCTACCTCCCCTACCCCTGCTTGCCCCTCTTCCTCTTCCACCACCTCTACTTGGGCCACCTCTTCCCCTGGATCCCCCTCCCCTTCCACGCCCTCTATCACCACTTCCCCCTCTTCCTCTACCGCCACCCCCTCTCCCTCCTCGGTCCCCAAATCCTCCTCTACTACTCCCTCTCCCTCCTCTTCCCCCAAATCCTCCTCGGTCCCCAAATCCTCCTCTGCTACTCCCTCTCCCTCCTCTTCCTCCACGGTCCCCAAATCCTCCTCTACTACTCCCTCTCCCTCCTCTTCCTCCACGGTCCCCAAATCCTCCTCTACTACTCCCTCTCCCTCCTCTTCCCCCAAATCCTCCTCGGTCCCCAGAACCTCCTCTACTACTCCCTCTCCCTCCTCTTCCCCCAAATCCTCCTCGGTCCCCAAATCCTCCTCTACTACTCCCTCTCCCCCTCATTCCACCATCTCCCCTTCCTCTTCCCCCAAATCCTCCTCTTCCCCTTTCTTTACTCTTGAACTTGTCCTTCATCTTCTGGCGCTCTAGCTTTCTGTCGTTTGGCCCGTCTGTGCGTCTTTTCTTGTTGGTAAATGAAGAATCACCATCAGTTCTACGCTTCCTTCCTCCAGAGGGAAATAACTCTAAGATAAGTAAAAATATGAGAAAATATGATTAACAACTAAACAGTGATCAACAAAAAGATATTGATATAGGACATGCAATAAATATGATAACTTTTGTCATTGTAAAATACATTGGTTAATTGTCCTATGCCAAATACCTTAAGTTTAGAACCTTCTGAGACGTATATGCCTATGTTATAAGTACCTAGAGTTACAAGTCCCTCTAACAGTTCACAACTTTTCACACTCAATTATAAATTGATGCCTCAGAAAGTCAGAATAATTCACCATGTACAGTCATTATTACCATTATCAAATTAGGTTACTGCTGGACTTAAAATTTGCTATATTGATCACATGAATATCATGCCCAAGCAGTCTGGACTGAACCGGCTGACTGCTTGACTGCATTATCACTGCAAATGGTATACGTTTAGTCTGTCACTAGTAAATGATAGAGATGGATATTTTCTGCAAAGTACCCTAAGAATATTTTCTTGTGGAGCTTTGGGTTAGGCTTTGCTTATAGCCTTGTATTCAAGTTTCCTCCCCCACTTACTATTGGCTGGTCACAATTGAGCCTTAATATGGCAGAATAAATGATGATGAAAGAAATTTCAAAATTATTCCATTGCTAACAGCTGGCTAGTCATAGTTTGAACTATAATTTAAACTACAATGTAAACCATTTTTTCCCTATGCTACAGTGCCATCTACTGGCCTAAATAAGTACTAAATATAACCTGGAAGGATACCAACCTGGTTCTGGAGCCTGGCCCACCTCTTGCTTGAAGTACTCAATGTCATCATCCTCACTCATCTCTTTCTCCTCATAATCATCCATGTCACTAGAATCTATATAATATATATAGACAAAAACATTTAATAGATTTAGACATGATTGTAATACTATCAGGTAGCAACTCACACAAATATTGGTAGATATTGAAGAAGTACAAAGAATGCTACAGAGAAGTTTAAAATGTAGATATCACCCCTTTTCTTTGCCTACAATTTGACAACTTTCACCTTTTAATTAAGAGGAAAGGGTCTTAATAATTCAGTAAAATGCACTAAAACTTGAGGTAAAATAAATCTAATAATCTTACGCACAAAAATTAAGAGTAAACGGGTAAGTAGAATGTGATCTATTTTGCAAAATAAAGAATACAATAGCTATAGGATTAATACAATTACTTCAATATTAGTGTAAATGAACAAAATTGCTTAATTTCACTTTTCTTAAAACATGCAGAAGTTAGTAATGTTCTGATCAGATCAAAATAGGACATTGTAGTATGTTTCATTATGCAATATTTTTGAAAGGTCATTCGAAACTTCTATAATGCTTGTGTTATTTCTTATAATGGCACCGAATTACTAAGTGTCAATGTGAATAAAAGTTTCAGCTACCTGAATCATCTTTCTTTGATTGTTCAGTATTTTCCTTGGACTCTTCACTGTCTTCAGTCTTTTTCATTCCTTGCAGTGAGCGCTCTTTGTGTTTGACTTTTTCGTCCTGTTTTCTTTGGATGTTTTCTGCTTGTTCCTTTTTGCGCTTGTCCTTTAACTTGCTATAAAAAAATATATATATCCGTTAGATATGTATAATGAAGTCTGTATAATCCAAACATATTGCTCAATCAATTCAGGGAAATGAATCCAGGGATCTTAAATCTAGGAGTTCTAAAATCTATCATCAAGAGAGACTAGTGCGTCAAAGAATGGGGACACAACCGATTTAACAGCTACACTGAATTACACTTTTCACATACTTGATTATTAAATAATTTAAAATTAAAGGTTCGACAAATAGGCATTTAAGTATGACTATTCATGTGCTGGATGATTTAACATTTTGGAATTCAGGGGAAAGAAAGTAGGCAGCCAAGTATGACAAATTCATTCCACGTGCTAATTGCACTAATGGTCCACCATTTCTTTTTGTTTCTTGTTGGGTAAAAATTAACTCCATACCTTTTGTCTTGTCTCTTCCTTAGTATAGCCTTTTTCTCCTCCTCTGTTTTATGTATGTATTTATGGTATAACACTGGGCCATCACAGATCCCCTCCTCTATCTTGAACAGCTTCAGCGTCATCCTGGGACCTATCTCAGTTAGCCTGGAAAATAAAGAACTGGTGAGCACTGGCATATATGGTACTGTAGTACTAACACTGTATTTTATCAGGTTTCCACACAGCCTGTTATTTTGATACCATATGAAATTCTCATCCCAGGATAGGATAAGGATAAAACTGTTAGCAGTTGGCTGTTCAACTTTTGTCAGGGTTCCTTGTGAGGAGTGTCATCTGGATCTTGGATATTTTTGAAAAGTTCCTTGGAATGGTATAAATTATCAATTGGTAAATTGTCATAGGTCAGGTCTGCATGAAATGTTATCCTTCAGAAGTGCACATTCGCTATTATACAAATATGCCCTCGGGGAGACATTCCATCAGGATACCCACACTGGCATGGTATATTTGATTTATTATACGAAACAAACCCCATTTTGGTGAAATAACAATAAAAACAACAATTGATTTGTACAGGAATAAAACCATTTAATGAATACTCTTAAGAATGTCAATACATACATATTTACAATTGTAGGTCAATGATGACTGGTGATTCACACATTGCCCGCTAGGCGTCACTAGTGACAACGGTTAACATGAAGGCCATCACTGATGGCATCAGTGAACATGAAGCCCATCAGTGAACATGATGACTGATGATTCACACATTCCCCGCTAGGCGTCACTAGTGACAACGGTAAACATGAAGGCCATCACTGATGGCATCAGTGAACATGAAGCCCATCAGTGAACATGATGATTGCCAACTGTTAACTGAGCCAATCACGGCTTACGATCTTCAAGTGAGGTATAATAATACAACTTAGGCAATGCCTCTTCAATTAGACTTATATTTGAAAAATATTTAGAGGCAATGTTGAGCCTTACTGGAACAGCATATTTCAGCTAAGTATTTTTCAAAATGTTACTTCATTACAAAGATGTTTCCATTAGTTTCAGACAATGTGTATTTTTCTGACTTATTCAAAAGTTTCAAAACAGAGTCCCTTTAACCAATTTGTGCCTGAAGATCTACTTGACCAGTATAATCTGGATCTATTATAGTTTTGAATATAATTTTGGAATAAAGCATCAATTCTCAAAATATGTCTCTTGTTAGAGAGATATCGCCAAAGGTTTTGGCGGCTGCAAGCATGAATGGGTTAAAAGGAGATGCCACATAGGACTTTAGAATGCTACAATGGTTAAATAACTGAGAAGATTGTATTGTTTCTCATACCTTACTGCACTTTTTCCTGATTTCATATTTTTTGGGCCAACCGCCTGCGGCATAATGACCTCATTATGGGGTCCATCCTGCTCCACTTCACTCTCAGATAGGTTACCATCTCTACAAAAACAAAAACAAGAACCTGTACTAGGACGAATGGTCACAAGAAAAAATCTTTGATTGAAAAAAGCAATCAATAGTGTGACGTTGTAAAAAGCCCCATCTTTTGGCACAAAGCAGAACAAGGCAGAGAAGCCTCTGCAAATTATTTACACTTGAAATGAAGATGTTAATGCAGCTTATGCAAGCGCTACAGATCTATTCTTGGTCAGAGTTTCATGTCATTATGATTGGTAATTGTGATTATAACATGCTATCAACCAATAGCAAATTTCAATTATCAAGTCACTGGTGAGATTTTTGTGGAGTAGTACAGGTTAGTTCTCATTCTTAAAGTTTCTAAGTTTATTAGGTTAATGCCCCAAGGATACATGACAGCAGGCGCTGTGAACAACTAACACCACAAGTAATATCCCGACAAAGCATGCATACTTGAAAGAGACATTTCAGCAAATCATAGTATTCTTAAATGATAAGAGCTAAATTTAGCTTTTATCATTTAAGAATACTTTGATTTGATACAATGTATGGTAAATTAAAATTAATTAACAAAGGAACTGTATGTAGATATTTCTAGTATTGATAAATAATCCAGAAAACAACTCACTTGAGAAGAAACTCGCTCACATCCTCTAATTTAGCCAGATTAGGCACATTTCCTCTGATTATTTTCTTGATGCCTTTACTCATACCAACTGGCACTGCCCTGATATTGCTACAAAACAAAAATAAAGTAACTTTACTTTAATAAAGTATTTCAAATACTACTGTCATACTCAACCTATTAAATGACAAATCGACTCAAATACTATACTGGAAAATAGAGATGATAGATGCCATCAATTAAAACATAACAGCAGATATTTTCTATCAATGTGGGTGCAAGTGAGACCAGGCACAGCCAGGACCAGTCCAGCATGTCTTTTGGACAGGTAGTTTCATGAAAAACTCCTTTTCAGACAGACAAAAAATTCTTTTTTAATTGTGATTTTTTAGGGGATAATATATATATATATATATTGGTTTATTAACCCAATTAAGCATAATTACTGCATCATTTAAGATACAAGGTATCAGATCATTTAAAATCCGTAGGGAGCCAAATCTCTATACTGGGGAGGGGAATGTAGGGCAATACTTACTAGTGTCTAAATTCAATAGTTTCATCTTGAGCATTGTAGTTGAATAAAACACATCTTCTTATGCTAGAGAGATTGACCTGAAAAAAAACACGGATTTTCTACATTATTATATGTTTGAGAAATCTATATATATATATATTGTAAATAGCAGGATGGTGTGCCAGACCTATCGTTTAACTCATCTCTATAGGTTCTTGATGCAACACATTCACTTAAATATTGAATTTCTATTTCTTAAGAAATACACTGTTAACATTTCAATTTGACAGATATTTCAAGCACTTCATGCTATGGTCTACAATATAAATTAGCTGTTTTCTAAAAGTACTTTTATTTCACTAAGACAGCTCTGAAAACATTTTCAAATGAATCTTTTGTAGGTTTCCTCATTAGTTTATATCACTATCATATCTATCTAGAAAAGATGAAGTGCCTCACTGCTGTTTTAATTGGTCATGAAAGTAGGCATACCATTCATTGAAGTCAATATAAAAGAATGACGTCATATTTCATCTTGAGGTCCCTTAAAAATGCCGTCAGACTCTTCTGAAAGTTCTTACCTTATTGACATTAATAGAGGGAAACATATTCTGGAACATTGTAGCCATCAGCTTCATATGCATTCCTTCTCCACTGAAGTTATTCATGACCATCAGCGGATGGTGGAGGAATTGTTTCTGGTCCATGTAGTGGCGCTTTAGTGAGTTGATCACATCCTTGTGGAGGGCGTATTGCTGTAACTGGAAGCTCATTGTGGGTCCTTGTGGGAGGCGACACAGTCTAACGTTGATGTGTTCTTTTGTTTTGCTGAATGCGATGAGGTGACTGACATTCAGCACACCTGCTATAGTTGTGAAGTCTTTTAAGACATTTTGCTTTCGCACCTGAAAGAGCAGAAATATAAAATGAATGTGTGCTACTTATGAAGTCTATTAATATGAGAATCTTAGGTATGTCTACTTTATTCAATTTGATATCTCGATAATTGAGTAAACACAAATTTTCCTATATATTTGTTTGTTTCATTACTTATATCAGGGTTTGACATTCCCAGGGGCATATGCCCCTAGATTTTGCTGTGGGCCCCTAGATCTTTCAGACTAGGGGCCCAAAATAGTATATATATAATGATACAGAAATCCCGTTAAATTTATCAAAGGACCTTTGCGGGCCCCTAGCCTGAATTCTAAGCGTCAGACCATGCTTATATGCATGTGGTTGAATGCTAAGATATGCTGAATAGCATTCAATTCTATTGTAAATCTATATCTCCTATGTACAGGTAATAGGCCTTACCTTCAAATGTGATGCAGTATATGGTTCCATAACCCGACGGAAGTCCTTTATGAGATCACCAACATTCTTCCCAACTGAACCTCTGCTGATAACAAATGAATGTGGTGCCTTTTTGAATTCCTCCTCTTGTACACCTTCCATGCCTTCCTGGGCCTTCTTTGCTGTCTTGCCCTATAACAAGAAAACACAAACATGAACAGCCATATATTCATCTTTTTGAAATATTTTGTTTATCTATAAGTCTATCTGATTGTTATCCTTATTCCTTAACAAGCAGGAAATTACTTCAAAAATTCAAATTCTATTTTTTTTTCAGTATGACTAACTCAGACTAAGTTTATGTCCACATACTCAACTAACACAAAAAATCCCATGTATATAAATTGATATTCTAAATATTACTTACTGAAAGTGATTTTGACAATATAATTTTCTGAGCTATTTTAGCATTATGCAAACTTGTGTATAATTCCTTCTGTCTGGCTTCTAACAGGAAGATCTGGCCAGAGATATTTAAATAAGCTTCTCGGTATGGTATGAAAGTCTGATATGGCCTCTTCTCAACTGACATATAAAACCAAGGCTGCAATCTGGTGAAGATCAACAACAAATGCTGAAAGACTTATTAAGAAAGTTAAATAATCTATTGTACATAAAGGAAATATCAATATTGCATATTATCATCAGCTTCACTCTGATACTCGCAGCTGATTGGTCAATAGCTGTTGGGTACTGGACTGTATTTCATTGCTTCTCATTACTTGTCAATTTCAGGATGGGGATAAGTGTTTTATAAATCGAGGCTCAATGTTTTATCCTCCTTCGCCATGGTTACTATGGTTGACCTGAAGTTTACAGGTCACAGCCTCGTTGTTTTTTATATTACAAGACACACAAAAAGAATAAAAAACAAAAAAAATTAAATTAAAATTAAAAAAAAAATTAAATTAAATATAATTCTTTTTTGAAAATATTAAAAAAAAAAAATTTAAAAAAAATTTAAAAAGAAAAAATCAAAAATTAAAAAAAAAAGTAAAATATATTTTTTTAAATTTGAATCTTTTTTTTAAAAATTAAAGAATTAAAAAAGAAAAAAAAAACTGATGATAAAATCGTTATCCCCCTTGTAAAAAAGGGATACGGCCTGGTATCTGCGTTCAGCCAGCCGTATCGCACTCGGCCTCCGGCCTCGTGCGATACGGCTGGCTTCTCGCAGATACCAGGCCGTATCCCTTTTTTACAAGGGGGATAACTTATATTATCATCAGCTCCACTGTGATACTCGCAGCTGATTGGTCAATTGCTGTTGGGTACTGGATTGTATTTCATTGCTTTTCATTAAATGTCAATGCTAGGATCCGGATAAGTGTTTTATCCTCACTCTCAGTGTTTTATCCCACTTCGCCATGGCAACTATGGGTTTGACCTCAAGTTTACAGGTCACAGCCTCGTTTTGAACCCTTGACGACGAAAAAGAAAATGGCGGACATTCCTCTTCACACCGCTGCCTGACTCGATTCTTTTGCCGTTTAAAACACTATTTGCGCATGTTAGTCTGCCAACATGGTGTATACATGGAAATAAAGATGGCAGAAAGTATTTAAGATGGATTTAGGTTGGTATGTTGTTCATACATAAGAGAAATAATTTCAGTTTGGTCGGAGTCAGGTCTGACGAAAATCTCCGTTGCTACATAGCCTGTCGGACTCGAGTCTGGCAACCGCTTTTTTCATTTTCTTTGTGACCAATCGCGCGAATTTGCCATCCAAACTTGGCAAATCCCTTTGGAGCACTAAGTTGTGTATAGATGAAAGTACGTTTTGTCTCCACTCTGCATAATGTTAATTTTACCCATTAGGTCCCATTGTGAAATTTACCCATTGCCAACAATACACGTATGTTGGGAGGCTTGGGGGGGGGGGGGGGGAGCTGATGATAAATTCGTTATCCTCCTTGTAAAAAAGGGATACGGCCTGGTATCTGCGTTTAGCCAGTCGTATCAGACTCGGCCTCCGGCCTCGTGCGATACGGCTGGCTTCACGCAGATACCAGGCCGTATCCCTTTTTTACAAGGGGGATAACTTATAATATCCTATCTTGAAAAAATTAAAACAGAGGTCTTTGCCTCAGAACTCGGAAGGACATCTTAATATTTAGCCCTTTCGAGGGACTGGCAGGGATTCAAGTATTTCACGCCCTCTTTTGGGGGCCATCAACGGGTGATTATATTGGGGAACTGGGGAAAATGTGTCAGGACCTGCAGAATCTGGAAGCAGCTAGTTTGCCGGACTGGCAAGAGAAAAATTTAAGGTAAATCACTGTTTCGGTGCCAATCTCTACCTTAATCTTCAGACATGCACATTACAATTCCTGAGCAATACTAAAGCGATGATTCAATCAAGGAAGTATTGTTATTTAACCATTTGCAGGTAATCTATGTTGAAATGAGAACTGACTTCCTACTGAGGACAGGCCCTATGATTTTACTTCTAGCCGCTGCCAACTCTTCTACTCATTTTATATGTAGATGCTATTTGGTATTTAGACTCTAAATACATGGTCTTAGCCAGCAGGGCGTCTGGGTGTCTTTTTGGACACCCAAACCCTTAAAAAGCACCCCATAGGGCACCCAAATTTTTTTGTGAGGAATTTCTTAAAATGTCAATCTCAAGCATATAATTGAATTTTTTCATCATCATATAATTCCCATCACCTTGTATAAGGATATCAAGCCCTATTTTGATACATGCATATCTGTTTATGGTTGAAATCTGAGTATAATGTAGTCCCCCTTAAAAATTTGGACGCCCAAAAATTTTACAATGGCCAATTTTAGGCACCCAGTTTCTAATTCCTGGCTAAGACCCTGGATTTTAGAGTCAGGGTATACCTTGCAACATTTGTCAAAAATTGATCTTCCCAAATTACTCCCTCGGTGTCAAACTTACTTTATACCGGACTGCACTAGGATGACTAATCTTAGCGACCAAAGCGTACCACTACTTTTGTTTTTGCTGTTGGTTATTTTACTTCCTGACTGCCCTTATTAAAGATTGTTAGAGGATTTAAAAAATATTCAAGAGGCTTCACAGATCTTCAAGTGGACTTTACCAGTGAGCAGGGTCTTAGCCAGGATTTCAAAAATGCCTGTCCAAAACAGCAATTCCAAAATTTCTGCCTGTCCAGACTTAGCTACTAATCTACTTCAAATCCTTATAACAACTACATTTAATAGCCTATTGTGTCAAAAAGGGTAATTCACACTTCAGCTATGTACTAATAGATGGTATATCAGGAAAATATTTGGTTATCACCCACAGAAAGGCAAAATAAAAAATTCTCTATATAGAAATATTTTTCTGTCCAAAAAGTAGGTTTTCAGGAAACTACCTGTCGAAGAGACAGGCAGGACGGGTCCTAGATAAGTCCCTGCCGGTGAGACTCTGGACTTCGGAATTTTGTCACTATTCTGCCATATTGTGACAAAGTTGTGACTAGCCAGTTGTGACTGGTGTCCAGAGGAAACCAGAGTACCCGGCCAAAAACCACCGCCTAACCCCAAGTCACTGGCAACTTTCTCACATGCTGGGGGTAGGATTCAAACCCGGACAGTGATGGGAGATGCCTTAGACCACACAGCTGTCAAGGCAGTTTGGTCATGTTGTACTTTGCGACCTCAATTCTGGTACGTACCAGAATTGTGCAATTCTGGTACGTACCTGAATTGTTTATCACATGTAGCAATTCTAGAACGTACCAGAATTGTGCAATTCCGGAACTAGTTTACTCGATACATATTACAACAAAGTATGTGACCAATGGCACCATTTAGCCAACAGGTAAAAAAATCTCGGACAATTCTGGTACGTCCCAGTATGGCCTGAATCAAAACTTCTGGTACACTTATAACACTTACCAGAATTGTTGTGACAATTCTGGTACGTTCTAGAATTGTTTGCAGGGAACAATTCTGGTATGTACTAGAATTGCAAAATTATCTCAATTCATCCCCCCCCCCCCCCCCCCCCCCAAGTGAAAATCTGGTTACTGAAATTGAGTGCTCCAATCAGAATGTTAGGAGGACGATCACATGGAATTGCCTATATAAAGTGAATATCTGGAGGCGGTAGTGAAGGAACCTCATTCCTCAAGACACTCAAGTACTGCTTCAGTGCTTCAGTGCTTGTGCCTAGCTCTAGAATTAGATTATGTAGTTAAAAATTTTGTCAAGTCTTTTCATCAGATGCAATATTTCGACGTTTGTAACTTACCTTTTTACGACCCATTTTGAACAAGACACTGGTGAAACTTTAACTTCTTCTGACAATCAGTTTTTGAATCTAAAAATGCACTGCGCTAGACCCTATCAAAGTATTTTGGAAAACTTGGTGACATGCATGTTCACAACAAATTCCACATGGTCCTCTGTACCGGAAGTTGAGCCAGAGCGCCACACTTTGGTTTGATTCGTGGCCCGTAGGTGTCGCTCTAAGGTACGATCGATTTTTCTTTTTGGTTTAGCCGGGATCTGGTTAGCCTAAATATTCGCCGGCGGCCCGCTATGAAAAATTGGTCTACCAGGTCCCATGACTGCTATTTAGCTGCTTGTCAAAGATGTTGCTATCCATTGATTTTAGGAAATCAAAGGATATTCATTAATCAGCACTATACAAGCGATAGACATGGCTTCCAATGAGCGCACTCCACTCCTGGCTGGTCAGCCCACCATTAATTCCAATGACCGTTCTGGGGTAGGTAGTAGAAACACATAGAAGATACTGGATTGCATCAAAACAAAGCCTAGCCCTAGGCTACTCTTTTCTCCAGATGCATCAACCCTACAAAAAGCCTCCTTTTAACCACAGGCCTGTCACAGGTTACCAAAAGACCTGTGTCAGAAACAGGTTGATGTTTCAATTTCAACGGTCAGACCACTGGTCGGGGGTAAGCCCATGACACACCCGCGGTAGAATGTCGGCCAAAATCACCGATCCCAGAAAGGGGTGTATGACGATTACGCCCTTTGTGCAAAAACGACCCATGTTGAAAATGCTCCACTTTCAAGTGCTGCGGTGAGCGGCTTGCCTGTCTGCCCAGCAAGCCTTCTATACAATCAAGCAATAAATTAGTCGCCTTTACGTGGATCAATTTCAATGCGGTATAGATCGTTAGAACCGCCACAAGTCATTCTACTTGTCACTAAATTCTACATGTAGTTCAAATCTGTTGTGAAATGACGATTTTGCAACAGGTTGAATTTCTTTTAATTTCTATGCCATATTTTCGGTCATTTGCTACTCATATATATACTGTGTGGATTTCCAATATTTTTCCGCGAAGTACAACTACATGCAAAGAAAGAAGTTTACAACGGATGAAAAAATTCATAACTTTGTGACTGCATTTGAAGGGGGATGCAGAATTACAAATTTGCTTTGCTTTGTAGTCATATTAACCCTTGTCATGCTAGACCCCCATATGGGAGAACCTATCCCCTGGGACCAGGGATATTTTGGATCTACCCACCAAATCAGAAGGTCTTCATAGATTTCTATTGCTGTTTCCATAATGTGCTTCAAAAATTAAAATAGAAACATAGTAAAAGGTAAAAGCTTGATATCTAGTATAATTCAATACCCCTTAATCGACCTATGAAGTTTTTATTTTGCTAAGTGCAAGGGTACCCAAAGACCGGATATATCCGGTGTTGGTCACACAGGCAAGATATGTAGCACCAGATATATCCGGTGTTAGCAAGAGCAGGGTTAATAATATTATTTTAGTGCTTCATGTGTCGACATACATGTATGATCATGATGGCGTGTAACACAAGTAAAAAGAATCCACAGCGCTTTACCGGCCAGGGCTATTTTTTTTTCTCCCATGATATTTGTCTATATTATGAACGCAAATAACTAAGAACAAAAGAGGAAGAGAAGAGAAAAGAGAAAGAAGAATAAATATATTAATGTTAGTAAAAGTGGGGCGTAATGGACATGGGGCATTTTCACATATGGGGCGTAATTGTCTGCTTGAATCGTCGTTTGCCATAAGGGCTGATGACTTTATGTTGGGCCTGCCTAGCAACGATCTTCTATCTTTGCATCATAATAATTATTTCCATATTTATGATACTTGATGTCATGCTAACTGTTTGTATTTTTACCAGCTGATTTATACATAGAAATGTAGATGACACTGACAGGCCTGGATTGAATTTATGGCTAAGAAACCTTAATCTCCATCAAGCAATCATTTTTTGATTGAATACTCTGTTATCCCACAACATTTCATCAACCCTAATGTCAATGTTCACCACTAAAAACACTTGAATCCAGTTGCCAAAATGATTACAGGGCCCTTATGCGTTTCGACTGGAAACCCGGTGGTTGACCATTATCACCATTCTACCACCGGTCTGCCATGTGTCTTCCATCATGTGTGGTTAGAACATGGTAGTTATGTGGCACTGCCGAGGTTAAGAGGTTAGAAGCTCAAGAATGTGATAAGAGAAACCCAGTATGACCCTATGTTATATAGCGAGTGCAAATTATTTTTCTTCTGGGGATGTTGTACTATCTAGATTGTGTACTTCGATGGTGTACATCTTTTTTCAACACTCCCTGCTGCATATCAAACAGCTGGTAATGAATCGTATCTTATACTTTGTATTTGTAGATCAATTGGACCCCTTGGGATGCCAGCAGTTCACCTCACCATACTGAGGAGACAGCAGAGTCACAAGAGGAACCTCTTCCTTGCACCACAAAACTACTTGCACAGGAGTTTCAGGTGACTCTTTGACTCCACTTCTAAATTATAGATGATGTGCTGGAATAGCTTAGCCCTTTCATCCATACAGTGGGCCATACTTGTTCTTGTTTTGAGTCGCACGCCCTTTCACGTAGAGCCTCTTAGTAAATTATAGAATAGTTCATATCCAGTAGAATCTCAGCAGATAAGAGTTATGAGAATACGCCATCTGCAATGTAATTTGTACAAGTACCGCTTAGTTAATAATTCAGGGACTTAGCCAGGATTTAGAAACTGGGTGCCCAAATTTGGGAATTGTTAAATTTTTGGGCGTCCAAATTTTGAAGGGGACTGCTATATATTCAGATTTTAACCATATTCATGTATATATTAATCAAAATAGGGCATAATATACTTATACAATGTCCTTGGAATTACTTTGATGTGAAAAAAGTCAAATTATATGCTTGAGGTTGACATTTTAAGAAATTCATCACAAAAAATCTGGGTGTCCTGAGGGGTGCTTTTTAAGGGGTTGGGCATCCAAAAAGACACCCAGACGCCCTGCTAGCTAAGACCATGGTTAACATGAACACCACCTGTAGGCCCTCCATATGCATAGTGTCATATATAGGCACCACTATGTTTGTGAGATTTTTCTGACAGTAGCATCTTTTGGATAATATTTATTGATTATTGATCAAAACCAAAGAAACCGCTCCCCTTCAAATATTTTCAAATTCAAAGTTTTTTTCAAAGTATTCATTTTGTTGCAAAATTATTCGTTTTTGTTTTTTTTCAGTTTTTTTTTATCAAATAATATTTTGACGATATAGTTTTTAAAATAGCATTGCAGAGGTTAATATCCATCTCTTATGAATGTAAGGCAGCTTGACATCATTGTTAACTTTTGATAATTTCTATTAATGGAATTCTACATGCTTAATTATGTAGTGTTCATCTTCTATATCATTGCATACATTTCAGAGTTTGGACTATGATACCTGTGAAAACACTGTTTTTCAAAAAGAAGAGAAGTTGAAAGATTACAGTGTGAGTATTACATTTATGTGTACATCTATTTCAATTAGGAGTGTGATCGGTATCCAAGGTTTGGAATTGGAATTGGTGATTTTTTTTCCCGATACTTTCCGATTCTGATTCCTATCGACATATACAGGGAGAAGAATCATAGCATTTAGGTGAAAAAATGTATCAGATGCTTCACGATTTTAACATTTCCATGCTATACTTTCTTTTTTAGGTAGTAGATAAGATGACCTGGCACACTGAGCTACTGACTGGTGTTGTCTCATTACTTGGTAATTTTATTGCATTGCAAATTAATGACAAAATGACTGTCAATTAGTATCAACATTTTGTCGATTCCAGAATTGGAATGATCGATATGAGATTTTATAGCGCTCTTTTCCATGGGATCGGCGATTCCATCCGATTCCTTGGTATCGATTACACTCCTAATTTCAATCATTGTAGGATAAATTTCAATTTCCCTTAAAGAAAGACTTTGGATTGTCATATAGTAAAAGATGAAAAGGTTTTGAAATACTCCTTTAGTTTTCATACTGACTTCATTGAGTTCGGTATTATGATCACTCAGTGTATTATTCACTTTGTCAGTTTCAATATTGGATATCTGCTGTCTGATGTAAGCATCCCATAAATGGATCATTTGGATCTAAAAAGAGTATGCAAATGATTTCTTAATAAATGGTAGTTGTTTTTATTAAAACTATTGAAGCTGAAAAATAATATACATGTACCTTTTGGGATAAAAGGGGCAGTCAATGTTACTTTTATTCATATTCAATTCTCTTATTGATTGCCTTTGTTTATAGATGTAAAACCTCTTTCTGGTTGCCACCTGGGCCCCTAATACCATAAGTATTCCAGACCAATTTCTAGTCGTAAAAACCCTTAGAATAGAAGCTTTATTGCCGAACACAAGGTTTAACAATACTTGAACCATATTGCTTTGTGATTGAAACTGCTTATTTCTTTCCTAATGTTCCTTGTCCTGAACTGAGTCAGCCATTATTTTTATCGACCCAAAGGCTTATTAGTATATATAAGTATGCTCATGTGACCTCTATTACTTGGTAACTACCAACCAATTATCTAGGCCAGTCAAACTGCATCATATGTATAGTGTACTCTTAACAATATCCTTAATAACAGAAGGGCTCTCTAAAAGTTCTTTCTCTATTACGTTCCTGATCCTAGCATATTGTTTTTACCCTTGAAGGAGCTTCCCCATAATAAGAATATCACTATTGATTATAAGTATTCACACATACATCTTTAAAAAATAACATTCTGAGGGGATCATGGCAAAAAGCAAAAATATTTTGGGTCAAAGCCATGTTTTTGCTAAATAGGTACATCTTGGGAGGTTGTTAAGAATCTTTTAACAAAAACAAATGTGACCCTGCAGTCTATGAAAAAAGGGATGTTGGCTTGGCTAGATACATTGACCTTCAATAGACCAATGGATAGCCTGCAGAGTTAAAAAGTCAGGGGCTTTGTGTGAATTTGTTTAAAGTGTAACTGTGTAACCTTTGGCAAATTTACCCAGTTCTTGGCAAATCCACAAGACAAATATGAATGCACCTTGTTATGTATGCCATCTTTCTTTTTTCAGACTGTGTTAAAGATCCAGCTTTCTCGCTGGATTGTGATGTTTTTTATTGGTGTCCTGACTGGTCTTACTGCCTGCGTCATTGACATATTGATAGAGCTGCTTTCCAAAGTCAAGTTTATTAATGTGCAGAACCGTATCCTTTCCAAATGAATTGAATCACAATCTTATTAGAACTAAGAATCCTGTCAACTTTGTGACTGGCACGGAGTGGCACCTGGTGTATTATTTTGATTTGCAAAAAAATGGTAATACTGTTAAGATGCAACCCTGATTTAAATCCTACAATCTGGTTTCTTTGGACCTTCAAACCTGTCAACTTTGGATTTGAATTAGTTGACCAGAAGTGAGAAACTGTCTTGTTATGGAAATTGCCCTTAACCTTTGTTTTCAGTATTTGAAACCTGTACTATAACCAGTTGTTTATCCCTGCCCTATATTCTCTGGGTAGGATTCAATGCTGCCTGTGTCCTCTTTGCCTCTCTCCTGGTGGCTTATGGTGAGGTAGGTGGAATTATATTTGTTATTTATTTATTTATAATTTATTCATTCATTTATTTATTTATTTATGTATTTACTTACTTGATAATTAGTTGATTAAACAATTAATTAGTTAAACTATTTACTTATACATTTGTTTATTTGTGTATTCATTCATTTATTTGTTTATTTACATATTTGTTATTTTATGTATTGAATGAACATTTCTTCAAATATTTGATTAATCATGAAAATACAGCTCATTTATTTGCTACAATTGAGGACCCTCTGAAAGGATGGGGATGTTGCGATAATCAAACCTAGAATCTGAATTACTTGCCAATGAAATCACCTGTTAAAATATGTTAAATCTTAATCACTGATGTAGACAAACCTAGCATCTGATACCCATATGTTTTATTTGTTGTGTAGCCTGTGGCCGCTGGAAGTGGAATACCCCAGATCAAGTGCTACCTCAATGGAGTACTGATTCCTCATGTTGTCCGCATAAAGACTCTATTCTGCAAGGTTTTTGGTGTGATCTTCTCAGTGGCTGGAGGTCTTGCTGTAGGAAAGGTGAACTCATCAAGTTGATTCATTTTTATAGCCACCTTATTCAGTTATTTTTATTGCCAAACAGTTGTCTACAGTCTTTAATGTTATGATTCACTCCCAATCCTTTCTATCTCTGGATACTAAGGAAAAGTAAAGTGTGTACTATTTGTTGTGAAATGCAAATACTTACTAAGGAATATCAAGTGAAACTGAGATGTAATATATGAATCTGAAGAGCATTTAAATTTACCCAAAGCCATGTGATATTCTTGAATAGTACTAATAATGTACAAGATTATAAATTCTAAAACTCTTTGAGATCTTTTGAGAAGTGTATGCTGTTTAACTCGACCAAAATGATCCCTGTCTGAAATTGACTTTGATATTACAATTAATTTCACCATCAGAGTAGAACTGAACAAAAAACTCCTAACATTCTTAATTCCCTCTCATTATCTTACCAAAGATACAGCATGTATTTTTCATGATATTTTCTCTGTTGGATATCACTGTATTTACAGGTTGAAATGTCAGGTTTACATTTTTTACCTACATAACTCTAATTGTTCCTTGATTTCAGGAAGGTCCTATGATTCACTCAGGATCCATAATAGCTGCCGGCATATCACAGGGAAGATCAACCACATTTAGAAAAGATTTCAAGGTAATTTAATAAGATCTCTTAAGATAGAGTCTTCAAAAGTTAATATACAATATAGCAGTGATTTGAGGAACTGGGCTAGTAGAATTTCCAAAAGAGATGACAGCTTTTAGTTACTATGAACCAGTAGAACAAATTAATTTTTGTCTGATCATGAACAATGAATATTGTAATGTACTGCATTGAGCGTCACTATATTTTCCAGCTCTTCAATAAATTTCTGCTTTAAATGCTGCAGTGACTCACACTGTATCTTATAGCTCTTGGAATATTTCTGCCCTGAGCACATGCACTGTTTTGATTGCCAATGTATTTTCCAGCACTTGCACTATTTCTGCTCTTTTCTACTACATTGACTGTCACTGTATCTTGTAACTCTTGGAATATTATTGCCCTGAACACATGTACTGTATTTTGCAGCTGTTTGAGTATTTCCGCTCTGACCAGGAGAAGCGAGACTTTGTGTCTGGGGGTGCCGCAGCGGGTGTCTCAGCAGCTTTTGGTGCGCCTGTTGGAGGTGTGCTATTCAGTCTAGAGGAAGGTGCCAGTTTCTGGAATCAGTCCCTTACATGGAGAATAGTGAGTGGCCCACTTTCATTTTCCATTTCCACAGTTTTTATTAAGGCATATTGGACGTAGTTTCTCTCAATTGCTTGTCGTGTCATCTTTGCTGGCATCTGTCACACACAGCATGACGGCATACACAAATACATTCTCCTGTTAACCCATTCATGCCTGGAGATCTTCTTGACATATGGCCTCTGTACCTATTATACTTTTGTAAATAACTTTTTATTCTAATATCAGTTAACAAAATGGTTGACAGAAATATGACAAAAATGTCATATATGGTTTGTTTATCATAGCAAGAAAACATGCCAGTGGGGCAGAATTACAAAATAGAATACTTTTTCTTAAGTTGCATTGTTATTATTATCAGGAATGTTCATTTTAATGAACATTCCTGTTATTATTGAAATATACAGTAGGCATTACAGATTCCATATAAAATTGATTTCATATCATTTCTTTTCAGTTTTTCACTTCTATGATATCGGTGTTCACCCTCAATGTGGTTCTCAGCTACTACAAAGGCACTCCGTGGGATCTCTCCAGTAGAGGCTTGGTCAACTTTGGAAAATTTGATGTAAGTTTTTATAGCAATTTGAATAGTGAATTGTTTCCATAATGGATGGATGTCTTATCTGAAACCTACAATGAGATGTTAAAATATCTTACTAAGTAGTAAGTGTATGTTGTTTGTTTTAGCCTATAATTTGTTATTTCTCTCTTGGGGAACAGTCGTCCTTTATTGCTAGATGAACTGAGCTTTGTCAATAAGTATAAAGTAAGGTTAGTATTTATGTTCCTTTCAACGACTTAGTTTATATTGCGGAGAGGTCTTCCAGTTGTAGAGACACTATGGTTGGTCCATAACAGTACTGCATATATATATACAATGACTAGGCCAACTCTGTAATGAGAATCTAGAGAATACTTAAACCGGACCCCATCTACTTAACCCTCCCTCGCTATGTTTGTCTAAAGCACAACGACGCAAAGATTTTTCAAAACCACCTAAACCCTGTTGTGTTGGTATTCATTGGAAAGCTCACGCTGAGTACTCTAAGATGAGTACCCATGTGCTAGGTTTTCAATCATTTTTCTGGTATTTTGCATTATTTTTTATTGGCAAAATTAGCCACCTTACATTTCTTTTATTAGAAATATTGAAGTGCATGTGTATTCTTCCTGGCTTCAGTTGTTTGCATACAAATATTGTTTCCTTTGCTTGCAGAATTTGCCATATACCGGTGCAGAGATTCCTGCCTTTATTTTAGTGGGAGTTCTTGGTAAGTAAGATGTTTAGCCTTCATATTCTATATAACTACATTAGCACAGTTAAGATTATTTTGTGTTCAAATACCTGTTAAAAGTTTATCACATAATTTATGTAATTTCTTTTTCTGCTGCATATTTGATAAATATTCTCTACTTGAAAATATTCCTCTCTGTGATAACCATGAGATGTTAGATTTGATATGTACAGCAGCTTGACAAAGGGGCCTGTCCTGATGGCTGAGTGGTATAAGATGCTCTCAATTGACTCCTCACCCACTCTCATCACTGACTGGGTTCGAGTATGGGCCGGGTATGCAAGAGCGTTGCCAGTGACTAGGGGTTAAAGGGTATTTTTTCGTCTACCACTTACAACTGGCTAGGGACAATTTAGCCTAAATGTGGCCAAAAAAGTGACAAAAATAAATCTTAATTCCAAATACAGCAGCTTGAAAAGTGAGCTTCGCCTTTCACCAGATAATGTTCACTGGTGTCTCCTTTGGGGACACATTATGAATAATCATTTAGGTTACAACACTAACGAATTGAACTTCCACGTGTCTTTTGATCTGTTAGCTAGGTTGGTTTCAAAGGAATGTTTTATTTTTGCAGGTGGTTTAAGTGGTGCCGTCTTTAATCATTTGAATCATAGACTAACTGTATTCCGTGCCAAGTAAGTATATTCCTCCCAGTGCTTAAGTGTTTTGATTTAAACATTTGTTCTAAGATATATGAATCAGTCCCATATTCAAGAGTTGGACTTTTATGGACTACATAACAAAATATTCAGGCCAAATTATCTATAATTTTTTAGGCTGTGTTCCTATTAAATGAGTGCAGGCCTCTATTCAGAATATCTTTCCCATAAAGGTTAAGCTGGAAAATACTTGGAAAAATGCTGAAAAGAATCTCATTTACACCCAGATATTTCACAATTTTTGTTTTATTTCCAAATGTTTTGGCCAGGTTATTCAGGAGATGCATTTAAAGCTGGAACTTTGAGCATTAAAGGTTAGCATAATTGAGAAAAAGGTTATGCAATAAGCCTATGTAAATTGTTTTGTTGCCATGGTGATTGTTTTGACTGGTTATAGTCAATTCCAATTGGAATTCACAAGCCCTTTTAAATTGTTTACTCTGTAGGCATGTATATAGAAAATGGAGCCAGGTTCTGGAAGCCATGATGGTGACAACCATCACTTCAGTGGTGGGATTTGTTCTTATCTACTTCACAAGTGACTGCCAGCCCCTGGGAAAAGACCCCACAGAACATCCCGTGCAGGTAGGATATGCTACCTTTGTTTTCATAGAATGATGTTCATTTATTAAGAATGGGAAAGTACAAGAATATTTTTGCAATTTGACTTTTCTAGATAGTATCGGAACTTCGGAAGTGATAAAAAATCCACTTGTGGCTAATGATATGAAAAAGAACTATAGTTAGCATGTAGTCAATGGGAAGAAGCAACCTGGTTACACATTGTTTTTTTTATTCTAGGGGAGTAGAACTTGTTATGTTGCTAGCCATAGGTTCAAAATATATTCTTATCTCTATTTCTATGTTATATTCTAGCTATCTCTTTATAGTGCCTTATTTTCCCTCCTTGTAATAAATTCCAATGCAAAGTGAAATCTTCATATCTTGAAATTCTCTAGGAAATTTGAATGTACTTGTTTTTTTGCCCAAAGGATTCAGAAATAACTTGACTGGTTGGCAAACATCATAAGAAATCTCTCAAGCAGGCTTGTTTGTAATTGAACCTGTCAGTCAGAAGTTCTGATAAATTATCTTATTGTAAAAACGTAATCTTCTTTTACTACATGCAACTCCCTCTCTGTCTCTCGGTAGCTATTTTGTGGTGATGGGGAGTATAATGCCATGGCGTCGCTATGGCTACAGACTCCAGAAGCCAGTGTGAGAAGTCTTTTCCATGATCCTAGAGGTAAGGAGATATTTCTTAAGGTTATGAAAGGCTTGGCCTCTTTTCAATAGAATAACTGTTACTAAGTAGTCCCAAGGTTGGCTATAACTTGTTGAGTAAAGTGCCTTAGAGTCAAGGAAATTATACAAACTATTATAATCATCACACTTAACTGTTACTCACAGCACATTTACATTTTATGTTGAATAATTGGATTATTTATATTTCTTTTGTCTCAATACTGTTGCTGTAAAGTCTTGTTTTCATTATTTTGAAGTAATATTAATCATATTTTCTATTAGCTAACACTGATAATTTTATATACAAAAGAAACTTTTAGTAATAGGCTATAACATATAATCAGTCAACATACTGTTAAGCAAGATATAAATCCACTTGTATCTTGTAATATGAAGCATATTTAGGCTAACTAGAAGCATATCTAGTCACCATACTTGTATGCTAAGTCATCATTTCAAAATAAGAATGGAATATTTTCAAATGTGTTTATATTATGAACATGTAGTTGAAATTGTCATTCATGGGAGCATAATTTTTGTCTGTTTTTTTCCCTTCAGGTGCCTTCCAACCCTTGACGTTAGCCTTGTTCTTCATAGTATATTTCCTCGCTGCCTGCTGGACGTATGGTCTCAGTGTTCCTAGTGGACTCTTCATTCCGTGTCTACTAACAGGGGCTGCCTGGGGCAGGATGGTCGGAATGCTCCTTGTGTTTCTATTTCCTGGCTATGTAAGTAAACTCTGTCCCTAGCAGATTAGACATTTCCTATCAGATTCTACATTTCTTGATTACTAACAAGAATGTTGTGCAATATTTGCTATTTGGGGCAGGATGGTGGAAAGATCCTTGTGTTTCTATTTCCTACCTATGTAAGTGAACTCTGTTCCTAGCAGATTTTCAATTGTTGATTACTAACAAGAATGTTGTGCAATATTTGTTTTGTTTCTTGTTCTGTTATTATTTCTCTGGAGGATTCTTATGATGTTTTCAACTTCATCTATAGTCAGCCTGTCATCTGTGATTTGTATTTTGTTTCTCATTTTGCAGACATCATTATTTGTCTCTTCTCACCTGTGGAGTGAAACTTTTAGAATATGATCACCTGCAAGATGTGAACGCATCCCATTGTCAAAGTAGCTTCCTGTTTTTTTTTTTACTCCATAACCTTATCAAAAACCCTCTAATGATAGTCTTAATGTGTCACATAGTAAAGGTTTTATGGTGTAGACATTGTGTAATATGTACTGTTTCTTGTTCTGCAGACATATATGCATCCTGGTAAATATGCTCTACTAGGGGCTGCTGCTCAACTGGGTAAGTGCTTTAGAAATGTCCTGAAAAAACACATGCTTGAATAGTGGCAAACTGCCATTGTAGATATGGAAACGTTGCATTCTATCTATAAGATTTGCCTCTGTTTTCGATCATTAAAATAGTAAGCTGCAACCACTTAAGCTTTCAAGAATACTCAAGAGTCATTGATTACTCTCATTGGTTTCATATCTTTCAAGGATATTCAAGAATCATTAATTACTCATATTGGTTTCATGTCTGTCCTGTAGGTGGTGTTGTAAGGATGACCATCAGCTTGACAGTTATTATCATAGAGGCGACTGGCAACATAACCTTTGGTCTGCCCATCATGATTGTTCTCATGGTGGCCAAGTGGGTAGGCGACATCTTTAATGAGGTAAATATTTCCATCTAGTCTTGGGATCAGTTAAAGCTTCCAATGATGAGGTTACTTTCGTTCAAAGATTTTTGAAAACTATCTTAACCTTGGAGTACTCACTGAGTCTCTGATGAGTACCCATATGCAAGGGTTTCAGAAGTTTTTTGCATCATTTTGTATTGGGCAAATTAGCCACCAGCAGCATAAGGATTAACTGAAAGTAATATCATATCTTCTAAACAATACTAGTATTCCTTTCCTCTATTTTTATGTCTTCCTATAGGGAGCTCATCATTTTCCCCAAAAGCTTTGTTATTGACATGATTGGGGAAGTCTTTGCTGATTGTTATTGTAACTTGAATGAGAATCAAATTATAACTTTGTTTCCCCCCATAAATCAATAAGATAATTAATTATCACAGATTGATTTTTTTTAATGTAGATGAGCTGCATCTTCAATCTATTCATTTAACCCATTCATGCTTAAAGGGTTCCTCCTAATATTGGCGTTGGGTTCTATGATACTTATGATAATAACTTCGCAATTGAAAATAATTTTACGGAATACTTGAATGAAAGGAAAGTTGTTGGTAATGTCCTTAATAATATTCCTCTATCGAAAATTAACTGTAGCCTGCACCGTCTCATCAAAATGGTCTGACTGCTTCTGGCTACTGTGAGCACAGATGAGTTAAAGTCAGTGTGGTATGCAGGCAAAATATTGAAAGATCCTTTCTGCACAAATGTATACTAGCACCTGTCCTGTGTAAATACTTGTTTGTAAATAAGATCACATGTAATAAGAAGATACATGAAATGTATTGCATTTATCATTTTTTTTCTCTTTTATGTGGTATTTCTGTTTTTAGGCTGGAAAGGATATGAATTTTTGTTACCCTCAACTGCTCTTGTTTATTGGAATGGACAATTTTAATTACCATGTCAATCTTATTCATTTATTTCCTTTACAATGAGTTGGTATTTTATGTGTTTTATAGGGCTTGTATGATATCCATATTCAACTCCAAAGTGTGCCAATTCTACAATGGGAGGCCCCGCCCATTACATCAAACTTACTGGCAGGGTAGGTGAATGAATAATTATTTTTACAAAGAGTATGACATAAAAATAACAATTGTAAATTTGCTTAATGTCACATTTTTATTACTCTTTTCCATTTCCTAAAGAATTTTCTAAAAGAACTTTAGCTTTTGTAACCATTTTATATAGCATTCTGTGTATGAATAGGTGGCAATATGGATAGCCAACATATACATGGTTTAAATATATAAAGAATGTATCTAATAATGGAGAGATTGTAAAACATTCATGTATTGATTTGATGGATGGAATGTAGTTGGAAATATACAGGTGCCTCTGTCTCGCCTTAGTTAATACCTAGAAAAATCTGCACATTTGAAGCTGTTATGTCTTGCTGGCTTGCTAGCCTTGTTTATTGAAAACTATAGTGCATGTTATTCTTTTAATTCTTAAAATTCAAGCAGGCAGACACATAGGATGAATATGATTTATTTGACCAATCATTAATATATGACCTACAATCAATGTTCCTTGTGTCTTACAATGTCTATCTACTCTTTTCCTTTCTTCTGCTATTTCTTATTGTTTTGCAGAGAAGTTATGAGCCATCCTGTAACTACCCTGAGGACGACAGAAAAAGTAGGCAGAATTATAGACATCCTGAAATCAGAACCTCACAATGGATTTCCAGTTGTGGATAATTTTAACCCTGAACAAGTAAGAGCTGATAAGATAAATGTTATGCTAGCTTAAAGATTTCATTTAAAAGGCCAATGCCTCAGTTTGGTTCAATTGATTTTTTTGGCTTGACGTAAAATGGCACAACCAGAAAATGACTTGCATCCATGTTGAATAGTATTGGATTTCCAATTCTGTTTTTGTCTTGACCACTTACATAAATACCAACATTTTGATAAGTTGAATCATCAACTATCAAGTTCACACCTGTTTATCTTTTGAAATCAAAATAGAACCTCCTTTATGTTTTAAGTAGTATGGAAATTTAGTTATATTTTCTTCTCATAATCTGTAGACAAGCTCTGGTGTATATGTAAATCATGAAATATTTGTTTTGCACCTGTTTATCTTTTAAAATTAAAATGGAATCTCCTTAACATATTTTCATTAGTATGGAAATCAAGTAATATTTCTTATCATAAATCATAATGATTTCTATTTTGATATGCCTGTAAATTTATTTTTGCTCATGGGAAGGGCAGGTACAAAATATGGAAGGGTTGCATAAACATTGGATCCACTATCCCCCCATTGGCTTGTGTTAACTCCTCCAATATATATCCTTTGTTGATGTAATTATTTCCTCACCAAGGATTGATATATTATACCTGGTCTCTCATCTTGTTTTCAGCATGATGGTGCGCAGTTTGGAACTCTCCATGGTCTAATTCTGCGCTCCCAGTTGCTGGTCTTGCTCAAACTCAAGGTGTTTGCTGATCCCCTGGCTGACCAAGTTCCTATGAGTCGCAGAATCAACTTGAAGCACTTCAGAGATACCTATCCCAGATTTCCTCCCGTGGAGGTCAGTACTATAATCATGCTCACTCACACTACACATTACTGAATCTATCCGAGAGGATACATATTCAAAAGTTTTATGAAGGTGGACTAGAAATTCTAAGACTCAAAGAGCACTGTATCAAAGGATTTGCAACCTTCGTGTTTGGCATGCCTGATTGTTCAGCTCTACCTTTGACACCATGGTCTGGATCCTGTTCTGGAAAATAAATGTTTTCACCCATTACTACTTGGAGAGTTTTCTTCAGAAGTTGTCATCTAGATCTTTGATACTTTTGACAATAACTTCGGCATTAACAATGATTTCACAAAATATTTGGAAGAGACGTGTAGGTTGTGGTCTGATCAAAAATTCTCCATCAAATACCTTTTTAACTTTGCTTTTGCCTGCAAGATTTCATCAAAATTATCAGGGTTTATTTGGCCACTGCAAGGTTTAATTGGTAAACATGCTGATTACTGATTTAGTTATGTTTTTAATATTGAATTTCATTTAGTCACTAAAATTTGGGTCTGGATTTTTTAAATATGCAAATTTCACTTCAGTATCAATTCTAGCTATGACAACTTGAAGCTACCACACATCTCCTGGATGATTAGGTTTATGATTGTTTTTGAAATGTAATGCTCAGCATTTATGATTTATCGAGTGGGTTTTCTCATTTTAACAGTCCTAGCTAAGGCTGTGACTGAAATGTTTTCCATGTTTAAGCTCTTCTGAGACATGCCTCTAGAACTAAAATGTATATAAGATACAGATTGCTGATTTGATTGTGTTGCATTATAACTTATGTATGATATGTTGTACTTGTGTGGTGTCAGAGCTGATGAAAGTCTTCTTCTTTTCAGCACATCCACATTTCCACACATGAACGGGATTGTGTTATGAACTTGGAGCATTTCATGGCCCCTGCCCCATACACAGTTTCAGAGGTATGAAAAAAATCACCTTAACCTTTTCAATACTGCGGCTACTTTCATCAAAGACACACGGATGCAGAGAATTTTGATAACTTTTCAAACCTGCCATGTTGGTGCTCTTTCTGAGTCCTATTGGATGAGTACCCATTTGCCAGGGTTTCCGTCAGCTTTTTTTGCATCCTTTTCTATAGACCAAATTAGCCACCAGCAGCACAAGGGTTAATATATATTATGTAGTCTTTTTTTCTTTAATTAATAAGTTATTTCAAATAGCTAGGTGTAACCACCCCAGCTAATCCTGATGTGATAGAATTTTATCTTTTTTAGTTAACTCTTTGCTAAGAAGTTTTGTTATACCTGGTGATGCACAAAGGCATTGTGCTTATAACAATCATTCTGACCTAAAGAATTTTTAGATTTATATAATCTTTCTTTCAAATCGGTAAAAACTTTACATAGTTAACATGAGCTGCCAGGGCTCTTGGCCAACTACAAAATAACAATTAAAGTATAACAATAAGCCTTCTTGGGTTCTAGAACTGTCTTCTTTTGCTCAAGTCAATACTGCTTATCATTATCTAGTTGTGTTTTTTTAGGTTTTTCTGTTTGTAGTTTAAGTTTTTGTGTATTGATTTGGAAAATGCATAGTTAATGCCATGTTATAGAGAAATTCTGAAGTGAATATACCATAAGTGTTTATAAATAGCCTATGCTTGTGGAAATGTGGCAGGGTTAGAGATTGATTTGGGTTTGTTTCAAACATTCAATTTTGATTTTGTTTTCAGAAAGCTTCATTGCCGAGGATTTTCAAGCTTTTCCGAGGTCTTGGTCTGAGGCACTTAGTTGTGATCAACCACAAGAACGAAGTGGTGGGACTAGTAACGAGAAAGGACCTGGCACGCTACCGGTTCACAAGACATTCAGGGTTCATTGGAGTGGAGGAACTACAGATATCACAGGGATAGGTGCCATCTCTGAAGAGCCCATCAGCTTTTTCCCCATCCAATTATTCTCGCAGCAGCCAAAAGCAGCTTGAAAATTTTGGAGAAATCTTAAGGCTAAAGCACTTTGGAAAACAAAGTTTTGAAAGGGAAATGTAAATAGGATCACTGCCAAAAATCTCCTTCAAATACTCTGTAAAGTAATTCCTAATTCCCTAGTTATTGTCAAAAGTAGATCCAGATGCAAGCTTAACACATTCACACTCAGGGTTCCACAGGAAAGTATCGTCTGCTATTTTCATACTTCTGAAAATAACTTTGAAATAAAGCAAATGCTCACAAAATATTTGAAGGAGAGTGGTTGGTAATATTCTGATAAACATTTCTCCTTCAAATATTTTTGATAAAAACGCTTTTGTGAGGAAAATATCAACAAAATAGTCAGGCCTGTTTTGGCCACTCTGAGTGCCAATGGGTTAAGGTACTCCTTAGCATGAATTGGTTTATTCATTCTGAACCAGATCACTCATTCTAATTTATTAACCCATTCATCCATGAAGATTTCCTCGGCCTAGACCTATGATGCTTATGAAAATGATTTTGGAATCAATGATATATTTACCACAAATTTGAAGGAGAGTTGTGTAATTGATTTTGATCTGAATTTCTCCTTAAAATATTTTACTGAAAATGTTCTGGTCACCAATATAGTCAAGATGTTTTGGGCGTTGCATGGATGGGTTTAACCATATTTTAGTAAGCATAATGGTCATAATGATGGTAATGACATCAGCACAAATTATTTTGGTGATACATTATTGATGGTTATGTGATGATGATGATGATGATATTAATATTAATAAAAATAATGATATTAATCATAATAATAATAATAATAATAATAATAATAATAATGATAATGATATTAATAAATAATAATGATAATAATAATCAAGACATTATTCAGTATCTTAGAAAAGAAACCATATCATATTTAGTATTTGAAGGGAAATTGTTCAACTGACATTCAAGACCACTTTTCTTTGTTATATACCTTGTATTCCAAAGATGACAGGCTATGTAGTACACCTTTCTTTGCACTGTGTCTTTATATGTATATATTCTGCAAGTTATTTATTGAGGATGTGCAAATGAGGAACCATTGTGCTACCAAGATGCCTTTGTATAAGATATCCTTACAGTTGGGATCTGTTCAATTGCTCTAAAGCTCCTTTTGGCAAGTGTCATTTGGGCCTTCAGGTATTAATGTTCATCAAAGCTAAACTATAAGCTCAACTTTATTTCTTTTGTGAATTAATTTTAAATTAATGAGTTGTTTCCAAAAGTGCCATTGAAACAAAAAACAACTTGAATGCCATGACATCATCAGTCTATTATGTAGAATCAAGTGCGCAATTTCTTCTAGCCTTATTTGTGTAAATTTGTTTAATTTTTTTTTCGTTAAGGACAAATACAAACAAATCATTTATTCATGGTTTACTAGCTTAAAAAGATTGTGACCAAACTAAGGACCAATATTACAATGATGCAAATATAAGCAGAATGACTTGTATATAATCTCATATTACTCAGCCATTTTGCCAGGGCATAGCCTTAGTACTGTTAGATAGGATTGACACGGGTTGATGTACTTTCTCTGAAAGGGTAATAGTATACAGGGCACAAAGAACTACACAAGTTATATATTGATATGCTGTTATGTACAGAGCTTGTTTAAGAAATGTTATATCACAGCTGTGCACATTTGTTATTAAGGTCATGGTTATACAGGTCTTATCATGAATTATCATATTCCTTTGGTTTGTGATAACAGATGTGAATCATTTTCTTTAATATTGTTTGGCAGTGTTTTAGATGGTGCGTAATGAATCATGTAAGTGATACATGTATCTATATATATATGTGTGTGTGTGTGTGCAGAAAAGCCTGCTTTAGAGACCAACTGTTAACCCATTAACATCTGGAGCATGCACATGGTCTGACATATATGAAAAGAGCCTCATAACAATGCTATATCATTGGAAATATCTCAAGGAAAGTTACCATTCCTGTTGGTTTAAACAATCCTCCTCCAAATATTTTTAAATCTCACGTAAATTATCTAGTTATGTTTAGAGTTATCAGATCATTTGTGCACTAGGCATGGATGGGTGAGGAGAGACAACGTACAACGTCTATGTAGGCAGGCCCCTGAATATTTTCTCATTGGAAAAATACCTCATATTTTACCTTTCATTAAGCCCAGTTGTCTTAAAAGATCATATCTTAATTATCTTGTCCATGGATAAAACTAAATTGTTCCACCTGTAATTAAAGACCAACTGATGTTGCAGATAAAGAGGGGGTTCATGGAATTTGACACACCCTCCTTCACAACCTAAAATTGGGATTTTCCTGCTAGGATTTCTCTTTTTGTTTAGTTTTGTTTTTGGTAAATCTACCCCTCTGTTAAAATGAACTCCCCCCCCCCCCCCCCCCCCCTCATACTGAATTAAACCTGTCACAGAAATGCTAGATCAGCTCCTGAGGTGTTTCCAGACCATCGTGTCAGTGGCCTTTCTTATAAGGTTTCACTGTATTATCAGGAGTATTTGTCTATTGTTGTTTGATAGCCTCAATAACATATGCAGTAACAAATGGTCCAAGTATACCATATGCAATTAGATATCATTATTGCATAAATCTTTTCAATATACCCAAGTACTAAATAATTCGAAGGCAATTTTTAGCCATCACTAGTTGTTAACAAATATGTAACATGTGATCAATTGATAAGTAGAGCTCATATGTTTTTTTTATCACTAGATGTATTCTTTGCTAGTCAAAATCTGATACTTTAATCGTTTTTACCAAGGAGTTTCCATTACGAATACTGAAATAAAATTGTTGTCCAAATGATTGTTATACAGCGATTGGAAAGATTGCTTACTGTATTTCTATTTCTATTATACATTATGTTACTTATAATTATTGAGTTGAATATTAAATTTCATATAATGCCAATCAACTTGTTTTCTACACTTCACTATGTAAAACCTGCCATGATATTAAAATATTTTGAGTATTATTTTGAGTTTATATTCTTATAATGGTTTTATCTATTCATTATTTTGAAATTTTGTTATGATATTGCTCATTTAGGGATAAGAAAAATATTAAGTTCTGGGTCACAAAAGCTTGACAGGGCTGCCAAAAGGGGCCTCTTGGTGGGTTCTAGGACAATATCCCCCCGGACAATATCCCCCCAGGACAGAACCCCCCCGGACAAAATCCCCCCGTTCCAATATCCCCCCGGATGATATCTCTAGTAAAACATGTTAGTAAAAAAAAAAATTTATCTTCAAGTGTTTTAAATTATCCTAAAACATATATTTGTAAAAAAATATTTTAATTTAAAAAAAATTCCAGTGTTTTAAATTATCCTAAAACATGTGTGAGAAAAAAAATTCATGACAATTTTTTTGAATTTTTTAATTTTAAAATTTTTCTTTTACTAAAACATGTTTTAGGATAATTTAAAACACTGGAATTTTGTTATATTCTTTTTACCAACACATCTTTAAGGATAATTTAAAACACTGGATTTAAAAAAAAAAAATTAACTAACACATGTTTTAGGATAATTTAAAACACTGGAATTTTTTTCAATTTTTTTACCAACTCATTTTTTAGGATAATTTAAAACACTGGAATTTTTTTCAATTTTTTTTACTAACACATGTTTGAGGATAATTTAAAACACTGGAATTTTTTTTAATTTAAAATTATTATTTTTTACTAACACATGTTTCAGGATAATTTAAAAGACTGGAATTTGAAAAAAAATCTTTTACTAACACGTTTTACTAGAGATATCATCCGGGGGGATATTGGAACAGGGGGATTTTGTCCGGGGGGGTTTTGTCCTGGGGGGATATTGTACGAGGGGATATTGTCCGGGGGATATTGTCCGGGGGGATATTGTCCTGATACCCTCTTGGTGGCTCATTGGGCCACTTATCCATACTTAAGTTCACCTACAATTTGTCAGGATCCATTATACTTGTGACAATGACATGAAAATTCAGCATTCAAAATATCTGAAGGAGTGTCTCCTTCAAATGTTTTATCTTTGCTTTCATCTTTGAGCATTAGGAGCATTAATGAGTTAAATTCTTCTTCCTATTACATATCCTACTTCAATTGGTTGAAGGCTCTGATACGGAACTTTTTATGCGCAACATAGCTTTAGGAAAACATGTACAACTGTTTAAAAGTAATTCTCTGAATTGAGCAAGGCTCCACAAGGTAGGGGCGCTACACCCTATCACTGGTACAAGTGGTGGAGTACCTATGATGTGGTCTGATTGTCTGACAGGGCACTTTTGAAGGCTTCGGGTGACTTCTTCGAGACTACTGGTAGATTGTTGTCAGCAACGCTTGCATCACTAATCCTTCAACACACTTACCTGTCCATGTTAACACAATCAGGAGAGTAAACTGGTTTGGAGAGACTTATCAAAAATACTTAGCTCTTTATAAAACAAGAAGTTTTGTAGGGTAGTAAATGCACATGCAGAATTAAGGGGATTGTCCATAGTGTTTCGCAGAATCAACAAACCAAACTGATTATCACAACAAATTAAGTTTATTTCTCAAGTACATGATTGAGTGATGCTCAAGCCTGAGACCATGATCATTACATGCTTGAGTTGCATATGACTGAACAATAAATATACTTGAGAAATGACGATGATGATAATAATAATAATAATAATGATAATAATAATGATAATAATAATAATAATATTGATAATTATAATGATAATTATAGTAATAACAGCAACAATATTAATGATAATAGTGGTGAGAACTAATTGGAAAAAATATGATAATATGAAAAATAATGATAATGGTGTTACACATGTAAACAGCAAAGATACTGAAATTAACCTCTGGTATCATATGCATGAAAGGTATTGCCATCTGAGATTGAGTTCGGCCTGAAATGCTACAAATATCCATATTAATAAGCTATTCTGAGTTTGATAAAAGATTGCATCCCATCAATCTAGTTTAAAATTTCAATTTCAAATATTGAAAAAAAAAAATGAGCAACTTGTGCACCTTTCTGAAGAAACCATCACATTGAGAGGTTCCCTTATATGCATGCTGTTGATATCAAACCATAGACACCACTTTCCCTTAATGCTCCAACAATCGTGGATTTCAAAGCATCTTAACAAAGTCAAGGCTACAAATGAGATGTTAGTCTTACTTCCTGGTTCTAACCCAGGTAGGCATCAAGTATTTTTGCAAACTTGTGTTTATTTCCAAGCTACTTGTTTGGTATCCAGACAAAAGGGGGTATGGGGGCTCGAGGTGCTGTATGAATAAATTATAAAATATCCTGTGGAGTCCAGGTATGAATAATAAATAAAATCTCCTCAATTTGTAGGCCAGTTCACCACATAGGCAATGAGCTCATTGAGGAGAAGCAACTCCTAAACGTTGTTGGCCGGCAAAACCTTGAAGATATTTTCCAAATTTACCTAGCTTAGAGGCCATGCAGGGAGTCCAGGTATAAATACTGAAAAAAATCTCCTCACTCCATAGGCCAGTTCAGTAAATAGGCAATTAGCTTAGTAGGTAGAGGTAATTCCTCGACTCTGTTAGCTGGCACAACTTTTAATACTGCCAGGCGGCACATGTGTTGTAGATCCATCTGTGGCCTGAGTTGCCACACTCGGATTAGCCCATCAGTGGCTGATACGGCCAGCTGCTGACCACTCTGACTGAAAGACATTCGGCACACCGTGGGGTAGACCCCGTTCTTGAGCTTCATGGAGACCTCGTCCCCCTGGTGAGCGCCATCTAGTGAGTAGAGGAGATCCCCCGTGTCCGGGCAGTACATGTTGATCATGGCCTCAGATGTGGCCACGGCGAGGAGCGTCCCGTAATGGTTGTACCCTATGCAGTCAATACCACCCTCGGTTTCCACACCGATCGTCATAAAGATCTCCTGAGTGTCAATATTACACACATACACAAAATTATCCACAGTACAAAAACACAGTAGTTTATGGAAGTAGCGCGGGTCAAAATCAAAACATCTTGCATTGGAGAGGCGAGATTCATCAAGATCTATTATTCCAGGGATAACTAGACAATGTTCCTGGAGGAGCTTCCTTTTCACTACAAAGAGAAATCCCAGACTACAGGAGACAGCAATGTAAGCACTATCAGGCGAGAATTTGCATTCCACCTGTTCTGTATATTGACGGGTACCTTTGAATCCCGGACATATTTGATGACATTCAGCAGCATCCACCTTCATCAATGCTACATCTCTCTTGAGCACAGTGAGCTCGAAGGTACTGCCGAGTCTTGCTAGTGTGGCCACAAACACCCCATTTGGTGCCACAGTGCAGTAGCGGTAGTTGTTGTTGCGTATGTCTTTCTCCTTGTAGATTGTCTCCAGAGTGTCGAGGTACATCATGTTGACGCGACAGTTGCCAACAAACGCCACCTGGCGGCCATCTGGGTGGAGGCTGATGCGGGGGTAGTGAGCGGAACTCTGGCTTGCCTTGATGATGCTGCATTCTTAAACAAAAAGGATTACAGAAATCTAAGTAATTTTTAACCCTTCCAATGCTGAAGCTACTTTCATTCAAAGAACAAGCACGCAAATATCTTTAAAAACAATTTAGACCCTGTCATGTTGGTATTCATTGGATAGCATTCCCTGAGTACTCTTAGATGAGTCCCCAAGTGCCAGGGTTTCAATCATTTTTCAGGTCTTTTTGCATAATTTTGTACTCAATGGCCAAATAAGCCACCAGCAGCATAGGGGTTAAAACTAAATGACAGCCTTAGCCCACGAATACAAGTCTCCCCTGCTGCGTAATAAAAAGCTAGGAAAGATTGGAATGACATTCTTTAAATGAACCAGTGACCTAACCTATATATCTCTGAAATGAACAGTCTCTCATGATACTTGACAGGAATGTTTATTCATTAACTGTTAGTTGAGTTCAACTTCTAAATAACACTTCTTATTGAGATATTTCACAACAGAGCTAAATGCTGTGGTATCACCAATATGGTCAGGAGTGTATTAATCACATGTTAGTTAAGTTCTAACTGAAATTTCTCAAAATATTTCACAAAAGAGTATAGAACCACCAAAAAAGACAACCTTCTTATGGTGCTTCAGGCATGAATGGGTTAATACCTATTGTCTGGATGTTATGAATTGTCATGAAGTACATTAATCCATTGATACATAAGATATTCCTTAGAAATTGTTGTCTGGACCTATGACACTTTAGATATTAACTCGAAAATAAAGTATGGTTTTACAATTTTTTAAATGAGAGTTGTTGGTAGTGTTTTAAGTAACATTTCTCGATCAAATATTTTCCTAACTATGCTTTTTCCTGCAGGTTTTAATCAAAATTGTCAGGCTGCTTTTAGCCGCTGTAAGTATTAGAAGTTGATATCAAATATGATTTAACATACTTAGCCTATTTCCAAATGTCCAGAGGGTGATTAGTCCATCCACTTTATTGGAGATGGTGATAGGGGTCCGACCTTGGCGCCTATGGTAGGCTCCTACACATGTGACCACCATGTTATCATTATTGGGTACAAACTGACAGTCCACCCACCACCATACTTCACCGCCACTGCTTTCCAGGTCAACAGCTGAAAGAATAACACGCTGTTAGGGATGTCATACTTTCCTTAAAACTGACAGCCTATCCAAATTTGATTGACCTTGGGATTATAGAGTGATTCTCGAACCTGGCTGCAATATTATCATGTTACCTGAAGAGCTGTTATCTGAATTGATTCATTCACTGATAAAATAATATTCATAACAAAGACATTGGGCACACACTTCATTTTTTTTTCACTTCAGAAGTACAAAAAATTCAATTAGTATTTATGACTTTAAATTTGGCATACTTCTTTTAGGGATAATGACTTAACACACCAAAGCTCAAAATGTATAGCACAAGTAACAACCTATATAGTAAATTTAAACATCAGTTTTTTTCTCTCCTGTATATATTCCTCAAACTTTTGAAATATTGCTTTTATCTTTGACATTCCCAAAAATGTCAGATCGTCAGGGTACTATAAGCATGATTCAGTAGAGACAGTAAGCATATAACAAGATAAAATAACTGAAGCATAAGATGTGATAGATATAGGAATTCAGATAGGTTCTCGAAAACGTAGTATTGACATACCTGTGGGACAGAGAAACCAAAATGTAAACAATGTAACATAAATTGTTTGGTGAAAGCACTCAGATGTAAATACCGTGGAACCAGGGTGAATGTATTCACATTTCACATGATTTTGAAACTGAAACAAGCTAAATTGCAATCAAGGCCGCATTGTATTATCTAAGCTTTTTTGGGATGCTCACATTTAAAGATTTCAGAGCTAAGCTAAAATAAAGAGCCATGATCTAATCCACCACATGTGTGATCCACTGTATCCATGAATAATCAAGTGAATTTATTCATTCAAAAAGTTATACAAAGTTTGGAATTTCAACTTGCCACATGTAAGTAAGTAATGATTTCTACTTGGCTGAAAGCCATTTTTACTAGCCATGCATGGCAAGCAGTCAAGTATTAACCCTTCTACATCTGGAATGTACACTCTTTGAAAAAATACTCATTACAATTAGAGTGAACTTTGAAAACTATTTGAAAGGGGTTTGTCAAACCCGACTGAGACAATACACAAAACTTCAGTGACATATAATTTCTTGAAAGTGTGCTTTGTTAATGAGATGTTTTCATGTGTCTGCCCACAAGTCTACTCCAGCTGAGAATGGGATAACAACAGTGCCTGCCCCCGTCTGAATCCCTAGCTGTTGAGGGAAAAGTTGTTGTTGCCTGGCAGGCACCAACATAAGTTTCAGACCTAACTTACCATGCCGGGTAAGCAGTTAAAGATTTTTTACTTGCTCGATATAATTTTTGGCTTGCCATAGTTATAACATATGCAAGAATGGCATGCATTACCTATCATGAATTTAATGATTTGAACCCATTTTCTTTTCAATTTTGTTGAATTGTTAGCATATTTCTGTGTAATTGTGCCATTTTCTACATAAAAACATATGTAGTGTTCAGAAAATCTGCTTGCCTATTCGGGCAAATGCAAAGTAATATATACTTGCAAAACAGCCCTTTTTACAAACAAACAGGCAAGTACTTATGTCAATGCCTGCCTAGCATTCTTACCTTGCACTGGGGGCATGGCTCTGAAGGCTGTGATTATGCTACCCGGAGGCCTTAAGCGCCATCGAGGAAACACCCCTAATTTGCGGTTAGGGCAGTGCCTCCGCCCTGGGAACCTATCACCCTGAAGGCTGGCCTGACTCAGGTAGGCGCCCATTTTGTTAAGAAGGTGAGAAGTGTTAAAGGAGGACTGGAAAAGGGAAGAAAAGAGTTAATTGTAAGAAGCACTACATTAATAGGATACAATGTTGGTGGAAATTGTATTCACAGAAAGTGAAGTATGAGAACAAGAAGAATTAATGGCATTTCATGTTATAAAGTGCAGATAGAGTATATCAATTCCACATCCACCATGGCAGGGTCTCACAATACCACTAGCTTGACCATCTCAGAATTCTAGCCAAAATTCCAATAGTGCCTGGTGAGCTAGTTAAGTTAATATAACCATGTAAATTTCTATAGCTCGCGGAATTACAGTGTTCAATTCATGTCAATGCTTTATTTCAGACACTACTAACAGTTATCTGCATCATAGTTTGGTGGTGTTTAGATATTTCGTAAATAAACATTCTTTGTAGTGTCTTATCATTTTTCATCTCATAGATGGTAAAATTGTATTTGAGTTTGGGCTAGTGGAAATGAGAATAGAACAATTGGTAGATTTAAGCTGCCTTGCTTAAACCACCCCTGTACATCCTTTCATTGAATGTAATTCAATGTCATTTGATTGCTTTCATTCCTGGGCAAGATAGTGGGCACTGCAGATGTTTTTGAAGTTAAGGTTTTGCAAGAATTTTGTGCCCTAATAGCCAAAGAGAATGTTGTTTACAGAGTTGCCTGGTACCCAAACAATTATTTTCCTACAAACACCCCCAATAATTATTATTTCTTTGTTTTGGACCCCCACCAATATTTAATTTTCAGGTGAGCGTTCCCCAGATTTTCCTGGAAGAGCTTGCCCTTAAGGTTTCACAATACTCACTGCAAATAGAATCATCACCCAAGCAAGTAAACAGAAATATTTACTGGTCCTCAATATCCTTTGAACTATTTTTGAGAAGTAAAAACTTCATTTGGACAACAGATAGGACAAGTGGACCTAAGTCTCAAATATCAAGCTCTTTGGTTTTTGTCAAACTCTGCATGGAGAAACTTAAGTAGGACCAGCAAGGTTGGCAATAGCCTTTAAGGGGAGGTGGGAGGGAGGGCAGATGTTATAAGCTTTTAAGATCAGGGCACACTTTTTTTAGAAATATTCTTTAGCCAAGTCACTTTTATATAATTAGGCACACATTGGTTGCACATATTCATCAGGTTATGTTTTAACAGAAGTCCTAAAGATTTCTGGAAAATATGGGTCAATTTAATCCTTAATCTTAATTATCTTCTTCTTTTACTACATGCAGATTATTAATGGCCTTCTTGGCATAAACGTTTACTACATACATTATAACAGGACTTAACTAAACCCTTTGACGTTACAAATATTGTAAATGTGATTTATGTAATTAATACAATAATTCATGTGTAAATGAAATCCAAAACAATACAATTATAATATTATAAGTTAAAACTATCATAACACACAAGGATGTACCACACACAGTGGAGAAATACCTTTGATTTGAGGCAGTGCCTGAAATGCCATCCATATAGTCTGTGGAGCTGTCAAAGAAGAACACTGGATATCTCTGAAGACACTAGATGGTCGACTCGGATTCTCTGACAAATCCTCCATTGAGAACTTCGCACCCATGGGGCAAATCTACAAACCAATAATGTATATAATCATAGGAACAGCACATGATCTTTGCACAACAGGTTGTGTAGCGCCTGCGAAACGAGGGTATGATAAATCCCCTTCGAGCAGCCATTAATACTTAGTGTACTTATCTTAGACAAGGGGGTTCATAAACATAGGTACAAAATGACTAGAAGTTGTTCAGTGAATTATCAAAGTGTTTAACTATATCCTCTCACTGTTTGTAGTATATTGTTGGCACTGCAGTTGATTTGATTCGAAATTCATAAATATTCTCCAGTGTTAGTTTCTCAAAACTGGGGAAATGAACATGTTCAGTAACAAGACCCCTCATACAAGACCATAATCTTTTTCAAATATATCAATCATACATGTGAATTACAATCATTCAACAGCCCCAGCATTTTTAACCCTCTACTAGAACCTGAATATCACATACAACTTTGCCATTTGCATTGAGTGAAACATAGTGGCAAATGCTACTTAGATTCAAATACTATGTGGCCATTTTTTGATACATTGTAAGTAAGTGGAAGAAGAAATACAGCTTTTCACCCATGCTTACAACAGATTACCTAAAGCAAGGGAGTTACTAACTGGAAATAATAAACTAACACAGTTTATATGTGGGGTTTGAAGAGTTGAGGGATTCATTTTTGTGGGGTTTAAATATATGTGTACGACGGGAAGACAAGGAAGGGACAGACCAGAGACTTGGTTAGGATATATGTACATCATAGGAAGACAGGGGAGGGTACAGACCTGATGCAGGATGCATGACAACAGTATGGGGGGACAGGGAACATGAAGAAAGATAAGGCCCGGGGATGACGAGTGGCCTGGGTGGTAGGGGAGATCTCTGTAGGTCCTCACTTGGGAGTTGACCCTGTGGGACATATGCGGTTACGGATCCAAAACAAACAAACTATCTAACTAACTTTGCATCCATTGGTAAGCAGTGAAGTCTATATCTGAAGGAAATTTTGTTTGTGTATGCAAGAGGCATGTATGGGCTGGAAGTGGTAATTAAAATCCCGCATGTGACCTGGGTTGCCGGGTCACAATAGGGGATCAACTGATATGCCCTGCTTGAAGCCAATTAATAGGCAAGCTCGATTTTCACAATTTCAGGCCAGTCCTTTAATGACCCGAGTGTGCACAGCACTAATATCACAAAGTAGCTCAGTTGGTTAGGTGTCGGACTAGTAATCAGAGGGTCGCTGGTTCGATTCCCGGCCACTCCAGGCACTTTGGTCGTTCTTGGGCAAAACAGTTTATTCCATATTGCCTCAGTCTACCCAGCTGCAAAATGGGTACCTAGCATAAATAAGGCAGTGCTTAGAGTGTGTGCGCTATATGCTGCCAGTTGCTCTGGAATATCCCCCGGGGGATTGAAATGGTTTCTGTATGTTCAGTGCCTGCTAGGGGAGGAAGGTCGTGTGAGCACTTCGGTGGATACAAGACTATAAACCGAATACCTTTACCTTTAATATCACACCGCAGGCACTGAACAACAGCCACAACCGTCACACTGCTCATTGGGCCTAATGTGATAGTACGGTTATATCCCTCAAAACCTCCTCCCAGCTTCATCTCCCCCATTCCTAGCTGCCTGTAATCACAAATGTCAATCCAGCGGATACGCAACCAGAAGGATGTTGGCCAGCATTGCTCAAGAGGTGCGCTGTGTATGGCAAGCCAAAGTGCCCTGAAGCTTAGACGAAGAAAAGAATGGATATGTAGCTGGAGACTAATTACCATATGCGCTAAAGGGAAGGGTTGGACACGACAGGGGTTTCTGATCTGGCATCAGGGTGAGGTTACGAGGAAACAAGGACCAATCAAGGCTCTTGTATCATTTACATCACAGATAAACCTGTGCGCCAGCATCATCTGAGCATGCGCAGAGCTCGCCTTTTTGACTATTGGTTGAGGCTAAAGCCTGTTCAGGTTGACCGCCTGGTATCATATCCACTTGTTTTTATTTATCTAAGCCTAAAGTAAGCATTTACGGAATTTCATAAATCATTTATGGACTTCCATTAATATATTTATCGATTATGGAATTCCATAAATCATTTATGGAATTTCATAAATGCTTATACTTCAGGGCACTTCGGCTTGCCATAGCTGTGCACCTGGGAGTAGTAGACAGGGAGTGGGCACTGTGCATGCGTCATCAAATTTCGCTGCCTCCGACTATATGAGTCATAGATAACCTGTGTACCGCAGGATTGGCTGCCTGCTGCCTGCTGAAAAAAATCACGTGACCAATTCTTCCCCAGGCAACACCGCGTAACCCGAGGCGCACATCACCTATAGGTACTAGCATGCTGTGCCTATGGGGTTGCGGATCAAGGGGATGTATTTCTCTGCTGTGCACATACTGGCGCACAAGTATCTCTGTAATGTAAACGATACAAGAGCCCTCCTGGTGACGTCACACTGAGAATAGATTCGGCAAGATTATGTGTGGCCAGGGTTCTGTCAAAGTGTAATGGTCCTATGTCAATTGGCCTGTGCTTGTAGTAACGAATCCATGTCTATTATTCATCTAAGATTAAAGTGAAACCGGGGCAGTGCACGCACTCCCTTAGGCTTGCATACTCACCAAATAATTCACTATTCAGGGGAAACCGTTGTGACTGTAGGCTAGGCTCTCCATTGTAAAATTAACACTGCAGAATGTATTATCTGGCGTGAATAGGCTGCTGTCGGAAGGTGTTTTCCATCACTCGCAGCTTGGATACTTTGTCTCACTTCATTTCAATTTCAAATACATTTAAAGTGGACCAGAGTACCAGATTACCAACCTGAAGGCTGTGGCAATATTCTCCCGTAGAACTGGGTACTCCCTTTACAGCGGGTGGTGTAATTATATTATCCATTACATTTCACACATTTTACAATGGTTACCTTCATAAAGAGTTTCGTCTGCTTTATAGACACTCTATGATTAATTCTATACGAAGATAATGGTGACTTGAATTATCTTACTATTTATTTTTCAAGAATTGAAATCGAATTAATGGTGAATGTTGAAAATATTAGAATGAGTCCTTGTAAAATAACCACGGTGTATTCTACCTTATGTTTGAGATAGCAGTAATTTTGCAATCTCACCACTGTTTCAACCATTTCAATTAACTTTGGCTGTTTCAGTTAGGATTTTATCATTAATCTTTTTAAAATCTTGAAATAACTAACTAATGCACAGGAGCAGTGACAGATAATTTTAGATGACCAAACACAAGTGGATTCGAAACCAGCCGGTCAACCTGAACATGCTAGCCTCAACCAGTGTTAACTAATAGCCGCTAATTAGGCCAGAATTGGTGCTCTGGGCACCCCCAGCTGGTGGTGGAGATAGGGTTTCTCTGAAATGTAATCGATGCGAGAGCCCTGATTGGTCCTTGTTTCCACGTGACCTCGTCCTGCTGCCTTATCTGGTACTCCTGGCATGAGTCCAGCATGTAACTATAGGACATATAGTAATTGGTCTCTCGCTACATATCCATTCTTTTCTTAATCTAAGATATAATTTGCTAGGAGAATTTGTGAATTTGCCTATCGATAGGGGTTGATTAACACGATTAAAGTTGTCCTGTTTGTCAGAGCAAAATCTACGTGGCTGTCTTTCTTATCTTTTTTGATCCACTGAAGTAAATAATTTGTCATCAATTAATTGACGTTTGAATCATTATAACCTAACATCGTGTCTTTTTTCAACCTAACCATACTGCAAATGCAAATTCAGTAAGGTGTTTTCACGATATGATATGATTACATAGTATTGCAATACTGTATATCATTATTGCACGAACTATTGTGATAAGCCTGTTATGTCAATATTTATTTTAACCTGCCTCTCCAGCGCCCTGAAAAATTATCTAGAAAAAAAAGAAAAAAAACACCCCCACCAATTAATTAAGGAATGAAGCTACACTTTGAAATGATTCAATGGAAACGTGTTTGCCCTCTTATGAAAATTTCTCATTGTCATCTTTTATAAAGAATGTTTATATTGAACAACAACCATTTCAGTAGGCCAGCATCCTTTCTCAGAATTGGGATGGAAATGATCATGGTGACACTGACAAGGAAGGTCAAACCAATATATAACTAGGTTCAGTCACGGGACTGTGATGCACTTATTTGCTTTATCAATTATAATATTCACTCACGCCAGAGTACCGGCCAGAAGCCCTCATAGGACATCGAACGATCAACTGCAAGAGACGACTAGAATTCTGCACCGCTTGCAGATCATACCAAGCATTATGGCGAAGGCGGCAGTGGTGGCACTGGTTCTGGTTGGGGTTTCCCTAGCAGCAGCCTGGGAGGCGAAACCCAAACCCTGCTGTACCCCTGACCAATGGGAGGGTGGAGTAGGCTCGATTGGGGGTGTTGTTATGCGACGACGCCCCATAGGCGTACAGGTGAGAGAAGGAACACGACCAACGTGCATGCTTTCAACCAGTTTCACGAGTCAATTATTGGCTTTATATAAACTGACATTAAACTTAACCCTTTCTCATCCAGGAGGTACACATGGTCTGCCAGATATGCAAATTTCTTGATATCAAAGCAGTGCTTTGAGAAATATTTTTTCATCGGATACGAAACCCCTCTGCTAAAGTTTCTCTCCTCCTATGATATTGGTTGAGTTTTGTTTAGATATGATTTTTTTGTGCACGCCTGATGCAAAAGAGTTAATACTCGATTTTTTTGGCCATTTCTGATATGGTTCTTTTATAAAGCTTTACTGCAGTATATCCACAGGTTATCTTATGCAGGTAATAACGATTTGACAAGTTTGTGTTGGGAGTCTGCTCCGGCTAATCCAATGTGAATAGCCTAGAGAACGGCTAATACTGGCCTATGAAGTGGGTTATTATATCCCACACTGAACCATGTACATATGAAAGTTGACCAGGTATTGATCCTTAGAGTAAAATATAAGTGTTTCACATTGCATTTCGTTTCGTTAATTTATATTCAATATGCAATACCCGTGTCACCAAAAATATTTCTTTGCTTGATTGCCTTAAGTGGAAGATAAAGATTTTATAATATATGTATATATATATATATATATACATATATATATATATATATATATATATATATATATATATATATATATATATATATATATATATATATATATATATATATATATATATACATGTATATATATAAATATATATATATATATATATATATATATATATATATATATATATATATATATATATATATATATATATATATATATATATATATATATATATATATATATATATATGAATATATATATATATATATATATATATATATATATATATATATATATATATATATATACATATATATATATATATATATATATATATATATATATATATATATATATATATATATATATATATATACATATATATATATATATATATATATATATATATATATATATATATATATATACATATATATATATATATATATATATATATATATATATATATATATATATATATATATATATATATATATATGTATATATATATATATATATATATATATATATATATATATATATATATATATATATATATATATATATATATATATATATATATATATATATATATATATATATATATATATATATATATAAGTGAACAATCACCCTTTTCTCATTTCATCCAAATTCGGCCGAGTGCTTAAACACACATCCCTCAGAAGCTGACAGATTGATAGAACGATTTGTGATTATTAATATAATTTTTGAAAAATAATTTACACCAGAAATCAACTACCCATGAATAATCTAGTGGATTTAATGCTTGATTCGTACGTAATTTGTCATTACTTGTTTGTTTGTTTGTTTGCTTCAGTTGCTTGCTTGTTTCTGGGCCAATATGGGCCAGAAAGCAGCAGTTATCACTCACCGGCATGGTACATACTTTAGACTAGCTATATATAATGTTACTTCCTTTTCAGAGATACGTTAAGCTGTCGTATGACTACAAGAACAAGTTGCTTGCTATGAATGAGTACGTGTCTTTTGGCAGAATAAAGCGCAACGACAAGGTCATCCTAAACTTTAAGAAGGTTAGTAAACTTTTACTTACAGAAACAGATTGTTCTAACGCGTATTGCAAATTTGATACAAGCAATACGTTGGAAATAATTGTTCTAGGCTTAAAGATTAAACGATTGCCGTAGCGAAAGAATTGAAAGTTTAAATCATTCTTTTTAGGACAATTCCACCATGAATAACACATAGGCCGTAGGGTATTCTCTACTTAAAAGTTCCCACCACATTACTGCTAATGACATGCGTGTACCTACAGCCTGAGTTATTCATGGTGGAATTGCCAATTGTTAAAAGCAATGTTAGAACCCCAATGATGATGCCGTCCAGTACAACTAAGAAATTGACCAATCATCTGCTAGAATCAGAGTGGTGCTAACGATTAGAGGCAGTATTGTGGTCTTATGTTGTACCTGTATTGGTTATATTTCAGAAAGCCATGTACATAATCATCAAGGAAAAATGCTACAAGAAAGAATTAAAGAAAAGCATGACGAAGATGTGTGCACCAGGTAACTTTTATTATTATCATTAGTATTATTATCATTCTTCTTCTTCTTCTTCTTCTTCTTCTTCTTCTTATTATTATTATTATTATTAGCAGTAGTAGTGACATTTTAATTTCAAATATAAATGTATTCATACCCATTATCATTATCATTATTATTATTATTATTATTATTATTATTATTACCAATATCATTATTATTATTATTATTATTATTATTATTATTATTATTATATTCATTGTAGTTGTCAGTATCATTAATATTATCAGTGCAGTATTGGTATGCGGTTTATGTCCTAATAATTAGAAATTAGCCCTCAAACGCAATGCAGCACCTTTCTATATTAAAAAACCTGTATGTATAGTCACACCCTGAATTTGTGAAATGCGTTTTTGTAGTTAATTCTACCTACATGGGGTCGTTCACGTTCGGCCTCAAGCCCAACTCCCTTCAGGTGGACAACTGGGGGTATACAGTGATGTCTCGTCGTCCTCCTGTATCGGGGAACTTCAGCATCGGCTTCACATTGGCCAAGGGCTGCATCCCGGTAGGCGAGAACGTTCAGGGAGTGAAGTACACACGCAGAGGTCCAGGTACGTGCCCTGTTTGTGTGGATCTGAGTTATCCTTTAAGTTAATCGTCTATTCTTTTCTACTGTCTGATTAACCCGTAGATAATTTTGGAGGAACTCGAGACATTCCATAAGTTGTTCATCAACCAGATAAAGTGTAGTATTGTCAATGATATATAGACAACAACAAATGGTCTAGTGTCTCTTTAGAATTACCTAAAACTTAGCCACCCTCGACCACTTTCCGGTCGGTAAGAAAACCCTGGTGACAGTATCAAAACACAAATGTAAATATGATTTATGATAACCTGAATTATTGGCTATCCCATATCTCACGCGAGTTTGAATCCAGTACCTTGAGTATGGCGACGTAGACAAAAAATGCAATAAAAATACATGGATGAAGAAAAGTTTGGTCATCTTAGATATTATGCGATCTTTAAATTTATCCTCCATATTGTTCATCAAACATTCTCTTCCAATTCAATTCCAGTGTTCGTGAGCATGGCGACAGGTTTCGTGAACATCACAGGTGGAATTAAAGATCCAAAGGTGTTCACTCCTCCGAAGATGTGTGGCTCTTACCAAGAGGAGTTCCAGGCCGCGGACGATATGGTTGACCTTAAGTTCCACGGCTTCTCTGACACAATGAGGGACTTGTATCAGAGATTCGTTGAGCTTTTCTAAGGATACCTTTGCTGACCAACCTCACATAGTGTAGCAGCGGGGACCGAAAAAGTGGCTTATTTTAGGAGTAACCCCAGCCGGCGGTAGAACAAGCAGCATCATACATTACATGAAAGCTAAGAATCTCAGGAATCTGAAACTGCGTGATGCCGGAACCAAAAAGTTGTACGATTGGAGATATTGCACCGTTTCCATGGCAACCTTTTTGAAGTAGTGAAAACACTGAAAAAATATTCTTCAATCAAATTATTGTTTGGTGGCCTTCCTACCAATATTTCTCATTCAAATTGCTCGTGATAATTAATAAGGTCCTTGTCTAGTGAAAAAACGTAAAATGAAATCTTGAAGTTTTGTCTGCACTGATTGACCTCACATTTAGGGTATATAGGTAGAAACGGGTAAAAATCGACTATTTTTGGACTTTAAAGTTTAAATAAAAGTCATATATGAAGTAGTTCAGGCAAACAATAGATGTATTTGAGAAGTAGACATTATAAGCTTTCATTTGATGCATTATTAGACCCCCTTGCACATTTTTGTATTAATCAATTGGCTTCATACATTGTAGCTGTAGTGATGGCCATTATACAGCTCATGGTGAAAACTCACCCAATACCCATCCCATTCTAGTTTTGTGGCTTCTTAGTATTATTCTTCATTCAAATTACTCTTTTACAGCTAGTAAGGTCCTTGCCTAGTAAATTCATTGAAGACAAATGATTTAGATGTGTGTTGTACTGAGCGATCCCACGTTTAGGGTAAATATGTAAAAACGGGGAAAACATTGTATTTTTAGATTTTATTGTTTGAATAAAAGTGATATATGAGATTGTGCAGGCATGTAATATATATTTTTATAAAATAGACACTGTGAGCAATCATATTACTACATTTTTGATTGAAAATGTGGCGCCATATACAGTAGTAAATGCTATATACAGCAGCTTGGTAAAAACTCACCTAATGACCAACGCACTCTACTTTTGTGGCTTCTTAGCATTAATTATCATTCAACTTACTCTTGCCAGTTAATAAGATCCATGGTAAAAACAAATGTTAAATTTGTGTTTGTACTGAATGACCTCATGTTTAGATTATATATGATGCACAAAGGCTGTAAATTTGATATTTTTGGCCTTTTAGTTATAATTAAAGATTTATTAGTTTTAAGAAGGCAACTAATGGATACAATCTTAAAAGAATACCCTCTGAGCTTCCTTTCTATGTATCATTCACCATTTTATATTACCCAGTTTAAATACGCTTTTCACAAAAATAACCATTATTGCTTTATTCAATTCGTGTGTTAGTGCTTTCTTATCCTGTGATAGTCCTAAATGACTAGTGCCTTTGTTGGATAAAAAACTACCAAAAGCAGGCCAGTGTGCTTACCCTCATTGACCCATAGATTCAAGGTAAGTGTAAATAATGCTGGTAAAAACCTCATCTTCCTCAGTGTTTGTCAGTTACGAAAGGTAGGATCATACTGCCAGAGATGTCTATCCTGTGATATGCTGTTAATTGAATAAATAATACAGAGAACTTAAACTGGGACTAGTTTAGTGATATATAAATGGTGTCATTTTATGTATATTCGATTGTATTTCAGAGATATCTGAAATGAGCACTGTTTATTGTCATTGGACATTTGCTTTGAGGTCTAAAGAGGTCAATTTGAAATGATTGAAAAAAAACTGGCACTAGTACGATACAGCTCTGTTAGAAGTTTCCAAGCCATCTCTGGTGAGGTATTTCACTTATCAAGGCCTGCAGCACCTCAAAATGGCTATTTTGAGTTTTACTTTCCAACTAAAAGGCATATTTGAAAGGAAGATATTAACTGCAGCATACTCCACAAAGTAATAAGTTGTTGGTGCTTTGCTTTATTCCTAAAGTATTTTCATCGTAAATGCAGGCGGTTCTCTCTGATTAGAAATTGAAACATAAGTTAAGGTAGCTTGTGAGATTAATTTTTTAGATTTAGTTCCTCCTCTACCCTGCTTTTATTTCTTTAGCTTATACAAAGTACATATTGCCTGAAAGGTTTTCTATAGAGGAACACATTTAAGCATCACAAATGTACCCTCCAAATATGGTGTAAAATGTTCAAGAAGGTGGAGGAAAATGGTGTATCCAGCGAAAAACCACTGTCTTATTGGAAGTCACTGAGAACTGTCACACATGCCCCAGACAGGAATACGAACCATGGCAGTGATGAGAGACAGCTAACAGCCGCTGGCAATGCCTTAGACCACGAGGCCATCAGGGCAGGCCCTCTGACAAATGAATCGTGGACAGATCTCAGCACAAGTCATCCCCAACCATAGCTACCCCCTCTAACCATATATACCCTACCCAACCCCTATTATAGCTGACAAATGAAGCCCAGGTCAATCCTAATCATAGCTACCCCCACCCCAACCCGAACCCATAATGCAAGCCAATATATGAACCATTGACTGATCACAATATATCTCACCCATGACCATAATACATCCCCTCAACCCCTCCACCCTCAATCCACAAACAATTAGGCAAGTGAAGATTGTAACACATGACAACTGCAACCATATCTTCCCCGCCCCCCACCCCCAGCGCAAGCTGACAAACAGACAACAACATGAGCCACACTCAACCATACTTGCCCATCGCAGGTTCGAGTCTTCACTGGATCCCCAAGCAGGTTGCCCTGCTCGTTATGAATGTACAGCATTGACGAGGGCTGTCTATGGTTCTTCTGCAATTGAAAGACTCCTTGGAACTATTTGTGAAGAGAAGGGATTTACTTCCCGGATCCGGATTTCTATCTCGTTGCGATATGACCTAAGCTGTTAAAAGCGCTGTAAAACCCCATTCCTTTCCTCCTCTCACTCCTCAGTACAAGCTGGTCAATGAATCCTTGGGAAATTGCTACCTGAGTCAACCAAACACCCCCACCACAGCCTGCCGCATAATCCAACCTCCCCCACTCAGTAAAAGTTTGATAGTGAAATTTTGAGAAAACTTATTGAGAAATATTAAAAGCCTACAGTGCCAACATTAAATTCCTGCACTAAATGCATGGGCATCCCGGGCATGATACACAACCACACACCTGATTGCCACATGGTTTACTGGGCTTGGATGCATGGATGACCTCAATACTGAGTGTAGCTTTGATTCGCAAACTATGTGGGTCATTAATGTGCTTGGTGTTATCCATTGGTATTTGTACAACCAGGCACTGGAAGACGTCAGGTCAACTGGTGCAGGAATTAAAATTCTGTACTGTACAATCGTATTCGTAAATAAAGCAATAACGTTTTTTTGTGAAAAAGCCTATTATGACAAGTTCTGAAACTATTATGTGGAGCCATCTTTACACTAGGTAATATAACATGGTAAATGATACATGAAATGGATGCTCAGTGGGTATAGTTTCAGGATTGTGTTCATAAGTGGCCTTATTAAAACTAATATGTCTTTTGACATAACTGAAAGGTTAAAGAAATCTGATTTCTACCCTTTTTACATATATAATCTAAACATGAGGTCACTCAGTGCAAACACAAATTTAACATTTGTTTTCACTAAAGAAGGATCTAATTAACTGGCAAGAGTTAGTTGAATGCAAATTAATGCTAAGAAGCCACACAAGTAGAGTGAGTTGGTCATTAGGTGAGTTTTACCAAGTTTCTGTATATAGCCCTTAATTACTACTGCTACCATGTATTTCGCCATATTTTCAATGAAAGATGTGCAAGCGGTTTAATGATAATTAAATGATTGCTCAGAGTGTCTACTTGATAGAAATATATATTGCATATCTGCACAATCTCATGTATAACTTTTATTTTAATAAAAAGTTCCAAAAATACAATGTTTTCCCGTTTCTGCATATTTACCCTAAACGTGGGGTCACTCAGTACAACACAAATCTAAATCATTGGTCTTCAATGATTTCACGGGACCTTATTAATTGCCAAGCGTAATTTTTATGACAATTAATGCTAAGAAGGTACAAAACTAGAATGAGATGGTCATTAGGTGAGTTTTCATCATGTTGCTGTGTATAGCCATCACTACAACTACTATGTAGGAAGCCAATTGTGTAATACAAAAATGTGCAAGGGGGTCTTATAATGCATCAAATGAAAGCTTATAATGTCTACTTCTCAAGTATATATATTGCCTGCCTGAACAACTTCCTATATGACTTTTATCTAAACTTTAAAGTCCAAAAATAGTAATTTTTTACCCGTTTCTACCTATGTACCCTAAATATGGGGTCAATCAGTGCTGACGCGTTTTTAGCATTTCATTTTACGTTTTTGCACTAGGCAAGGACCTTATTAATTATCAAGAGTAATTTGAATTAGAAATATTGGTAGGAAGGCCACCAAACAATGATTTGATTGAAGAATATTTTTTCAGTGTTTTCACTACTTCAAAAAGGTTGCCATGGAAACGGTGCGATATCTCCAGTCGTACAACTTTTTGGTTCCGGCATCATGCAGTTTCTGAATCCTGAGATTCTTAGCTTTCATTTGATATATGATGCCGCTTGTTCTACCGCCGGCTGGGGTCCATCCCAAAATCTGGTCCTTTGCTGCTACACTAACAGAGGCTCTGCATAGGCTAGGCTGGCCATGGGCATTGGTGCAAATCCCTATACTATATACAACATCCTACTGCAACACCCTATATGATCTTGCCTATAAATGCCTAAACTAAATACTAGTAATTAAATATAAGAGGTTACCACACCCACTCATCCCCAGGTATGGTATATATATATATATATATATATATATATATATATATATAAATATATATATATATATATATATATATATATATATATATATATATATATATATATATATATATATATATATATATATATATATATATATATATATATATATTCAGAATCCGCTATTGGCAGAAAACACGCGTTTTATCGTCGAAACGATGTTAAAAGAAACAAATTAACGACAAAACAACAAATATAGCAATACACTAGAATTATCAACAACTCATAGACTGAGCGGGACGACTGAACGTGTTGATAGATTTAATAAACTTACCAATGTTTTAAGCATGGGTGTTTTGCATTAATTTTATAGCTCCAACAATGCAGCCATCCCCGTCACAGGTACACTATACTAGTATATACTAGCTTGGTATCTTCATTTGCTCTTGCATGGCTTGAAATATAGGTATGTGCGTACGTGTATTTTCTATCAACCCAATTTTATGACATTTAAGGTATAATAAATTTTATTTAGAGCATAATCAATTCATCCTGTCGTTGTTGTGAGTTTTGATTCTTTATTTGATTTTGACTTTACGTTTATACATAAGTGTAGTCTTCATGTTTTCATTTTATTACTGAACAATGTAACACAGCCGTGTTTTCGTTAATATCACAAGAAAATGATATATGAATTATTTCTGAATCAGACATATTCTTTGGTTCTATAATGTACCTTGTTTAGAGGTCTGTAGGGGTTTGGCCAGGCCATTATGCAAATATTACAGTTGCCCCCACACCCTAATGTACGCTTATCAAAAAATAATTATTGAAAAGCTTCGCTTCTTGTGTAGTGGAATTCGTGACAGGACTTTCCTGGGTAAGCAAAACATCAGAAGTTCTTAAAAGTCATCCTTTCCTCTCTCACAGGCTAAACGAACCCCTGAGAGCTAGAATAGAAAATACATGTTTTCCCCAAATAGTAAATGCAGTGCCCATATTGATAGTTTGATCACATTGATAGTTTGGTCTAAACAATAACTTGTTTAGACAGCAGCAAATTTCCAAGCTCACCATCGTTTCAACCATATCAATTAATTTTTGCTGTTTAAGTTCGGGTTCTTTTTAAAATAGTAATAACTAACCAACTAAGGCCCAGGAGCTGTGACATGTATTTTGCTAGGAGAATTTTTGAATTTGCCTATCGATAGTGATTGATTGTAGCTTTCCTCAGGATAATTTTCTGAGCAAAATCTAAGTGACTGTCCTTCTAATCTTTTGCGTTCTAGTGAAGTAAATAATTAATTATTAATTAATATAATTGACATTTGTATCATACTAACCTAAACATCGTGTCTTCTGGAACCTCACCATACTGCATATATGCAAGTAGTTCTTGCCACAAAGTCAATATGGTATTTTTATGATATGATATGATTATAAAGTATTATGCTATAGGGCCATATCAAGCTATTCAAATCGTTGCGGACGGGAATTTTAGAGAGTTAAATCCAATATTTTTCCTTAAATTCATGTAAACTTCCTGATTTTGGCTGTTTTATTTTATAGATATATCATTCTAAAACACTTTTATAAAAAAAGTTTGTTGAATTTTTTTCACAAAATAGTAGATTTTAATGAATTTCTTGCTGTTGCGGACGGGAAACTTTGCGACGAAGGTTTTAGATACCTTCACAAAAACAGAAATCCTTCTTCAAATACTGAAGAAAATTAAAGTTTTGTATATGTGCAATGTAGCCAAGATCCTCAACTCTGTATTTCAAATTTTTATCATCCCATTCAAATTTTGGAGAATTTATTCAGTGTTGCGGACGGAAAATGCGTACTGTTGCGGACCGGAAATTTTCGTCGCAAGTACAGGAGAGGAAGTATTCAGTACGTAAAACATTTGTAAGAGGTCAAAATTTGATAACATCACTCAAAAATTTAAAATAGTCATTTGGAAGACTGACATAAGAATGTTTTATACAACATTATTCATAGATCAGTAGTCTAAATGCTGAGCTACAGATAAAATGATACCTGAAACTAAATTTCATTGGATTTAGCTCAGAGACTGATACTCTCAATTCTAGGTTCTTAAATTATTGTGGCTTAAACATTGAAAACACTCAAAATAAGAATTCTACATTCTTTCTATTAGAAAAGATAACTATATACAGCAATTTAAGCAAGTTAAGAGAGGATTCTTATAACCAGGTTGTGGAGTGTGCTCCAAATTGCAATAGGGCTATATACCTAGATCTTAGCACTGAAATCTTAAGTGCAACTTAAAACATACTAGCAATGCTAAATTACAAGTTTAGATATACCACTGATTTTCATGATATGTATGTTTGCCTAGGACTACAAATTCAGTTCATATCCAATACTGGATATTAATGCACACCTACATAAATTCTCCATTCACCCAATAGACATGTTAGATCTGAGCCCCAAAAAATAGCCAACTGTCAATAAGATCAAATATGTATGAATAAAAATATCACATAGGTATTTTAAAGTATTTAGCAAACTGGACACTCAGTACCTACACATATTCCTAAATCATTCAGAATACAGATACTTTGGTATCATTTAAAGCAACTTTCTCAATATCCTTTCTGTTTTTCTCAACTTTTTCTTGAACGCTCTGTACCTGATGCCATGTTGATGATGCAATGAGGAGAAATGATTTAGCTTTCTACCAGCTCATCTAATTTGCTGATATAGCTAATTTATTAATTTTTATAATGAGTTCTCATAGGTTCTATCATAGGTCTAATAATAAATGATCCAACCAATGTACAGGTGTACACATTCAGCACTGTCTAGACATGAACCTTCATCCTGTCTGCACCCCTACATCCTTAATCCTGAAGCCACCTATTCAGTCAATCGGGGTAAATGCAATTTCCCCCCAACTCTTTCCTCCCTCCCACAACTGGAGAATCAGAGGTAAATGCAATTTCCCCCTACCCTATTCTTCTCCCCAGACTGGAGAATCAGAGGTGTTGATGAGAGAGGGAAGTGAAGGTAAAACAGAATCCACATTGTTTGGGCTAACCTTGATTTGTACAGGAAGTGATTAAAACCAGGAAGTATAGAATTATTGTTCCTGTTAGAACTGACCAGGTGGTGAGTGAAATCATCTACCTCTGAGAACATAAACTAAATTATGCTTTTCATAACTTTCTCTGTTTAATGATCTAAGGGAAACATCACACCTAAGTCAGTTGGAACTATTATGCTGAGTATATATATGTACGGTAAGAGACAGTGGTACTCAAATTTTGCTCATACCTCCAAGGCCCATTACCTAGTGTAATCCTCTTTTCTGTATATTATACCATTAAAACAACAGAGATATCTTTCTTTGGAAAATTCCCCAACCCATAGAGGGAAGATGGATGTGTCTTGAACCTTTTATTTAGATGAAAATCCATAGCTGCCATTGATAACCTGACTTTTGCCTTCCAGTCATACTTCCTGTCCCAATCACTTTCCCGTCCGAAACAGCACTAACTGTTGCGGACGGAAATTTTTCAAACTACATTTTTACAAGTTATGTGATTTATTTTCTTCATTTTTTTACATTAATAGATATGCATTATAATGAAGTAAGAGGATTCCAAAAATGGTTACATTATCACTTAAAATGAATTTTTTATAGAAACTTTTCAAAGTTTTTTGTTGCGGACGGGAAAATGGCTATCGAACCAGTTCAATACCTCATTGATCAATGATCACCAGATCAAATATGTTCAGTGGTAATGTACTTCAGCCTCACACCTACAAAAAGACACCAAAAAAGTGTACTTCTGACAACCCTATCAAAAATAAAATGATTTTAATCACTTTTCCGTCCGCAACACTAAAAAAAATTATTTATAAGGTAAAAAGTCAATTTTATGTGAGGTGGAGGGGTTTAAGTTCTGCTTTTTTCATTTTTGTACACTTTAGGATGTCTATTTTCAGTATGTCTTCAATTCATATTGGTAAAATGAAATTATTTTTTTAAGTTCTCCGTCGCAATTATTGTGATATGGCCCTATATCCTTATTTCACAAAATATCGTGATAAGTCTGTTATGGCAATATTCAGTTTAACCTGCCAATCCAGCGAATCTGAAAAATTCCCTAGAAAAATACAAAATAAACACCCCCACTAATGAAATAGGGAATAAAGCTACACTTTGAAATAACTTGATGGAAACGTGTTTGCTCTCTTATGAACATTTCTCATTGTCATCTCTTATAATCAAGAATGTTTTAAATTGGAAAACGAACATTTCAGTAAGCCAGCATCCTTTCTTAGACTCGGGATGGATATGACGATGGTGACCCTCATAAGGAAGGTCACCCTATATATCACTAGGCTCAGTCACGCGACTGTGATGCACTAATTTGCGTTATCAGTTTACTGTTATAATACCCACTCACACCAATACCGACCAGAAGCCCTCATAGAACACGGAACGTGCAACTGCAAGGGACGACTAGCACTTCTCACGAGTTCTGCACAGAATAAAGTTAAGCATTATGGCGAAGGCGGCAGTGGTGGCGCTGGTTCTGGTTGGTGTTTGCTTGGCTGCAGCCTGGGATACTCTGGAGGCGAAACCCAAACCCTGCTGCACCCCTGACCAATGGGAGGGTGGAGCTGGCTCGATTGGGGCTGTTCTTAGGCGACGAAGCCCCATGCGCATACAGGTGAGAGGAGGAATACGACCAACGTGCATGCTTTCTAATTCATGCTACCAGTTTCACGAGTCATTCATATTGGTTAAATATAAACTGACATTGAAGTTAACCCTTTCACATCCAGGAGGAACACATGGTCTGCCAGATATGCAAATGTCTTGATATCAAAGCAATGTTTTGAGAAATATCTGGGTGAAAGTTGCTTTTCTCATCTCATATAAAACCCATATCCACCTGTTTGCTCTTCCTATAATACCGACGTGTTGAACTTTCTTTAGATATATCAGATTTCTTCTGCAAGCCTGATGCAAAAGGGTTAATACACGTATTTTTGCCATTTGTGACGTGGTACTTTTACTAAGCCTTACTTCCTGAGAATATGATACGCACAAATCTCTGACCCAGGTAGTATCAATTTAACAAGTTTGTTATGGAGTGAGCTCCGGCTAGTTTAATGTGAATAGCCTAGAGAACGGCTGATACCAGAGACTTCAATACCTTAATCTGTATCTCTGCTGATACTGACCTATGTAACTGATCATTATATGCCACACAGTACCATGTACCTTAAATGAAGAAAAGAATGGATATATGTAGCGAGAGACCAATTACTATATGCGCTGTAGTGAAGGGCTAGACACAACAGGTGTTTCTGATCTGGCATCAGCGTGAGGTCACGTGGGAACAAGGACCAATCAGGACTCTCGTATCATTTACATAACAGAGAAACCTGTGCGCCAACATCATCTGAGCATGCGCAGAGCACGACTTTTGGGCTATTGGTTGAGACTAGCCTGTTCAGGTTGACCGGCTGGTTTCATATCCACTTGTTTTTATTTATTTAAGCATGTACATTTGAAAGTTGACCTGGTATTGGTTCTTTGAGTAAAATATAAGTGTTTCACATTGCATTTAATTGTTTCGTTAATCTATATTCAATATGCAATACCCCGTGTTACCAGAAAGATTTCTTTGCTTGATTGTCATGAGTTGAAGATAAAGATTCACAAAATATATGTGAACAATCACCCTCTTTTTCATTTATTTTTATGATTATATATATATATATATATATATATATATATATATATATATATATATATATATATATATATATATATATATATATATATATATATATATATATATATATATATATATATATATATATATATATAAATATATATGAATATATATATATATATATATATATATATATATATATATATATATATATATATATATATATATATATATATATATATAAATATATATATATATATATATATATATATATATATATATATATATATATATATATATATATATATATATATATACATATAGTGTTATTCCTTTTCAGAGTTATGTAAAGATGTCGTATGACTACAAGAATAAGTTGCTTGCTATGAATGAGTACGTGTCTTTTGGCAGAAAAAAGCGCCACGACAAGCTTATCCTAAACTTTAATAAGGTCAGTAATCCTCCACGTACAATAACAGATTGTCCTAACACGTATTGATATAACCAATACGTTGGTTGAGAATAATTGTTCTGGGAATAATGATTAACCAATTGTCTTAGCGATAAAATCGGAAATTTAACTCATTACTTAATGAAACTATAATTTACATATCTACATATCCGTAGGATAGTCTGAATGAAGTATCAGGAATTGGACGTTCTGAATTACATTATATCTGATCACCTAATCAAAGTTTGTTCTGCGATCCGCTTTAAATGACCAATATGCGCATTCAGTCAGGAGGCTGCTGGCAGCCAAGTCATATTTGCTTTCGTCTTAAAGATGCGACTAAGCTACCCAAACTGTAGATGGTCCTATTTTGACCAGGCCAGCTTCTGTTTAATTCCTTACTCACCAAAGAGTATACTCGTTTATTCACAGTTAAACTAATACATGTATGAGGCATTAGTGTGGTCTTATGTCGTACCTTATTGGTTATATTCCAGAAAGTCGCGTACACAATCTTCGATAAAAAATGCTACAAGAATGAACTAAGGATAAACATGACGAAGATATGTATACCAGGTAACTTATATTATTATCATTATCGTTATTATTATCATTGTTATTAATGTTGTTATTATTATTATATTATTATTATTATTATTATTATTATTATCATAATTATCATTATTATTATTATTATTATTATTATTATTATCATTATTATCATTATCATATTATCATTATCATTATTAACAGTTGTAGTAGTAGTGTCATTTTGATTTAAAATATAATTGTATATTATTATTATTATTATTATTATTATTATTATCATCATTATTATTATTATTATATTCATCAGTATTATTCGTGCAGTATTGGTATACAGGTAATGTACAAGTAACTTTGCAGTTAACCAGAAATTAGCCTCCAAACGCGATGCAGCACCTCTCTAAATTACAAAAGCGTGTATGTATAGTCACGACCTGTATTTGAGCAATGCGTTTTTGTAGTTAATTCCATCTACATGGGGTCGTTCACCTTCGGACTCAAGCCCAACTCCCTTCAGGTGGACAACTGGAGTCATGTACAGATGTCTCGTCGTACTCCTACACCGGGGAACTTCAGCATCAGCTTTTCCTTTGCCAAGGGCTGCATTCCGGTTAGCGAGTACATTCAGCTAATGCTGTACACACCCAGAGGACCAGGTACGTGTCCTGTTTGTGTGGATCTGTCTTGTCTTTTTTGTTGATCGTCTATGTTCCTGCTATTCTTTTCTACAGACTGATTAACCCATAGATAATTTTGGAGGAAATCGAAACATTCCATAAGTTGATCATCAATCAGATAAAGTCCGGTATTGTCAATGATCTATAGACAACACCAAATGGTCTACTGTCTCTTTAGAATACTTTACCTAAAACTTAGCCACCCTCGACCACTTTGCGGTCGGTAAGAGAAACACCTGGAGAGTCTCAGACAGTATCAAAATACAAATGTAAGTATGGTAACCTGAATCATTGGCTATCCAATCTCCCACGCGAGAGGGAGAACCCAGTACCTTGTGTATGGCGACGTAGACAAAAAATGCAATAAAAATATATGTCATTTCTAGATATTATGCCATCTTCAATTTTATCCTCTATGGTGTTCACCAAACATTCTCTTCCACTTCAATTACAGTTTTGCAGAGCATAGCGACAGGTTTCGTGAACATCACAGGTGGAATTAAAGATCCAAAGGTGTTCACTCCTCCGAAGATATGTGGCTCTTACCACGAGGAGTTCCAGGCCGCGGACGATATGGTTGACCTTTTAAAGTTCCACGGCTTCTCTGACACAATGAGAAACCTGTATCAGAGATTCGTTGAGCTTTTCTAAGGATACCCTTGCTTACCAACCTCCCAGGCTAGCTGATCCAGAAATGTCACCCCTACGGACAAATGGCTCTGTCGAAATATATATACATATATATATATATATATATATATATATATATATATATATATATATATATATATATATATATATATATATATATATATGTGTGTGTGTGTGTGTGTGTGTGTGTGTGTGTGTGTGTGTGTGTGTGTGTGTGCGTACGTGTATTTTCCCGATTTTACAGTTTAAGGTGATGGGTACCATTGCAAGCCAGTTAAAAGCCCTGTCCCAAAACACACCTCAAAGCAGCATAATCCTATAACTAGGTGTATCTCCAGGTTTTTTTTCGAATGACATATTCTCATTAATTACGCAGTTGATGGTTACTGTAGTTTCACATATACCTTAGGGATGTCATTGACTATGCCCAATAAAAAGTGTTTTTTTATTTTTTACTGCTGAAGACTTTTACAGGCCATAACATTTGAAAATTTTAGTGGAACACATGGCGTCCAATCACAGGCGAGAACTAGGCATGCGACAACCACAGCCGTTTTGGCGAGCTGTTTGTGGGTAGTGGCGTAGCTTGTGACGTCGAGAACCACAAACTCTCTCGCGAAAACACGCCCCTGCTCTTTGTAATGTCCGTATACAATTACTGTTTTGGTATCTAGGCAAAGCTACTTACTAAGTATGATATATAAGGGTACTACCTATAGGTCACGCTTCTATTCGATTGTCCCCTCTGCATCTGTGGTTTGCAGACGATCTGTCAAACTTCACAACGAAAAGTATACTTAAATGTATATGTGGTGGTATAGTTAGATCTATAAGAAGTAGCACCATGTTTTTTCTCAGATATTTCTCTTGATATCGTTTTATTATTGTGCTACGTTCAAGAAATAAATGGGTTGATGCCACGCTGCTACCCTGACACATTTGCGAATAAACAAAGAAGAATAAATGTTATTGAAAATTAGTTTGTTTGTTTTATCGATCAGCTGTTTCTTAAAACAAATCCAGGTACCTCCTACAATAAAATAGTTGCATAACTATATGTATTTTGGAACCGCAATCACACATACCTGTTTTGGTCATCCCAGATGTACATGTATTGCACCACACACACACACACAGATACTTTAGAGGTGAACGGGTTAACAATTCATGATAACCAATCTGGACTCGTTATGTTATTAGCTATACGAAATGGTAGTCACGAGACACATAAACATTATCACAATTTAGGGTACACGAACAGTTGGCAAACACAATTAACGCTTCCCTATTGTGTACGATCCATGCTAGACCGAAATATCTTACTCTACATTTGCCTACATTTGCCTATGTTAATTAGGATATTTGGACGTTTATTAAATATGTTCAGGGTCACGTTGGCAAAGTAGATACATATGCCAAAAAACATTCTGAACATATTTAATAAATGTCCAAATATCCAAATTAACATAGAAAATCAACATCTACGCAAATGTAGAGTCAGATATTTCGGTCTAGATCCATGCATGACCCTCTAACACCAATTTCCAAAGCGTCGCTATTTGACCTATTCATGCTTTCATCTTCTAGAGTTCTAAATTATAATACTTACGAAAATAAAAAAAATGGAACAAAATGAAATTTGATTTTAAGTGTATTGGAAGGAAAATTGTTTCTGGTAATCTGGTAAACAATTCTCCTCCTAATATTTGCATAAGAAACTTTGGCCAGAACGATGCCACCTAAATAATGTGTCACCTTATCATTGCGGCTGTATAATTGATTTTGATCTGGTTAACATTAATAAAAAAAAGTGTTCGCAAATGAACACGTATGTGACGTTCAGATGGCTATATTACATTTTCAAAAATTTCATATAGAGACTTTGTCGGGAAATACAGAGCTGAGGGGGGTGAATGGCATCTACACGCTGAAACAGCAGGCTCAGGCGTTTAGATGCTCATTCAATACCCGAAGCTCTTTTATTTCCCAATAGAGTCAGTCTGGTACAGGCTCTATCGTACGATAGACCAGATGGTATAGAGAAAATAAAAAAAACTTTTAACACAACCGGTTTTTTTTTGGGGGGGGGAGGGTAAATAAAACGTTATCATATAATCTTTATTATATTAAATAATCTTTTTTCTTTTGTGGGGTAATTACAAGTGTTTATAAGAGTTGAGGCAAGTGCCTAAGAAAACAATACGGAGGAAAGATAATTCACGAAAACAAAAGTTTACTTACAGATGTTGTTTCACATATTTTTTTTTTTCTCCCTTTTCCTTTTCTTTTATCATCATTTTATTATTTTTCTGTTGTTTTTCTAACTTCTATTTTCATTTTTTTCTGTTGTTCTAGATTTTTTCTTTCATTCATAGTAATTAGTATCACTCTTTCTAGGGTTTATTTTACTCTAAATTTTACTTAAGATTTGATATTTCTTCTTTCCGTATTTTTCTTAGATTTTCTAGTTTTCATTTCCTAACACATATATAGCATCACAGATTCCGGTTAATAGTATAAACCACAACTTAGATCACGTGATGTCAAGATTAGAGACGCGTAGCATAATGGTTAGAGCATCGGACTGTCGACCCAAGGGTTAGTGGTTCGAATCACCCATACAGCAGTGACCGCGTTCTGTTCTTAGGCAAAACAGTTTACTTCTCATTGCCTAGTGCTTCGGAAGGCACTTAAAGCCGTTGGTCCCGTCTCTCATGATGTCTATGTCTTGAGGGAGCGTAAAAGAACGATCCTTGTTGGAAAGTTGACTGACATGAGATCCTCTCCTCCTTCAGACCCCAACTCCTTGAGATGGCGGGAGGGTAATTTATGGCCTCTCCCTACGAACAAGTCACCACCATGGCGTCTAGTTGCGAGAAGTTGCAGCTAGGTGTCCTGGGCAAGTGTGTACATGCACGTTCGTTGTAAATATAGAATAGTAATTGATTTAGAATAGTAATTGATAGATATATGTAATTCCAGTAGTTGTATAGTCCACCAGTAGATGGCGCCTAGTTGCGAGCAGTCGCGGCAAGGAGTCTTGTGCATGCGTGTTGACGTAGTTATAGTTAATAGCAATAGTAGTTAATGTAGTTATAGTTAATAGCAATAGTAGGTAATGTAGTAATTGATTGTGATATTCAAATGTAAAAGAGGCCCTCAGTAATAGGGCGTGCGCTTCAAATTGAACTGAACTGAACTGATGGCGGCGTCCATGGATCATGTGCGTGTGCGACTTCGTCTTCCCAATCCAACTGAGGTTGTGCCTTCGCATTCCGCTGATATTTGGTCATTGGTCGACTGCAAATCTACACCCACCATAGCGCATCTGCATGAACAATTGCAGCAGCGATTCTTTGAAGAGGACTCAGATATACGACTTTATCTCGATGGGAGTCTGCTGCCGGCGTGTGAAAACATTCACGTTCTGCGAGACAACGATACGATTAGGTACTCTCGCCGGTCATCTCTTACCGACACTTTCACTTTAGAAATAATTGTTTGGACTATTACATGTAACTAGCCATGTGATTATATAACCGATTGTCATGTATATAACTTCAGTCCTGCTTTATTATTCTGAGTGATCCAATGGCAATGGCAATGCTGTAGTTTCGGTATTGCCACCTAGTGATCATTTGTAGAACTAAGTAAGTGAAGGACAGACTCCTTCTGAATATTGGTTTACAAGGTACTTGCCTTAGATATAAAAGTTGTGCAAAACATGTTTTAATTTTGATTTGAGAATTGATGCCCATCTGATCATTATTCACAACATTAGCTTGGAAAATATGCTAGAAATGCAAGACAAAACAAACAAAAAACAATTCTGTTGAACTGCCCAATTTTTATTGCACTTCCCTAATTTTTATGACATTTTTTTTGATAATATGTGTTTGTTATAAAACGAAGGGTACCATTTCTTTGAGTCAACCTTAGTATATAGTTTGAGAGATGTTCACATGGAGAGTGTACTTTTAATCACACACATGATTAGGAATCAATCACCTGCCCGGGACAGCAGTTTCCCTGTAGATGAGTGGCTAAATCTGGACAGGCAGACATTTTGTGGTTGCTGTTTTACAAAGACATTTTAAAAATTCTAGACAAGACCCTGCCCAGGATCCCAAATAATCCCTACCTTCTAGCTATGAGGTTCTCTCTAGATAGTAGGCTGGCTCACATGCACAGCTCTCAGCTGGCATGTACAATCATCATCTGGCCAAACAGACAGCAACAATAGGTCAAAACTTGTCCTGAGTTGTCACTATAGAGATCTGTTCAGGTAAACATTCAGTACCAGGACAATCCAGTTATTTTGAGCTGAGGACCTGAGGTATGATAACAATCTCCCGGAACAGATTGGAGCACGACTCACAGCGGTTTGTCAACTGATATACCCAGCTCGCACCCATCTCATACACTTGACCTTGTGAGCTTCTTCCGCCCTTAGATGTTATAGGGATTAAGATCTGCCGCTGAGCATTGGTGCAGATTTATAGCCAAGACGTAGGTGTTTGTTGCCAAAGCTGAGGCCGCCAAGGCCGAAGCTTTGCAACAAACACTATCGGCGAGGCTATAAATCTGCACCAATGCTCAGTGGCAGGTCTTAATGGCTATTATAGCGCATTTGAGTGATAAAAGATTATCCTACAACTCTGTGGAAATGACACAAAAATCATGTTTTCTAGTTGTTGCTCAGCCTGAATTTGGTCCCGGCTCCCTGCTGTGAACCGGGACCACTTTGGAGCCTCATTTTGGATTTGGTCCCGGCTCCCTGCTGTGAACCGGGACCACTTTGGAGCCACAGAAACACCTTCTCACTGTACAATACATAGTGTGTTTTCCAAGCCTAGGTATTTCATAGCTATGCGCTATAATCTTCAATTAATCAATGATATCACATGCTCCCATTTTAAGTCATGCGCCACAAAAGAACAGGAACATGTCTATTTTGCTCATAGCCTATTACGAGTGTGATTGTATGCTTATGGGCCCCTGCTGCTTGTCCCTCATATCTTTCTCTCAGGTTTGACAAGAAATCGAGAACTGGGCCCATCCCCACTCTCTATATAGATCTTGCTGTCTTCATATATGTCATTTTTATATCTACAAAATTATATTTTGACAAAACGGATCCAAAAATCTTAGAACGTACATATGTACAGCACAAATCTTGCCTTAGTTGCAAATCATCTTCATCAATATTTAATCATGTTCCTATCTCCTTTCAGTGTGGTACATTCGAGACGGAACCTAGACACCTTAAACAGCCAAGAATGTGGTGTTTTCCGTTCTCCTACACAGATTCCTTCCCGGCCTGTATCCCAGAGAGAAAGTTTGTCCAGTCCTGTGCCTCCTAAGAAAAAACAAAAACATGACACTGACCAACCTCTTGAATTGATGGAAATAGAGGCAGTCCCTAAAGTCTCCCCCCTTGATAAGAAAAAAAGCAAGAAGAAGAAACACAAAAAGAATAAAACAACTGTAAATGATGAAGGTGACAATGTGCCAAAGTTGGACAGAACAACTGAATCTCATGATAAAAAGAAAAAGAAGAAGTCTAAAAAAAGCAAAAGAACAGATACTCCAGATAAAGAAAAATGTAAAATGCTGTCTATTGAATCAGAATCATCCAATATGAATAAAGCTAATATTACCTCTGACAAACCTAAATCTGTGGGTGGAAATGATAACGTTTCACATCCAGACAAAATAACTGCTGAAGAGCCCCATAAAAACCTTGAAAAATCATTGAATGATGAAGATTCAAACCAACAAAAGAAAAAGAAGAGAGTTCGTAAGAGGAAGAGAAAGAGAAGCTTGACTGAGGATCCATCTTCTACAATTTACAAAGTATCAAGAGTAACTGGATTCAACAATAAGATCTTTCACCTTCAACCAATAACCACAGCCCCCTCTACTCCTGTATTGATGTATACAATAGTCGCCTTTGGTGGGGGATGTCCCATCACTTGGCAAGTTCAGCCTGCGCAAAATGCAACTGTGGAGGAGCCGTACTTTTGTCTCAGCAATGGTGGCTTTGTAACAGTGGAAGGGGCACCACCAACTCTTGCTATTGGGAGCACCATTCGCTGCCTGAGGGAAAATCCACCCTCTAAGAAAAATAGTCAAGGATCCGATACAAGAGGTGATCAGAACCCTGGCTTTGGAAAGAGACTGCTTTGTGGTACAAAAGTAGTGTGTGATATGGAAGACAAACAAAATCAACGGAAAGTATTTGATTCAGGTGATGAGGTTGCTGCTGCGGAAGAGAGTGAGATTCAGGGGGGAAATCATCAAAGTCAGGATGCTTCTATTCCTAATGATATCAGTGCTTCTACACATGCTGAAGCTCTTATCTGTAGAAAAACATCACAGACAACCCAGCTAAGAAAACAAGCTGGGGACAACAAAACTTCACAGATCTTCAGAGAAAAGGAGAATGAGGTTTTAGAAAGAGAAAGCCTAGGTGATCTTGAAAAGGATTTACAGTCACTTCCACCATCTGGTTACACAGTATTTACCAGGCAGAGAAACAAGCAAAATTCATGGGAGGTCACTAAGTCACAGCAGTTAGAGACCATCAATACAAATCATTCCATTGTCTTAAAGGTAATTAATCAAGCATATAACTGCATGTAGTTAGTAACTTACTTATAAATGTAGAATAAATGACACAACCTGCACAACTATTGCAATGAAATTTGAAAATACATGTGTCATATTTTATGGTAAGTTATAATGTTTTCATTATCATGCAAGTTTATGCTCAGAGGAGGCCTTGTGGTCAGTCCACTTTTGAAATACAGGAAATCTGGCTTACTTTGGACTCGCCTACCCCAGACTTTCATATAGCCCAGACAAAAGCTCTGATCCTAAATCATGCATATATACTTAAATAATTAATAATTATATGTAACTTGGATTTCGGTTAGGTCAGACACTTTTTTTGGCCCCTAATTGTTTAAGGTAAGCGAGGTAACTTGTATCTTGAAAATACCAATTTTAAGTGATCAATGTTGAAATCCCACTGGCTTTAATACATTCAGATGTAAAGGTAAAGACCTTGTATCCACTGAAATGTTCACACAATGTTCCTTCGTACATCCAAAGGGTTTGCCAACTGACAATAATAATATAAATCAGTAAAATTCAAGACATTTATTTGAAAAAGAGTAATCAAGTTCTTCAGTTTAACGGAGGGTTGAAGAATAAGACGAATATTTCATTTTTATGAAACTTGTATCAAATATATCTTTATGTTTATTTATATTTTTAGAATAAGTGGAACTCAGAGGAGGCTGATGGGTTCAAGACTTTGCCTAAAGAGAAAGTAAAAGATTATCAGAGTTTCCCTGCTTTGCATGGAGCACCAAGACAAGGTGATCTTATTGCTTTCAAGGTATGTAAAAACTTCAAAAAGCGCTGATTCCAGGTATCCCTAATCATCAGAACCATGTGATACCTTGATTTTTACACATTTTAGAATGCTCATAACTGCTTTTATTTTAAGCTGTAACTCTTTATTTGTTGAAGATACTTTATAGAATAAACACTTTATGTTAGTGTTTTACATTTCCTTTTATGGAGTGACAGTCTGCATAAATCAATTTTGACTGAATTCTAAATTTTTTGTAATTGATTATCCCTTTCATGCCAAGTATATCCCCTTGAATAATATATCTGAATGAATGATACATTAAACATTTGTACAAAGCACAACATATTTGAAGAATATTGTCCGGTGAGAGTTCTAATCAACAGTTCAACTTATCATATTTCCAAAAGATTCTTACAGTATATATAGATATCTCACCAAAACTGTGTGGAATTTTGGTGAAATATTGGTTAAAATGTTGAGTGTTTTTCCATTGATTCATTTTACATTTCATATTCTAAATGTATAGACATCTAGTTATTTTGGATCTCAAGTTATTTAGGATGTATGGTCTTGTTCTTCAGATGCTAGAAATGTCAGAGAACTATACTCCAGAGATCTCACAGTATAAGGTAAAATATTTCCTCCAAGAACTCTTATTGATCATTTCATGTAGATTTTATTGGAAGTATTGATGACGCAGTCAATCTAGTTGTTCCAAAAATTGAGAGTAAATGGTAAATATACCTGCTTCACTTAACCCATTAATGCTCACAGCCTGACAATTTTGAAGAAATCTGTCAGGTTTTAGCACAATTGGCAACATATTTGAAGGAGAAATGTTGATCAGAACATTACCAACAACTCTCCTTCAAATATTTTGTAAAATAATTCCCAATTCAAAGTTATTGTCAAAAGTATCATCGCTCCAGATGACAATTTCCGAATGAAGCCTTAAGCATTAATGGGTTAAGAATGCCAATAGGTCATGGGATTCTTTTGATACTCTAGTCATTGCATTAAAGATTTGTTGTGAGGTTATAAATCTATGCAGAGGGGAAAGTATTAATTGGGAAAATTGAAGCCAGTCAGAACTTCAGTGAATTATTTTGATAGCAGAGTGAAAGTGTTTCATTTTTAAAAATCTAATTATTTTATTCATTTACGTCAATTATATTCCTATCTTAATATGCAAATTAATGAATTGAAGGTGTACCCAACTCTTGAAAGGGTTAAAATTGATGTTCTGCTGATACACCATTGGCTGTACAAGGTGATTTTCAGATCATGAAATAATGACTTTGTATACACTGTTTCACTACTACAGATTGACATTGAAGCTTTTTTTTACCAAATGTGCTGGTTTATGTATGTCAGATAATTTCTTAGAATTTTCTTTTACAATTACCTGACTTTAAGTTATTCTTTTCTGCTTTGAAATTAAGAAGCGTTTTACACAAATTTGACTTTAAACCATTTTTTCTAACTTGTGGTTTGTTTAAGAGGTGATCTCCTACAGAGTCACCAAGAGGTGATCTCCTACAGAGTCACCTCTTCATGAAATCACAAATTGTTGTATCCCCATTGCATTTGTTTGCTTGTTCAATCATGATTGTTTATCTCTTTTGTTCTTGATGAAGTTCTGTCAGAGCCTAGTTTGTGCTCATTGAGGCTTTTCTATCTTTTCCTTTTAGATTACCTTGTTAATCAATGTTCAACCTTGACAAAGTTTCTTTTCTTTTTCTTCTTGTGTCCTTAAAAAGTTGCTTTTTTGGCAATTTGTGATTGACATTGGACTGATGCTCTGTCATCTAGCACAGAGAAGGAGGCATTTAAGAACTTAACATCCCTTTCATAGTGTCATCAAATGATCATTAAAGATAATGACCCCAAGACACCATATGCCTTCCTCTGTGGGATTTCCTGCCTGAAGAGAACACTCAATCCTAGACTCCCCACAGGTCTGTGTTACCTAAGCATACATCAACTGCCACATGCAGATAAGAAAACCCCCACCCCTCCTCCCATTGTTTTATGATCTCCACTCCATAAACAATTCACTCTCAATAGCCACTTCCTTAAAGGCCTAGGCAGCAAAAGAGGACCAGCTGTAAGTTCAACTGAATGCCTTACAGCTGACTAGCAATGTTGTAACAGCATACTAGTAGTTATGCACACTCAGACATCTACCAAAACCCCTGTAAAACTGTTTCAGCTCACTCCTGGATGATGTTTCCCCTGTTTCATCAACCTTCTTGGATGAATTGGATTTTCCGATGTTTATCTATTTGATGAGAGACAAGTCATTTTTTGCTGATTTAGATATTCACAGGTCTCTTAGAAATAGATAAGTTGTGATCGAATAAGCAGAACATAGTACTTACAAATATATCAAAGTTGATTTCCCTGGGGTATATTTTCCTGGGAAATGTAACACCCTACAGGCAATGTTTTACTAAGAAATTTTACCCCTCTGGAGTAAAATTCATTAGGTAGCTTGAGGGTTTCGGCCTGCTTTAATTTCACTAGTTAGCTTATACAAAGTATATATTGCTATACCTATTTTTGAGAAATATACCCAAACAGCAGGGTATAATTTTTTGTGTTTAAAAAACTGGAAAAAAAAACATGCGTACAGTGTTTTAAACAAAAATGGACTTGGGGACCATCAAATCTCTGGAAAAAACATGCGTACAGTATTTTAAACAAAAATGGATTTGGGAACCATCAAACCTCTCTCTCTCTCTCCCTCCCTCCCACTCTCTCTCTCTCTCTCTCTCTCTCTCTCTCTCTCTCTCTCTCTCTCTCTCTCTCTCTCTCTCTCTCTCTCTCTCTCTCTCTCTCTCTCTCTCTCTCTCTCTCTCTCTCTCTCTCTCTCTCTCTCTCTCTCTCTCTCTCTCTCTCTCTCTCTCTCTCTCTCTCTCTCTCTCTCTCTCTCTCTCTCTCTTTCTCTCTCTTTCTCTCATTCTACATTTAATAAGACAAGGGGCAATTATTCTCTACTACGACAAAGCCATTTAGTTAAGTCAGTATGTTTCCTCCATCCATATTTTTGAATGGTGGGATGTCACATTGCACTTATACTAATCACCCAGAGTACATGGTTAAGACTCTTCATTCCTCTAAGAGCACCTCTTTAAGAATGCGACCGCATCTTTCTTGTTTACATGAATTTGACTTTGAATCATTTTGTTCTGCCTTGTGAAGAGAAGCTGTTACATAAATTGGTCTTAGAGTCATTTTTCTCTGCCTGTGATTGAAAAGCTGTTCACGTGAATTTGACTTGGAATAATTTTGTTCTGTATTGTAATTGTAGGAAGGGCGTGTCCTGAGCTTTGACCCATCAAGTCAACAGTTGGAGTTAGAACTTCTACTCACCAACAAAACTAGACCAAAGGCTGCAGGAAAATTTGACTTAGTTTATGAGGATGATGATGATCATCTACAGTCTACTGATTGTACTGAGGATAGTCAGGTAAGAAAATTGCAAGCAAATGAGTTTCTAATCACCACTGCTTATGCAGTGAGGTTAGATTCTGAATTTTATCCTTTGAATGTTCTCTACTACAGGTGAACTTGGATATGACGACTCAATGGGACCAGGAAATTGGTCCGTCATATGCAAAATCTGTCGTATACATATGACAAATACTTGATATGCATCGGACTGGGACCAAGCATATCGTCCGTCATATGCAAAAATCCGTCGTACAGTGGTCCGTCATATCCAAGTTCACCTGTATATGCTTAAACTAGAAAGGTATACCCAAAATAGTTGGGCAACTTTTGGCCGATGCAGGCATAAGTAGTTTAAAGAACATTGCGATTTATTTGTGGGTTATTTCAAACAAGAACAACTCAATTCCCATATTTAATCTTGCTTGGTATTAATTGATTGATATTTAATCATTGATTGGAGAAATAACCAAATAAGTTAGGTGTATTGTAATTAATTGATACTTTTTAAGTTGATATAATATAACCAAGCAAGTTTTTTGTCAGATTATGTTTATGCAGGTATCAATATATCAACTACATGTATATTCATTTCTTTCTATTGCAGCTAAGTATTGACTTGCGATCCTTAATGGAACCAAAACTTCTTCCCAACTAGACCGGCAGGCAACGGCTACTCTCGTCAGAAAAGGACATTCGAACTGCATTTCTGACTACTATTTCTGACATGCAAATTGCACTTGCAAACACTTAATTGGTAACAAATACTAAATATGCTAATGAATACATTTCAAACGTATGTTATTGTCAATTCTTGGAAATTTGGGTCACCATAATTGTAATACAAAATAATTGGTTGTAACTTTGGGCCACTTACATCTCTCTCTGATTACCCTTGTAACAAAAATGGGCCACCTTCCATATCTTTGCTGAGATATGCCAAAGCCTAGCCCTATATCATTTATAGTTTAAAACTAGAATGCGTACAAAGTGAAAAATCAACAAGCAATAGTGACAAGGATATGAAAAATAAACATCCACATGTTGATGTTTTTTTTATGGCAGCCATTTTATGCAGTCAGCATTAGCTGTGAACCAGCTTGCAAATTTGTCTTTTATGAATTTAGTGAATAAGACTGCTAATATTGTAAAAAAGATTTACTATCCATGATAAATATATCACATTTCAAACATCATGGATGACATTTTACGAAGATATTTGAGCTGCTGCCATTAGCATTTCTTACACCTATACTACAAGGTCACAAATAGCATACATTTTACAGTTATCTTCATGCACCACTGTTGAGTGAACGTGGGCAGGGATATCATCTTTTCTTTTCAACTTTCAATTGTTTATAGTCAGACTCATAAGTCAGTTGATAGGGAAATAAATTTAGACATGTATCGATACATGTTACCTACTCTGCATTTGAGTTTTAGTCTTCTTTTTGTTAAAAAGCGCTAGATGTTTGAAGGATATGGAGGTTGAAAAAATACACCAGACATGATCTCTTTGCTTTTAGGGCAGGCATTATCTCCACAAAGTCTACATTGTGTCTGGTTTCATCATGCCTGTGACAAGTTTGTGATCATGGAGGTTCATTGGAGAATGGTCCCTGGTGGTGCAACCCAGAACTGTGTTTGTAATTATGCTGAATAAATGTTTCAAAACGTCATTGGTGTGTTTGTGATTTTTGAAAGGTTATGAGACAAAATGTCTCATCATGACAAGGAATGCAAGCTTCAGTTAATTCATTTTAAGCCAAATGGATATAGATAGCAGGATATCTAGAATGTAAAGAATCTTTTAATTCTAAATTTCAAATAATGAAGTCAAGTTAAATGCCTGCCATCTAAAGTGGCTTCATATCCGGATTTATGTTCCTCTTTTGACAAAATAAAACAAACTATGCAATAATCAATTAGCAAGAGTTCCTTTTAAAATCCAAGCCCCGGGTTGAAATGATATAAGATTTCTTTCTGTATATACTGTAAAACAAGGAACACTGGTGATGCATTGGAGGGAATGACAACAAAACAGATGAATTAAATTAAGCCTTTTTATTTTCTTTATTTCTTTCATCAATCTTATGCCATATTTACTTCAAGATGACATATTCCTGTATTTACAAAGCTGTTGCGTTTTATGTAATACACAGACTGTCCGGTATTGACTCAATCTCAACAGACCATTTCCCAATAAATGGAAACAATAATTTCAAATAATGCTCCTTTACAGTCGCTGCAAGTTAACCAAGAACTATAGCTCAATTGATAAAAAAAATACAAAAAATTCCTTAAAAATGTTTAAAAATTAAAAATCACCAGTTTGCCCTAGTAGGAAGATATTGACTGAAAATCAGCTTTCCCTTAGAGGCGTTATTCGTCCACCACAAACACACACTCCTCTCATTAAGCAGAAGTAAGTACAGTGGTTTCTTATCAACCGCCTTTCAATTCCCAGCAAAAAATAATGTGAAAAAATAATTGTAGCAAAAAACCTTATACCTCATTTTTCTTAAAATTCAATATAAAAAAACCTTAACACATACAATAGAACAATGAAAATGTTAACCCATTAATCTTCAACTTGTCAAGCTGGTCTGGTTAAAGCGTAGATATTTCTAATACAAGTGTTAAACCATGTAACTTCAAACAGTAGAATATAAGTCCAGAAATATTAACTCACTTTCTTATATACAATCACTTTACTTGTAGACCACTTGGATAAGTGTCAAGATGAGCCATGTTTGGACAGAAGATGAATGAGTTAACAGTATTGATGTCACAAGGAAATGTTGCATCCAGTAAATAGTAAACAAATGGAAATCAGAAATCTTAAAAAAAAAATGACCAGATGAATGAGTTACGAATATCTATGCCACAGGAGATTTATAGATTTTGTACAAAAAAACCTCCCTGGGTTTGATCAGTTGGCAATATAAACGTTCCTTTGTGGAAAAGGCATCAAGGCTATTAACCCATTCATGCCTAAAGACATACTTGACAAATGTCGGCTGGACCTATGCTACTTATGAAAATAACTTTGGAATTAAACATTTATTGAAAAAATATTTGAAGGAGAGTTGTTAGATAGTTTTGAATCAACATTTCCTCTTCAACTTTTTTCTTGACATTGTTTTTGTTTGTCAGGCAGTTTCAAGTGGTTCAGGCATGAATGGGTTAAGGAGGATACAGAATGTAGTGCTGTCATTGGTTGGTAGAAGTAGTATCTATGTCTTATGTCTCTCCACATGATATATAACATAAACACTAAGCTCTTTGCTGAGAGAGAAAGAGAGAGGCAGCCCAGTTAGTAAAGGAATGGTCTAGCAGATTGTTGCCTTATCATATTTTAGGGTATAGCAAAGTAACTAATCAGCAACACAGCTTGTGAGCCTCTCTTATTGACCCTTTCATGCCTGGAGATATTCTTGACAAGTGTCGTCTGGATCTTTGATACTTCTTGAAAAATCTTTGGAATTAATCACAAACGCACAAAATATTTGAAGGAGAAATGTGTGTTGGGTTAAGATCAACATTTCTCTCTCAAATATTTCCTGAAAAATCCTTCTGTAAGTGATATATCATTAAAATGGTAAGTAGATTTTGGGCTAATGTTTTATCGTCTATTTTTTTAATGGTTGATTAACCTATTATTATATTTTGTTCTCGGTAGGGGTGAGTGTACCAGAAGAATGTGCAAAAACAACAGCAATCAAGCATAAAGAAAGAACAATAAGCTAAAGAATATGTTTTTTGCATGATTTCTGAGGCATTAATGAGATATCCAGGAGTGAAACCTGGTGATAAGTAGAATATTCGTTCTTTGAGCAATAACCATTTTGCAACGATTATTTTTTGATGTTCGATTACCCAATCAATTATGGCAACACAATTGTTAAATGGATTATTATACAATCATTCCTCATGACACTAGTTCTTGCATATCATTTACCTGTATCTACAGTTTATGTTCTTGAATATGTAATAGTTACATAAGTGAAATTGTCTTGGCTTGGATACTTGCAATGTAAACCCATGTAAGTCCGAACTGTAGTATATATATAGTAGTGCATCCAATTTAGCCAAATCCATATTAAGATAGGAGACTAAATAATATAGTCCATAAACTTGCATGGTTTTGCACCACATTAGTAGTGGTTGTTGTAATAAAAGATCCACCAGCGTATCTGTGTTCAACTCTCTGTCCATCTCTTAATGTCTAATTAGCCAATTTAATAGGAACAATCCAAGAACTCCCTTACACAAAGATTCAAGGGGAAATTCTTCCTAAATCAGAAAATGAATACCAGAATTTATTTAGAACCCCTAAAAAAGATTCTCATTCCATGTTCCCATGTCTGAATATCTTTCCTGCTTCAAAACCATACTGTTGATTTTTAAAAGGATATAGCTTTGTTATTACTATATATCACAGGAATTAAATAGAGGGCACCAAACAATTTGTAGCAATGACTCTTGTTTGCCTTCAGCCCTAGTTACCTCTTAATACATTTTACTTGGCAATAAAAACATAATCATACCCAGAACAAACAGAACATCAAAAAATATTTTCAAAAAGACCATTTTGGCAAAATCTGCAAAACAAAGCTGACAAAAAAATCCATCTCTCTTTTGAAGGAGTAAATTTTGGGTAAATATTTCTATAAAGGTGCTTTCTTTGAGAGTTGTGGTACAAATGGTATCACCTCTACACCCTTATAGGTTATATCAATAAATAGCAGTAATAGCGTGCATATATCTGGCACACCCCTGTAGTTTGCTTATAATTTGACCAAATAAGAGTATCACTTGTCTACCAATGGCATATCACACATCGCGTCCGAAGTGCTAGGGTGGACATAGTTGCAGTGGTGAAAGGAACACTCAAATTCCTTTTTGAAATATTGCCTGCAATTTCCAAATATTTGTTAAGTGTGAGACTATCCCTGCATTGCTCTAGGAATGAATGAGTTACACTCTTCATTCACTGTAAACAGAGTAATAAGACTGAAGTCAGGTGTCCTAGACAGGGCTCGACGCTAAGGGTGAACCTATGGCCCCAGGCCAGTAAAAATTCCCCAAAACAGCTTCGGGCCAGTAAAAAAAGAACTCAACTGGTCCTACAGGGCCAGTAAACATTTGGATACATTCTTGTTAAAAAGTTTCCCCATGAGAATGTCCCCAATTGTTTTTGAAATAAATGAAGATAAAATTTATAAAGATAAATGTTGTGGTTTAATCTTATGTAATTTTCTTTCTTGTTATGTTAAAGAAAAAATATAGGACCAGTAAACATTTTGCAGGACCAGTAGATGCTAGGTGTTACTGGTCCTACAGGGCCAGTATCATTTTGAGTTAGCGTTGAGGCCTGCTAGACCTACCCAAATGAAGAGTAGGCAAAAAAGAAGAAAATTTTAAAATGATAAAAGCTTGAAAACTTAATAGCTATTATTTTGTAAATCAGTTTGTTTTCTGTTTCTATTTTAAATTCTTTTCCTAGCCTTATAGACAGAGCCTCTATATGGGTCAAACTAATGTGGCTTAGCGTTGTTGGTCAGTAATGCAAATGACACATGGGGCATGGAAACTTGACTTACAGACAATTATCATTTTAACAATAAGAATTGTTTCTTTCAACAATCTCCCTGTTTTGAATAACAAACATGCTCCAACTTTTACGTGGATTTCTGAAATTTTCTTATGCACTAGCACTTAATCCTTAGCCCTTGTGCTGTGGAGACATTTGTCCAAGGCAAACATAATGAGGACCTTAACCCTGTCATTTTGGTATTCATTGGAAAGCTCTTGGCAAGTACTATCATATGAGTACCAATGTGCCAGGGTTCCCATTTTTTTCCCCACTTTTTTAAAATAATAATTTTGTTTTGTCTAAATTAGCCACCAGCAGCAAAAGGTGAAGTTTTTATGTATAGCCTGTAATGTCATAAATATCCTGCTTATAGCTCTTTTTACCTGGCTTCCAATGATTTTTGCACGGCAAAGGCAACCAGCAAGCATTCATGTCAATCCAAGCTTTTAAAAAATATTTAGACTATTCACAACTTAAAGTGGGTAGCTGTTGCTACCTCAGTGAGGGCCTTCCATGTTTGACTTCCCTCAATAATCTATCCACGTTGAGTACGGGTGAGACGTAGAGGGTTCCGTAGAAAAGGCAGTTACAGATGAATGTGGGGATGATTGGCCACAGGATGGCGGCCACACCAAAACTTAGCAAGGCTCGCACGAACATCATGAAGCCACTACGGATTTCACTGAAACACAAACATGAAAAAATTAGAATATTCAATGATATTTAATGGGGATATCCATTTCCTAGTTTTGAAATTTGATGTTGATGAATGAAAAACAATCACTTTGACTTTAATTGAAATACAAACATGTACAAACATGCATATTTAATGATATATAATGGTAATATCTATTTTCTAGTTTTGAAATTTGATGTTGATGTATGAATACTAAATCACACATATTTTCACTTAAATATAGGTGAGGGAATAACCACATCAGATGATTTATAACCATGATACCAATTTCGCTAGGATATTTGATGTTGATGTAGGAATGCACTTTCAATGAAACATAAAGAAGAGGAGATTAGCAAATCTTTTGATCTATAACGGTGATACCCAATTCCTAGTTCAAAATTTCAGTGTTGTTATGATCATAATTACTTCATATTGTCAATCATAACACAAAGAAAAAATCAATTGCCTTCAAATCTGCTTTTGTAATAGATTCTGCACACTACCTTGCAAAGTTTGAACTTTTTATTATCCAATTCAAGCCTACCGATATCCTTGAAATTTATCCCCAGGATATATGATACTCGGACTATGATAACCCTTCCAATGCTGAGGCTACTTTCATCCAAAGGATAAGGACGCACAAATTCCTGAAACACTCCAAACCCTGTCATGTTGGTATTCATTGGATAGCTCTTGCTGAGCACTCTCAGATTAGTACCTATATATAGGGTTTCAGTCCTTTTTTTAAAGTTTTTTTGCATCATTTTGTATTTGCCAAAATAGACACCAGCAGCATAAGGGTAAAGCAAAAATCACATCAAAACACTCCTGACCTACCTGAGCTGTTGTTTGCCAGTTATAAACCACCAGAGAGTAAAGAATTCCAGCACCATGAGCACCAAGGAGTTGACGAGAACAAAGGATGCCGTCAGCCAATGGATGCCCACCCAGGCCCAGGTAAACTGGATGATCAGCCAATGAGGAATCAGAAGGTATTTGAATATGAACGTTAGCCACTGGGAAAGCGTTGGATCTGGAAACTGCAAGGAAGATCAGATGATATCTTTAATAAGGGCTTCTGTGGAAAGAGATTACTCGTAATAGTTGAAGCCTAAGTAACCAATCGCTCTCCACTAATACCCCAAGAAAAAAAATTAAATGAACTAAACAGCAATAGTGGTGGAAGGTGTTTGCATGGAGAGAATTTCTTAAACATTATTCACAAATATACATTTTGTTCACAATCAGTCAACATAATCAGCTCATGGCAATTGTGACTATTTAAACACTCATAAATGATGAAGAAACAAATATTTCTCTTTAAAACACTATTTCAAAAATATTGACTTGTACCATAAAATAACTAAAACAAAGTTAGCTATATACTAGTTATGAACATTCTAAAGCATTTTTGGCTCTGCTCCTTCTACACAGGTTTTACATAGCACACTTACTTTATATGAATAAAGGTTGATTGAATCTGTGGTACCATGAATTGGACAGGTAGCATGGAGAAGAGGCAGAAAACTATCATGGTATTCAAACAGGTATAGGTAGAGGAAAGAAGCCCTTGGAAAGTCCTTCACAGAATAGGCCATGAAAAGCGAATGTCCTAAGTGCAGTGACTGAAATCAAAGGAGAGATAGAATTCAATTCACCAACTGATATGTATAAGGTTTAAGGTCACTAAGCCATTTACTCACAGTAAAAATTCAATGTAAAGTCTTCAAGAGAATGTCAAATATGTTTTCCAACAGTTGCCATTTGGCACTACATTAAAGTCCTTAAACAAAGCCAATATGAATCAAAACAGTCACTTTATGGAATGGAATTTTTTAAGTAGTAACACTTTGATGTGATGCCTTTACGAGAATTCAAATCTTTTCAAAATTGGCTGTCATTCGGTACTTATTTCAGGTTCAAAAAACAAAACTAATAGGACTCTAAAACAACATTCAATACATTGGAAGTTTTCAGACATATCATGTTTAAGGCAGGCTCTGCATATTTTTGATTAGATGAGGTAATATACTTTCCTTCTTAACATACTATTTAATCTATGTGCTGTAATCTCACAAAGCTGAGGATGTCTTATTATTACAGTCTGCTTACAGTCAACATACTGTATATTTGGTACATTTTACAGGCATTTACTTTTGGCTATTTTTGCGCTCCCAATGATAGCGGCAAAATAACATCCTTCAAATAAATATCCTGCTTATATATGGTAAAGCGATTTTTTGCATTCCAAATTAAAGCTGTATATAGAATCATACGCAGGCAATTAAAAACTGACAAGCTCACCTTGTATTCCCAGAGATTGGTTGGAGGTTTGATACCTAGTTCTACTACAGCATGTACTGCCCGCATAAAGGCTTTTTGATGAAGTGGTGTAATATCTTGCATAGCGGCTAGGAGATCCCCGTCCTCCATTGCCAGTAACAAATCTCCATCTACAAAGACCAAGCAAAGCATTCAGCAAATCAAAATGGAGGATTAAAGATATAAATAGAATTGCCTACCCATTAACCATATATCAATGCCAAGGTGGGTAAAAGTCATTTTGTGGTGAAAAGAAATGACAAGGAAAGATACCTATGCACCATTCACTATACTCCCTTTTTTGTCAATCATGTCTTACAGTTAGTAATCAGTACACAGGGAACAACCACATTAAGGATATTGATCAGCATCATTCAAAGCATACTTGTACCAAGATTCGTGCCGCTAACACATATAACAAAATTTGGACACATTTCTGAGTTAAGAGCCCCATTATATTGAGACATGGAGAATGACCATATATTATGCAAATAACCATTAAAAGCTTGCATTTTTCGTGCCTTGATGTTTTTCCAAAGAACATAATTCGAGGCTGACCAGCAAAATGGTGCGCATAATTTAGAAAATGTCTTAATTGATTTATTATGTGGAATTACCCCCACATACATATATATATATATATATATATATATATATATATATATATATATATATATATATATATATATATATATATATATATATATACATATATATATATATAAAATATATATACATATTTATGTTGAGGAAAGATGATGAATATATCTATTTTAACAATAAAATGTTCATAACAAATTGCAGTTAAATCAACAAAAACAAGAAATGTTACCAAATGTGCACTAAGCCTGTCAATGGTGCTAATTTAGTATTGATCACATGCATATTATTGGTTTGATGAGAACCACATCTATTCTTACCATTTGTGGGTAAAACTAGTTCTAACCAGTTTTATTTCAATACTTAGAAAATTGTGTTAGTCAAATATTGTTTCATTCCTCAAGTACTTTCTTCTCTGAAGCATCTCATACCTATTTGATCTTCTTCAAACTTTTGGGCAAGTCTTTCCGACCACGGGCCGAGTTCGCTCATCCAAGTTGCCACATCCTTCACTGACCACTTCACCAGAGGTTTGTGTATCAACTTATCTGACTTACTGCTGCCATCCCCGACCCACCACCAACCAAACAACACCACCTGCAAAACAGAACATAAGGTGTGTGCCTTTAGCCATATAACAAAAATTAAAAGTTAATTTGTGTGTAGATTAGATAGGTATGTTTGATTACTTTAAGGTATGAATCTGTGAATACTGTAAAGTTAATGCGTAATATTAGTATCTGGTACCCAGTAAACACTACTTACATGTAACAACATACTGTAACATTGTGTACTTAACACTTCCACCATTTCTTAAAGTTTTGTTTTATTGACAAAATAAAATAGGTATTACCACTTTTAAGGTTTGTATAAACTACATGGGTTAATTGGAGGTTGGTAACAAACATATTTAAGCCTCATTAGACTGTCCAAGGATATGTCAAAACAAAAAAAAATATGTATATAAGGAAAATAACATTTGTAATATACCACTACTAATTGGTATGTAGGGAAGTTTCCAAATTCAATCATAGATTGTTAATACTAACTCATAAATTGGTAAAACTTATAGCCATTCACTTATTATTAAGGCAAATACACTTGTTAAACCAATTTATAAGGATGTTATTCCATTGTACAGACAATGGAAACTTTTGTATTCATCTACCTAGAAGTGTTTAAACCTTGTTATAATTCTAGTAATGTTGGGTCACTTGAGTGGTTATTTCAGGAAATAACTATAAAAGGTCACTTACTGGCATCAACACAAGGACATACAAAAGCGTTTTCCACAAAAATCCTTGTGTAAAAGGAGCATTGTCAGACCTGCTTTCTTTCTCTAGCGTATGTAGTTTTCTGTCAAACTGCTCTAGAGTTTTCCTAGTCTCTGGTGCCTCTAGATCCTGCAGCCTTTGACTCACTTGCTGGCTGAACAATTCTGATATCACATTCCTGAAAATAAACAATGCAGTGCTTCACCTGACAATTCTATCAAAAAGCCAGCATGTAAATATTGCAAACTTGGGCACTAAAGTAGACGGATAGTTTGTTTTTATACATAATAGTACTGAACATAGGGTTACCTAATAACATTTTGTACAATTACCTATCAAGACAATTAAATGTAGTCATGCCATCTTGAAGGTTTAGAATCTTCTCAAGAAACTGTTTCACAATAATTTCATTAATACGATTGCTATTGCATTTCATGGTTTGGTATGCAAATGTTTTATTGACCAAGCATGACTATTTCACTTCATAGACATATATAGAGCTGACACAGCACATGTCTTACCGCAAGGTAACGTTGACTTGTGGATGGCCTCTGTAAGGCTGTCGGCAACAAGGGCACTCCAGTTTCAGGGACTCTTTATACCAGCTGGCTAGGCATAACTTACAAAAACTATGTCCACAGTTCAATGACACTGGCAGGATCATCATGTCAAAACAGCAACCACATTGGAAAGATTGCTCCGTAATTTCTTTCTCCTTTCCCTCAATGTTTTTCACAGACAATTGTTGATTCTCCATAGGACTGGAAGAGTGGGTGGTGCGCTTTCTCATGTTGTCCTCAGCTAATTTTTCCCTTATTGCACTATTATCCTCCATCATGAAAGATACGTTTTAGTCTTTTATAGCCACAGTCTATCAACAATGGCAATTGGTTGCAACATCACAACAGCTCAAGCTGAAATAGAGGAAATTAGTCAGTGTGTAAGAATAAACCATGTTTCAAGAAAAGAAATTGTACACAAGTTCAATTGTTGTTTGAAATGTTACCCATAGGAGATAAGTCAAGTTTTCAACACTCTTCATATTTTCTCCATTCAAAGCATCCCACGAAAACAACAGTTTATATAGAACAGGGCCTGGATAAATGTGTAAATCAATTTGGTTGTCCCTAGCTCAATGATCTAATTGGTAAGTTACCATTCTGGTACCAGACGTAGGTCCCTGTTCTGGTAAGTCACCATCTTGCTAGGTCACCGTCTTGACCTGCACATGCTTAGCAAGGCTAACTATTCATTTTACTGATGTCTTGCTCATAGTGGTGGGACGAGTAATCGGAAAATCGAGCTTTCGGTCGCTGGGGCGTCTGATCCGAGCACTCGAGTCCAAAAATTGATCGCTCGGAAATTACGAGCTGATGACATTTTGACAGCAACACATGCTTCCGATGCATGTGTTGCCTAGTGGTGGCCAAAATGTCGAAATTTGCACCAGATTTCCAGAAATACAATGCTTTTTCTTAAGTCTCCGTGTCAGATGCGTATTACTCCATTTTCTGGTGCACCGATTCTCAATGCCGCGGGACACCGTATGTGTGTCTGGCATGTGCCGGCGTATGCCGCGGCGCAATTATGCTTTAAATCGTCCACCTTACGGTCTCGTCAATGTGGCCGTAAAACTCAATATTGACTCGAGTTTTGGTCACTAGATTTGCCGAGCGCTCGAGTTGATGTTTTTGGGCCGAGTCCCAACACTACTTGCTCATGGCAATCTATTTGGCAACACGATGCCATACTTTAGTGAGTATGGAGCGTGCCCATGAAGATTCTAGATTTGGAATACCAGATTTCTCACTTCTTTTAAACTGAATTTAATACATGTATTTCCAAAATGGTGTCATTCAGACATACTTGGCTGATAATTGTTTTTGCCAATCATATCATTGAATGATACCAGTTTGGGCACAAACCTTGAGAGGGAAATCCTAAATCTAGAACACTTTCACTATGGTATGGCATAGTGTTGTCAAATAGACCATAATGCAGACACAAGTAAAATGAGTAGTCAGCCTGGTAAGAGAGAAATCTATGGGGGATTAGCTGCCAGAGACCAATTACATTAGGCTGAGTGCTTATGTGTCATCTACAGTTGTGTGCGGAACCGATTAACATGCCCAGGTCACACCTTTTAAGTGAGGTCAAAGTGACACATGCTGCAGGTTCTAAGACTATTTTCATACACGATATTTCTCAAATCAATCACCATGAACTTCAACTACTGTGTTCCTTGTCAGAAGCTTTTGCTTAGCATTTGCTTAGTACTATTTGTCACAAGAGATCTTTCAAATCTGTTCCGCTGTTTTTTTTTGCAAAAAATTGCATCCCTAATTAGACCAATCAAACGCTCTTCCAATGATCTCGCGATAAGTCAATGATAGATAATACTGATTAATTCATCATGGCACCTATCGTCTTAAAAACTTATACCGGCAAATAGATCTGCACATCTTTCAGTGATCAGATAGAGCTTAGATGAATATACAAATGGATTCCTTGTCACAGGCCAATTGCCATAGGACCCAACCAGGGTCTTAGCCAGGCTTGCAAAAATGCCTTTCCAAAACTGCAATTTCAAAATTTCTGCCCGTCCAGATTTAGCTACTAATCTACTTCAAATCCTTATACCAGCTACTAATAGCCTAGTGTGTCAAAACGGGCAATTTACACTTCAGCTATGTCTAAGAAGATGGTTTGTTAGGAAAATATTTGGATATTACACCCCAAAAGTCAAAAAACTTCATTGAAATTTTTGCCTGTCCAAACAGAAGGTTTTTAGGAAACTACTTTTCCATAAGACAGGCAGGACGGGTCCTGGCGAAGTCCCTGGACCCAACATAGAACCCTGGCTACACCTAACCTCGCCAAATCTAGTCTCATTGTGACGTCACTATAGTCTGTCTGACTTGATTTGGCTAACAGCTTTTCCTCTTTTTTCCCACAAAAAAATTGTTTTTGCCTTCCAAACTTGGCGAACCTCTTAGTAGCACTACCGCGTGTATGTATAAACATACTTTTTGTCTCAACTCCGAAAAATGTTGATTTTGTCCATTAGGTCCCATTGTCAAATGTGCCCATTGCCAACACTTGCCAACAGTACAGACAGCGAGATTGTCATTGTTGTCAATGGGCAAATTTTACAATGGGACCTAATGAGCAAAATCAACATTTCGCAGAGTTGAGACAAAAGTATGGAAGGCAAAAACAAACTTTTTGTGGGAAAAAAGAGGAAAAAGCGGTTAGCCCAACCAAGTCAGACAGACTATAGGAGACAAAGACCAATGAGGGCAGTCGTATCGTTTACATTACAGAGAAAGTTGCACAGAACGCACCTTTTTTTGGCAATCATGGCCAACATCCGGGCTATTAGTTGTAGTCAGGCTGTTAAGTGAGACCTGCTAGTTGCGTATCCTTTGAATTGACATTTGTGGATAGAGGTACAGTGACTGTGTACTATGTGTACATGATGGTATTGCAAAAACTATGCAGATAGAGTTGTTGCAAAAACTATAGTAGCACCTCTATCCTTAGGAATGAAGTCGCAAAGAGAGAAAGATTGTTTTATCATTGTAAGGTATAGAGAGGTGTGTCAATGTTCTTCGATTCTTCTTTCAACTTCAAGGCCTGGTTAAATGTAAAATCTGGTCTAGATGATTTAGACTCTACAAGCACTACTTGAACTTGGAGTAGCCTTAACTAAGCTGTTAAGCCTACGTCAGACTTTACAGTCCAACTAGTTGTTAGAAATGAACCATGGTTAGACAATTTGATTTCATTTCCTATCTACTGAACTATAAAATATACATTTCATTCCCCGACGTGTCTGCTTACCACTGACAAAATGAAATTACCATGATATTGTGACTTTGAACCTCCAAGCTTCGATGGCATCTACCTCTTTCGGATTGCCGGAAGTTTCATCCTCTTCTACCTTTCTACATTGAAGATTTCCAACACGCCATCTGGCGGCGACCGCGTAAACGATTTCTACTTGCCGCATCCACCTCCGATTATCTACTGTTGCTTAGCAACAATCACCACCCTCGACGTGAAGTGACATGGATTAAGCTAGCTTGATACGGCAATGGGGGACATTAAACCCGTTTCAAATCAACTCAAGGCACACAAAAAGGCAAATGCTCCAGGAAAAGACCAAGAATTTTGGGTGGTTGGAGGATACAAAATCGTCGTTAAAAGATTGGCCGACGCAAAAGAGTATGCATCTATAGATTGAAGTGCATTTTCTGATTTTTAAATACTTTTGTATTCCTCGTGAATTTTATTTAACCTTCAGTCACCAATTCTCTACTAAAACCTTTTATTACGCATTCAAGTAAAATAATTCAATCAGCCATTTATCTTTAAATATCCCCATATTAAGATATTCATGACTGACATGTATGTAGTCAGCAATACATATTTCCATTTATTAACCTTTTGTTGTGTTTGGTCATGTTATATATAGAAACATATACTCTGTGCTAACAATTGAAAGTAAACAGTCACAAGGTTACGTAAAATGCAAACATGAAAGATTTATGTCTAAATGAAATTTACATTATATAGTGGATAGAGACATTTTGGGATTTACCTACTTAACAAAGCATCAATAAATTGGTCGATGAATTTCATCTTCATAGAAAATAATGCACCTTTGGGAACAAATGATTTGGAATGATTACTAGTATTTGTCTGTTAAATAAGTGTAAAGATAAAACGTTTTGCATTCATTTTAGACTCTGTGATGATCTATGCGCATTGATGCAAGCACGCGCCGAACTGGAATTGCAATATGCGAAGAAACTGGAACACTGGTCATCAAATTGGCGCGAGAAAGTCAGAAAAGGTATGGGTAGGCCTTTTCATTTTAAATCATATTTGCTTATTTCTCATAAGACTTCACCCAGCACTTCAGAAAAAAGCAGCTCAGTTGGTTAGGTGTCGGACTAGTAATCAGCGGGTCGCTGGTTCAATTCCCGACCGGGGCACTTTGGTCTTTCCAGTCTACCCAGCTGCAAAATGGGTACCTAGCATAACTAAAAGCAGTGCTTAGAGCGTGTGCGCTACATGCTGCCAGTTGCTCTGGAATATCCCGCCGGGGGATTGAAATGGTTTCCGTGTGTACAGTGCCTGCTAGGGGAGGAAGGTCGTGTGAGCGCTTCGGTGGATACAAGACTATAAACCGAATACCTTTAGTACGATCAGAAAACGCTGCATTGTGCTGTTACAAGTTATGTCTGTCTCCTTTTGATAAAACTAGGTTTGTTTGCGCAGACTACTGTTGTACATAAAGAAATTGAAATGTTAACACATTTTCATCAAAGCTATCCGGATTCTTCTTCTCTTGTATCATAAGTATAAACCACATGTTCGTTTAAACATTTGTAGTATTTTTTAAGGTCTCTTTTAATTTCTCATTTATTTTTCGCTGATCCAATTTTGATAACTATTATGCTGTTGAGGTTCGTCTTTTGACCAGGCTTGACTTTTTTGCTACCATGATCATACACAGACAGCTAACGATCCACCAACCCAAAGATGTAGCTAGCATTTTCTCATATAAATCGCGGCCGACTCGAACACGGAAATTTGATTATGATATGCTTTTCTAAATCAATAAGCAATATGGGTACACATACTTATATGCATTTCAAGAATTTATGTGACATCCTTTATCCTCTTGACTCACGCCCAAATCATGGGCATGTGCGACGAGGCGCACTTAGTAGTTCATGAAACTATGCTCCAACTTCTTATTATGCAGCTAGGGAATGTTTCAAACTTTAATGAACCACACGAACATTTGAAATGATAATTTAGAAAACTTAACTAAATCATTTCAACAAAAGAGGGCCACAATAAGTGGGAAACCGTCAATGAGAATTGCACTAATTCTAACAATGTCATTGTTGCGTCACTGGTGAGTCAGGTGACCTTTGGAGGTTCTATTGTTAGCGTAATGTTGCACCCTGACCAGCGGCGTGACTATTATTATACAAATATGCCATGCCAGTGTGGGTAACATGACGGAATGTTTCCCCGAGGGAGGATGGTTTTCCCGAGGGCGGAGCCCGAGGGAAAACCATCCTCCCGAGGGGAGACATTCCATCATGTTACCCACACTGGCATGGCATATTTGATTTATTATACCGAACAAACCCCGTTTGTAATTGTAAACAAAGCAAGGTCACAGATGACTGGTGATTCACACATTCCCCGCTAGGTGTCGCTAGTGGCAACGGGCAACATGAAGCCCTCACTGATGGCATCAGGCAACATGATGATTGTTCACTGTTAAGTCAGCCAATCACGGCTTACGATCTTAAAGTGAGGTATAATAAATATAGTTAGACCCTCCGTGCCGTATCGTTACGGCCCTATGCTATTGTTGCTCTGACGGGCCTCACCTATACCCACGGCAAACGGAACGGAAAGCCTAAGGGGGCAAGTCTCCTGGTCTAGACTATAGTCTGTCTGACTCGAGTTTGGCAACCGCTTTTTCCACTTTTTTGTGACAAAACGCTCGAGTTTGCCATCCAAACTTGGCAAACCTCTTTGGAGCACTAATACGTGTATGTATAAACATACGTTTTGTCTCAACTCCGCAAATTGTTGATTTTGCTCATTAGGCCCCATTGTAAAATCTGCCCATTGCCAAAAATATGACCTCGCGTGTTTGTATTGTTGGCAATTGTCATCAGTACATACATCAGTGTCTAATATCATCAGTACCACGGCACATCTCTCTTAAGGATCTCCAGTATACATGTATGCTTCTGAGACTGACTGAGTTGTACATCTGGAAGGTAATAAGGGCTGTCTAATGTATTGTGCCCCGACTTTACGCTGCTCTTACACACGGGACCTCATAGCCATGTCCTACTGCGATAGAAGTTACGTGCCCAATCACTCACAAGGGTATATACGGAGCTATATTCCAATCCTACCCCATTGTTAATCGTTTCCTATTGTACTTTTTTGGCTCTTAAGGGCACGAGTATGGTTGTATGCCATCCATATGGGGCGTTATGCTGGAGGAAGGCGAACGAACATCGAGGAAACATCAACAAGTAGTTTATGGAATTCATCAGATAGCAAAGGATCTTTACAAGTAAGTTAGGCAAAGGAGCATTTCTAATTGATGATAAACTGTCAAAATTATGGTAAGGGAGGAGATTGGCAAGATATTGGAAGGGCCGAACTTCATACATCGGGAGATCTAGGGATAGAGTAAACCAATACTTCAAAAATACATCTGGAAAAACTCTGAAAATACATCCACCTGATTCGCATACTGAAGCTGATCCCACCCATTTATCTGAACCTGTATTGAAAGGAGTGACAGTATGTTTCTATCGATACTAATTTTCTGACGAGTCATCTGCGAAGAAAAACATGGCAAATCGGGAGATACGGACAATGCAATGAGTGCTTCTTAATTCTGGAAAGTTTCAAAACAAATCAAGTGCCGACATGTACTTCCTGCACTTAATGCGTGGGCAGCCCCAAAATTTGGAATTTCATTTTTCGTCATTTTTTCTGCCATTGCGACTAAATCGTGACTAGCCAGTTGTAACTGGAGGAATACCGGCCGAAGAGCAGCCTAGGCATTATACACCAGCGCACGCTGCTTGCCCCTTAGTTTCCTGGACATGGATGCAGGGATGATATCAAAACTAAATGCAGGTTTATTCGCAAGCTACGGGGTCATTGATTATGTTTGGATTATATTTTTGACATGTTATCCATGGTTGTTTGTACAACCACACACAGGCAGACGTCCGGTCTTCTGATGCAAACATTAAATGTCTGTACTGTACATGTGCATACCATGGCCCATTTTACCCATATGACGAAACATAATTATACATCACTCATCAGGGTTGAAAGCGTGTATCGAAATAATAATGAAGTATTATTCAGGAGGTAATCGTGATAAAGATGCATCGTGATAAAGGTGTTAACATTATCTGGTCTTGCATAACAGAATATTTACAAACAAAAAATTATATGACATAGGGCTTATTGATAACAGCGCCTGTCCATACTGTAATGAACCAGAGGAAACAATGGAACATGCCCTCATATATTGTAACACGGTTGTAGAATTTTGGAATGATCTAGAGAGATGGCTAAGAAGACACATAGATAATTCAATCACAATTTCTAATATTGAGAAGATTATGGGTACAGGTACTTTAGATAACATAGTTGATAAAGCCACAATTGCAGCAAAAAGAGTTATATACACAAATAGACAAGTGGGTAAACAATATTCGGTTCACGATGTGAAAAAATTATTAAAAACTCAAATGAAGGTAGAAGAGTATATATCAGGTATTGAAGGAAATGACATAACATTCTTAAAAACTTGGGAAGTGATATATGGAATGTTATAGGGAGAAGACTTAGAATGTCCTGATACGGGAAAAATATGTGTAAATGAAAAATTCTTTTGACTATATACTTTATTTGGTAATGCCTACTTAGGTAAGCATTGATTATTATTGTTTGTATATATAATTTGTAAACCATGAATACTGATGTTTTTGAAAAATAGAAAAAGAAATAAAAAACAGCAGGTGCGAAATTAAAAAAAAACATTATCTGGTAATCATAGGTTTAACCACCGCAGATAACATTTACCAAATGAATTTGTGCTATTTTGGATTTATTTACAGTGGAATTAGAATTGATATCAATAATTGATTGTATTTAAGGTGGAAGAAGAACAAGTACCAAAAGCTGAGTGTGGGAACTGGATATAAGAATGTAGAGGAAATGAAGGAAGGGTTCAAGGCGGCGCAGAAAAAACATCGAGCTGCTATGGAGAAACTCAGCGGTATGCCACGGTCGGGAATAAAGTCTAATCAAGACCCAGATTCACAACACCATTAAATGATTATGGTCCAATTGGTTGTTGGAAAATGGGGTTCAATTATAACTCACTCAGTGTGCAAAGTTATCTAGTTATTTTCCTTGCAGAAATATTCACAAAATGTGCATTAGCCTTGGTAAACTGAATTTCAAAAGTGTTGTGATAATCGGTATTGTAGTTGGCAAACCTGAAAGAGTATCATTTCGTGAATATTAAAATTGTATTGAACATGCTTAGATGAATATTAACGGTAACACTAAGGATAGATCTACCAACAACTTTCTTTAACAGCCACTCAGGCGACTTACAGAAAATCTACGAAACACATACACATATTCTTGTACAAAACACATTGGAATACAATTACAGAACTGGAAACACTAGAGATATAATTCATTCTTATGATCATTTACTTAAGGACGCGAAAACATTTTGAGAAAGTATTGTATAACGTTAATCGTACGTCCCATCGATCCAATTTGCACTATTCATTTCCCTTCTTTTTGATTCTCTGTAAGCGGGTGACTTTTTTATATATTTTTGTTGACAGTCACGCGTCCCGAATCATCCTTACATTTTATAATGTTCCTGATTATGCGAGATTCTATTTATGAAACGTATAAAGTGTACATCAATAACAATATCAAATAGCAGAGAAACCAAAAGTTTGGTTCACATGCTATTTAAAAGGTCTTCTGTAACACATTTTCAATTCCTTGTAAATGTTTGCTTTTTGTTAGCAAGACCTGCTAAGTATTCCTATATTTTAATATGAGAAATAGAATAGGTTAAACGGAGTAAGTACTTTGTTTTGTGTTAACAATACATCAGATCTTTATTAGCCCAGCTTATTTATAGGCTTATTTTGCACCCATCAATGGCACAACTCCAAATATTATCTAATATAATTGGGTAGAGTTCTATCAGGAATAAGGAAATATACACAATTTACAAATCTAGAACAGCCAACACATGTTTAATTAGAACAAAACTCTTCTAAATTCTGAAGAAATTCGCAAGAAGTGCTTGGCTGTGAAGGAGGACTTCTCCAGCTGCAGCCGTAGTCTGGAGAAGGCCATTGCCACTAATGCTGACCCCAGCACTCTGAGGAAACTGGAGGAGAAGATTGCCATTGTCAAGCAGACTGGTTTGAAATACATGGCAGCCTATCAAGACATGCTGGACACAGTCAATAAAGGTACTTATAGAATCAGTTATACACCTGGCCATTTAAATAATTCTGTACATTGAACATCTGCTGACAATGAACACTACGTCATACGCTGTCAGCCCATTGTTCCAATCTCAGGAACCTCCATACATTCAACACCTCCAATAGGCCTTCCCACGCAGTTTCAGCGTGTAATTGATAAAGTCCTCAGTGCGCTCGACAGGAGTGACGTATATGGGTATAGGAAAATAATTTTCGACATAGGAGCTATCGCGATGCACCATATTTCTATTTAAAAATTAAAATGTTAGGCATCAGTTAGAAAGATATACGCCACACATTCAGGTGACGGGTCTTACGTGTATATGTGCATTTTTTTCTATTTGATATTTATTTACTTATTTATCTAGGATATCAACTTGCAATTGCTGCACATTCAAATGGTAACATACTTTTAAACAATTGTGTTGAGTGGTCTGACCGGTAAAAATCTCGAAGAGGAACGCTTAGACAAGAATTAAAGACTATTTGACAGACAATCCCATTTCACCTTTGTATAATTATCAATGACGTGTGGTAGTGCTACATCATAGCTTGACACTGACCGTAAGTGATGCGTTTGCGATCTTTCTATAGGAAAACCAGAATACAATCTACGAATGAGAACCCAGCAATCAATTGCAGACAAGGAGGAGCTTCTTAGAATGGCTTTGTTTAGAGAAAAAATTACCAGATATCTATCAAGGATCGATCCTGAGTAAGTTGACTAAAACTCCTTTTTACTAAAACTCTTAAAGTCGTATCGCACAAACGCAAAAAATGTATTCCAGTAGAATATTAGTAACATAGTCAGACCGTTATTGGCCTTTTCGGCTATAATTTAGTTAAGACGGGTATGATGATAGCGAGCCCTACCATATGGGATTCTCATATATTTGTTCAAAAGAAAACTAATTGAAATTGGATATAACGAAAAGTGTCAGAAATGAGTATTGACGTCACCATCCGTTTTAAATTAATTTATAGGAGAATGTTCAATAAATCGCTTTAAAACCAATGTTGAAAATGTATAAAAACCAAATTGGTGTGTAAAGAATTTCAATTAACGTCGATTCATGTCACCATCAATTCAAACCACTCTCACTGAAATGTCCTTATTTTGCAGTCAGAGGGGTAACACAGATGATTTGATACGTATCGTTAATGACAAGTTCAAAGCTACAGACGACGTAACATTTTGGAGTGATAAACACGGGCCTGGACAGGACATTGACAGAGTTTGGCCCACAAAATTAGTAAGAGAAATGTTTTCCTTAATTACATCGATTTTGAATCTTTCGTTAAGCATTACTATCTGCTGTATTGCGGCTAAATTCTGAGTAGCCAGTTGTCAGTAGTGGAGGAAACTACGATTCAAATATCAATATCAGAATTTAAAATTTCGGAGTGTCTAAAGTATACACGCACACATTCTTAGATTAAGTCACTAGAGTAAACATATCTAAAAAATCCAAAAATATTTCGAAAATATTTTGAATGACTATTTGTAGTTGGATAAAATAAAAACAAATTTTGCAAGCACTCATTTCACTGGAAGGCTTGCAGTTAACTAATCTATTTGATTTTGCAAAGGTTTGAAATTATCTTAGTTAACACGTATACAATTCTCAAGGTGGGTAGATGGTCTTTCCAAAGGAGTACTGGTATTACAGTAAAGAAATTATCCTCCTATGCAGCACTCTCTTCACGTAAAGTTATACATTGATTCACTATTCCTTACCGGAAAGAGGTATCAATATATATGGAAGATCTAATTCTCACGAGGAGGTCGAACTGTCTTAGAGAGTTGTTAAACACCCTTTTATGGTTTAACCATAATTTCAATGTCACACTCAGGAATCGTTTGGATATAAATTAGGGTAAATATAATGGAAGACATTGTTGACAATGGATATAACTTGCTCTCCAAGATGGATCTGGCACAACAAACAACACATGATGGAACCCATGATGGAACAGATGACAAACAGGAACCATCAGATATCCCGGTGCTCTGTGTGATTTTGAGGTGTATCATATTGTACATTGAAATACTTTCGGCTATAACTAAAGGCAGTTTTTTTTTAGACTTGTATTCAACCTTGTATTTGCATTTTCGATATATCATCCATCAACTGACATTTACCATTTTGTGTTGCAGCCGGACCATGTATTTGATAGTAAATGGATATCTTCAGAAGATGAAAAACATATTCGTATCACGAAAAAGCCATCTAAGAAAGATAAAAAGAAGCATGTGACAGGAAGTGAATCTCATACAAAAACAAAAAGCAGGATCCCAGGATTTCTCAAACGAAAGAAAAGCAAGCAGGTACAAAACGCAGAACATGATTTATCATTGAATTCTTTTTTACATTTATTTCTTTGTAAAATTTAGATTGTAGCATTTGTTCCTATGGATTTGAGAAAAAATCTTATCAGGGTGATATAAGGTAAATGCCACCACCTAAATATACGTCGACTTAGCTAAAAAGAATATAGTAAAATTTGAAATTAAACCATGGTTAACCCAGATACATGTAGAACTACGATATCATATTTTTTTCAAATTGAATAAATAAAAATATTTGATCCCCATTTAAGCACCCTATCTTAGCGAAGATAGTTGGTATCAAAAGGATTTCGTTTATTGTGTGGAATGCAAAAACTTTTCCCATAACTAATAATTATGTATTTTATATTTTCAATTTTGTTTCTACAATATCATATTACGTTAACTGCAAAGCTATTTCAATCCCATGACCTTTTAATTCAAACTCATCATATATTTGAATAATTGCTATCGTAAATACGTGTGAGAGACAAATCATTGATTTAAGTAATTTATGTTAAAAAAATCATTTTTCCATTGTTTTAGAGAAGCCATCATGATAAAGTGGGAAAGAAAGTGAGCGATAAATTGGAAATGAAAGAAAGCGATAAATTGGAAATGAAAGAAATTCCTAAATTGGAAAAGACAGCGAGCGCAGGTAAAGGTCGTCCAACCAGCGCTAAGCCTGGTCATGTGGCTACCAAAGAATCGATTGCTACAGTGGACTCTGTGTGCTTCAGTGAATTTGACGATCTAGACGAGTATGGTGATGATGATGGAACACCTGTAGAAGAAAGGTATAATAAACATGAACATACATTTAACCTGCCCCAGGGACCACGGTAGAAAGAATGGTCCCCAAATCTCGAAATGAAAAGTAGATCATATTTAACTGCCAAGTTTTCCCTTTACCTTGCTTTTATTTGACAAGTTATCACATGCAATGTATACATCGCCTAAAGATGTTATGACGAAGAATACATATAGAGTACCCTTCCAGAAGGGGGCAATTTATAAGGGGTAAACAACTGAAAAAGCATTATATAAAGGTTTTTCAAGTGGAGCATCAACAAAAAATATGATCAGAAACCATCGGAGTTCTCAAATTTGGAGTTAAGTAAATGAGTTGATACCTTGATACCTTGCAAGGTTGACCTACTAAATGGATTAGTCTTTGGTATTACGGTTATTTTCAATGCAATAGGTAGTTTTTGTTTTCCTCTGAATATGCTATAATTTACAACTACTACTACTACTACTTCTACTACTACTACTACTACAACAACAACTACTACTACTACTACTACTACTACTACTACTACTACTACTACTACTACTGCTACTACTGCTACTACTGCTACTACTACTAACTCAAGAAAATCATTTCAAATTTGCATTGATTGAGTCTTTATACACTTATTTGTTGTGGAATAAGTAAATTTTCTACATGCAATATCTGTATGAAATATGTAGTTCTAAATGGTGTTTCTGATATACTTGTAGTCAATGTCAGTAGATTAGGTTTAGTTGGTTAGTGAAAAAGTTGTTAATTGTCAACGTTTCTGATTACAGCACTCGCCCTAGTGCACAGGATTTGTCGAAAAAGAAGGAGGCTATTCCTGCAGAACCAAAAGAGTTCCGGGCCATAACAGATTTTGATAGAGAATATGATGACGAATTGTCCTTCAAGGAAGGTGAGGTCACAAAAGTCATTGAGTTTTAAAATAACTTTACAAGGAGAATCTATTTCAATATTAAGTGTGTACTAACAATGTATTTCATTCAGGGATTACTAACGAGATACCTTCTTTAAACATAATTCAAACAGATACTAGAAATATTGAAGTTGTTCTATACAAAGATAATAGATTACTTGTATGATACAGAGCAGTGTTTACGGCACGATCAGGTTACTAGAAATCACTAATAACACATTTTTTCTTATTTCAGGTGATGTGTTGATAATACTGTACAGTTTTAGCCCTTATGCCAATTATTACAAGTTGAAAGGAAGCGATGGAGTAGAAGGTTATGCTGAAACACGCCATCTCGAAGAAGTCAATCCAAGCTAACACAAATGATGAACACAGACACTTTTGGAATCACTAGTGTTAAATGCTATATTGCAATCAATACAATTATGAATATGCTAAAATGATGTCAGAGGAACCGTGCTGATGATTTAAATTTGAGTAATGATCGATTTAGTTCTTAATGGTACAATTAACCTTAGATCTGACTGAAAGATAAGTTCATATTGTGTGATTGAATTTTAGAACTGATAAACCATTGTGATCCTCAGAGTAAGGAGAAGTTGGCCATACAGTTGGCGTTTTTGTATTTGTAAAACTCAAGCAAACACACGCGCATTTAGATTTCCATGGAAAAGCTGATTTTACCAAGTGTTCACAATACATTGTACCTTTTTACAAGGTAGTATAGGGGAATTCAAATCAATGTGGAGTGACTAAATTAGTATTGCCTTTTATCTTTATAAAACACTTTCTTTCGTGTATATTTCCATTTATCTTGTAACTAGTCTGAATAAAAATCCTTGTTGGAATTATTGAATTGTTGAGAGAAGACCTTAAGGACTTTGAAAGGCCTATTTTGCATCATATATATATATATATATATATATATATATATATATATATATATATATATATATATATATATATATATATATATATATATATATATATATATTGCCTGTTGCAAGATAAACCCCCTTAAATGGTGTTTATAGACCCAAATCTAGATCAAAACAATATTCTGTCTGGTACCTAATGCCAATACATAGGGACAAGTAAGGTAAGTTTTGATACATAATATCATTGGTGTGTAACAACCCTATGTTAGAAAAAATGAGTAAATTATGTATCAAAATGGCCAAAATAGGCTGTAACAAATGGCCAAAACAAATTTTGTCTAAAAGTAGACAGCAATTATGTTTACAAATGTTGTCAACTTTGGGGTTTGTCATGTGTCAAACATCAAGGCATACATCAGTTGTGCAGCTGCAAAAGTGCCATTTTCCAGATGCCTTTTGGCAGAGAGATAGGTTATTTGCCATTTTCATGTTTTTATGTTACATTTTTACCTTTTTTTTCAATGGGTAAATGCACGATAGTATAGTACTTCTATACCTCTATTAGAGATTAGTTATTTTGATATTTTCTGATAAACTAATGTCGTACCTCTCTAAAAACCATGCGGATAATAAAAGATGTTCAACTGTATTTTGTGGGAAACCAACTATATTTCCTCAGATGAATTTCCGAAACAAGGTTGTCCCATCCGAAGAGCCATGTGTTCTCCTAAATGGTAGTGAGATTTCACAGAAATAGGGTAGTGGGCACAAGGTCCCTTGGAGTAGCCTACATACATGACACAAAAATAATTTGAACACGTCATTTTCCTAGGGGAAAAAATAATTTACTGTTTCCGAAACATAATTTGTCCCGTCCGAAGAGTTTTCTTATTTGTTCACTTATGGGATGGGCTTAGTATTTTCTTGCAAATTTCCTTTACTCATGTGAGGGTGTCTATCCTGTCTAAAAGATCATCCAAAAAGAAAAATCATCAAACACTTTTTTATATAATAAAATCCCTTTTTTTGGAAAAGAGGTTTTGTCCCGTCCGAAGAGCTCTCTGAGTGAGGAACTGAATAGTCAGTTTATAAGATGTTAAAAGTGAACTAGGTGCCTTAAAACTATGTAATGATACAATTAGACCGTTCATGGTTCATTACACAGATAATGGTACAGTACCCATACAGGGAATATCTTTTAAAGTTCATTTGGCAGCAATTGGGTGATGCCAAAAACAATGTCCCGTCCGAAGAGCTTCTTCAAGACAAAATTATATAGGGTACCAATCACACAAATATAGGTAGAAGGGGCTGTATAAAGCCTATGCGGCCATAAATATTTGAGAGACCTTTCGAGGGGGGCAGGAGGGGTGGATGGGATTGTGCAGGATATTGCTGAGATTTGAGGAAAGGTCATAGGGTAGGGTGTAGGGGGGGGGGGGGGCGCCCCAGGACAGAGGGGCGGGCATAATACCATGGTGAGGTGTACTCTGTTCGAGGAGATAAGTATTCAAATCTTAGGTAGAGTGTGAATATACACACACACACACATATATATATATATATATATATATATATATATATATATATATATATATATATATATATATATAAAAGACAACCAGCATAACCTCAACACTTTGATGGCCTCAATTGGTATTCTTTCATTATCTCATAAATTTCAATTGAGCTGCATCTTATTTTGAAAGGTTATTTTTAGCAAAATACAGTATATATTTCTCAATTTCATGACTGTCAGGTCTGAACACCTTTTAAGAATTTAATTGTTCTGTAGGAAAATTGAGAGACTAACCTTACTTCAGCTGGTACTGGCACCGCCCCCCTCCCACCCATCATACTTCTACTTCTTAAAAAAAGCATCTGTATAGGGTAGACCCATAAGTTATTTATAGATTGTGATGTCATCACTTGGTGGTGTTGGGACTTTGTGTAGCACCAGATAGCCTTTTCAGTATGTAGTGAGATGATCAGGCAGGTTGTTTTTATGATTTTATCTTGGCGGTCAAGCAATGTTGCTATGATACTGCACTTATGGCTTTAGATTTCCAGATAAAAAGTATATACACTGTTACAGTGTAATTTTCATTCCATTCTCAAAGGCTAATCAAGATACAGAAAAGTACAAAGGATGGATCCAGGCAAAACTTTGATATTTTGTCCATTACTAAATATACCTTTGTATGCAGTGCTCACTTTGTTCAAGATCAAGGGCACAGTGATTCATTCAAATTCAAATTCAAATCAGTGTCACCACAGCTATATAGGAATGGTACCAGGATTTATTTGAACAGAGTTTGGACCCCATGAGGAGGTTTGTTTTAAAAGAGAGAGAGATATTCTGATTGATTTCAAGCAGAGGTTAAGAAAAGGAACCATTCTTGACAGGAAGATAAACATTTTGAATTCTAAAAGGGGTTTCATTGAACCACTCAAACACCTCTAGGGGGGTCTCATTTCAAAGTATTCAGGATATATTCTACCACAGTAAAAGTCCACCAGCTTACATTGTACCCATTTTCAAGAACCTCTAACTCAAAAGGTGTATTTATTGATCAAATGGCCCATTCTATCCAATAAACACTAACAATATATATTGTGACGGAATGACCCCAGGGCTAAGAAACAGGTTATGTTCCGTCACTTCTATTATTGTAAGCTGGGTCTCCGCCTTCGCAGAGCCTAGCATTTAGACGTGCTACAAAGTATCTAGTTATTTCGAGTGCTCTGTGACGTAGCGCTCGTGCGGCCTCAACGATTAATGTACCGCGCGTGCGATTGGAAGGAAGGGCAGGAAACTAGGTTAGATTCGAAATCACGTCAGTCTTAGAATAGTGTTAGAGTAGAGTGGAAGTAGAGAGAAGAGAGTTAACGACAGAGGTGCTTACAGACGGATTAAGGTGCTTGAGAACTGGATTTAGACTACCCAGGGAGTAACGATTACAAGGTCAAGTAGCCAGATAGAGACTGAAGCTGTTCACGGATTATTATGTGTACTTAGTGAGGATTATGATGACAGCATAGAGAGGAACTGTGGCTGAGTAGAGTGTGTATTTACATCAGGATTTACCAGACATTGAGACCAGAGATCAGAGAGATCAAAAACTTCTTGTGGACTCGTGATGTCGAGATAGTCATTTACATTGAGTGGACTTATTGTGTTGATGTTGCTGTACAGAGAACGAGTGCGGTGGTACGTATATTGTACTGTGATGATTAAACTGTATTGTTGATTTATACTTGCTTGTCCCGTCTTCTCTTCAACACCACATCCATCCCCAACCTTCGCTAAGCGTTATTGTAGGAGTCAGAAAACCCAACTGAGCTTTATTTCATTTCAAGAGAGAACTAAGAAACCTTTTATTTAAGTAAGGTGATTCTGTATGTTAGTCGGATCATTCCTTCGGCCAGGGATCCATTCCGCTACATATAGCACACTCTTCTTTGGTGACAGCGGTGGGATAGTGTTTAACACTATCGGCGAAATTCTCGAAACTTTTTGTCGGAACGAACTCACAGTTGGTAGCAATAATCAGTGGGGATGGAAGGTGAAGCGGAACAAAAGCAAATTGTCGAGGTGGCGGAGGAACAGGCGGACGGTGCGTTGCAGCTCGAGGGGGTAGACATCACGCAGCCGTGGCTGGCGGCGCAGTCACTGGCGATGGCAGCGGCCAACAGATCGGGGCCGGAGTTTGGGCGAGAACATTCACCAAAAGTGGCATTGAGCCCACCTCAAGAAACAGAATTATCGTCCAGACCACGCATAAAGCGAACCTATCTTACGCCTGAGCGAACCGATTCCTTACGCATTGAGCGAACCCATCTTACGCCTGAGCGAACCGTTAAAACTTTCAGAGAACAGATCTCGGGTGCCCGTTTGGACGATTTTATGTCAGCAGATCGTTCATTTGGTGTAACCCGAGAGACAGAGTGGCCGTCCGAGCGACCGGTAGCCGAGAGACACGCGGTTCTTCAGAGAGAGAGCAAGGTGGAGGCGGGAGATTCGTCGTCAGATGCAGAGTCGGTGGCACCAGATCGACCGCGCCGTGACGTCACAGAGGAGCGGGTGACCTCCAGAGCCGACCAGAGGACAGAAGCTGATTGCGGTACACGAGCACCACCAGGCCATCCCTCGGCGAGTAGAAGAGGAGCGGTCAACGCCTCGTTGGACACTACGGTGCCCATGATGGAAGTGCCGTTAGCCAGTAGCAGCTCCGGGGTGATTGACTTTCCCAGGAAGGGAATTGTGGGGGCAGGGAGGACGACAGCCCCGGCCCGAGGTACAGAGTCACCGCGAGAGAGAGAGCCGATTGGTATGGAACAGGTGATAGCAGACATGGCGGCCCTGATGGGAGGAACGTTGAAGACGATAGCGGAGACGCAGCGGGCCATGGCAGCGCGGGTAGAGGGAACGGGCGAGCCCCACCGGCCGAGGACATCAGAACACTGGCGAAACGCCCGGGTGGACCGCTTTGACGGGGTGAGCGAGGCATGGGTGGATTATCGCATGCACTTCGAGGCGACAGCGAGGCTCAACAAGTGGAGCGACAGCGAGAAGAGCCTGTGCCTTATTGCGGCTATGAAGGGAGGAGCCCAGCGGGTTGTGCAGCACCTGTCCGACGCCGAGAGATCCTCGTACCGAAACATCGTCAGGGTTCTTGACCAGCGCTACGCATCGGATGACCAGGCCGAGAAACACGCCATGGTGTTAGCACAGCGTCGCCAGAAGCCAGAAGAGAGTCTGCAGGAGTTGGGTGACGTGTGTAGGAGGCTGTTCACCCTGGCCTACCCCGATGCAGAAGGGAAGTTGAAGGATCGTCTAATGAAGAAGGCGTTCATCGAGATGATTGCGGACGAGAAGATACAGCGTTTGACCGCCAGAGGGGATGCCCAGACCCTGGAGGAAGCCGTGCACCTAGCCATCAAGTATGAGGGCACTGAGAGCGGGCGTAGCGCGAAGGAACCGAAGGGAAAACCCCTGCTGACTACGGTAGCAAGACAGGTGGGGACGGTGACACCCAATGCAGAGAACACCATACAAGCGAAGTTAGAGGCCTTGGAGGAACTCGTCCTGAAGTTGCAGCCTAGAAGATGGGAGGGTGCTGGTGGACAACGGAGGCCGTTCCTGTGTTATAGCTGCCTACAGCCAGGCCATATGGCGAGAGACTGTCCCAACAAGACCGGTTCGGGAAACGGGCAGAGTGCCGCCCCCGGGGCAGGAGGGCCGGCACAGGAGGAGTAGAACAGACGCCCAGAAAGATACACTTCGACGGAGAGGATGAGGGGAGCCCCTACATGATTGGAAAGATAGGAGGAAAGGAGTACGAATGCCTGTTGGATACTGGAGCCACAAAGTCGATTATCTCACCAGAAGTCTACCTGAACCACCCGAATAGGAACGACCTAGCCCTGAGAGAGTGCAGAGAGAGGCTAGTCTCCATCGACAAATCACCGGTGGCAGTTCGGGGAGAAGTGGAACTGGAAGTGGATTTGTGTGGAACGATATTGGTGGGACACTTCATGATAGCTGAGATAGCCGACGACGTCGTGTTAGGAATAGGACTACAGAGAGCAGGCGGAATAATGGTGAACCATCATACTCAACAAGTCGAGTTCGAGGGAGGAAAAACAGTCCCCTACATCAGCCAGAGAATATCAGGGCTGTCGAAGTGTTGCAAGGTGCTGGCGGACAGAACAGTGGTGATACCCCCCCGAAAGGAAATCCTGACCACGGGGTATATCTGCGGCCGCACGAAAGAATTGGAGAAAGTAAGAGGATCAGGATTGGTGGAACCTAGTTTGAAGGGGAAGATGGGACAGAGGGGCGTCATGGTTGTGAAAGCACTGGTGGATGTGGGCAAAGATTATATACCCATCCGACTCCTCAATACCACCAGCGAACCTATCACGATCTACAAGGGCACGCCAGCAGGAGTAGTGACCCCGGTGGCCGGAGAGCCACCTGTCCCCGTGGAAACCAAGAAAGAACCGGAGAAGAAAAGATGTACAGAAAAGATGCCCGACTTCCTGCGGCCATTGTGCAAGGATGGAAGTGAGAACCTGTCGTCAGAAGGGAAGAAGAAACTGGCTGAGCTACTGACCAAACACCAGAGTGCTTTTGCTAGTGGGCCAGACGACCTGGGGCGGACGCATTTGGTCCAGCACGAGATCAGGACACCCCCAGACCTGCGACCACTGCGACAGCCGGCCAGAAGGTTCCCGTTTTGGAAACAGACAGAAGCTAAGGAAATAGTGGACGACCTGCTGAAGAGGGACCTGATAGAGCCGTTGGCGAGCCCGTGGGCGGCACCAGTGGTGATGGTGAAAAAGAAAGACAACACGACCCGTCTGTGCGTAGACTACCGACGTCTGAACAGCCACACCATCCAGGACGCCTACCCCTTGCCCAGAATCGACGATTCACTGGATGCCTTAGGAGGAAGCAAGTGGTTTTGTACCCTTGACCTGGCCAGCGGCTACTGGCAGGTGGGAATGTCCAAGAGTGCACAAGAGAAGTCCGCGTTTATCACCAGCGGGGGGTTGTATTCCTGGAAGGTCATGCCCTTTGGCCTGAGTACAGCACCCGGTACTTTCGAGCGGCTGATGGAAACAGTGCTGTCGGGACTACAGTGGGAAACCTGCCTCATCTACCTGGATGACGTCATCATCTTCGGGAAAACAGAGCAGCAGACCCTGGACCGCCTGGATGCGATCCTGAGCAGAATAGGACAGGCGGGAATGAAGCTCAAGCCCAGCAAGTGTCGCTTATTCCAGAAGAGAGTACACTACCTGGGGCACGTGGTGACGGAGGAGGGAGTCATGACGGACCCTGAGAAGATCGAGACCGTGAGAGAGTGGCCAGTGCCCACCACGCAGACAGAGGTGCGCAGCTTCCTGGGGACTGCATCGTACTACAGGAGATTTGTGCAGAATTTCGGGACAATTGCCCGTCCCCTGCATAGGCTGACGGAGAAGAACAGACCCTTCTTGTGGACCACCGAATGCCAGGTTGCCTTCGAGACACTGCGGAAGAAATTAGTGGAGGCACCCATCCTAGCTTACCCTAGCAGTGAGGAAGACTTCATCTTGGATACCGACGCCAGCGCCACGGGAATCGGGGCGGTGTTGTCGCAGGTGCAGGACGGCGTAGAGAGACCCATAGCATATGCAAGTCGGGGGCTGAGCAAGTCGGAGAGGAACTACAGCCTGACCAAGAGAGAGCTGTCGGCGGTGGTTTTCTACTGCAAGTATTTCCGGCACTACCTGATAGGAAGAAAGTTCAAGCTACGCACAGATCACGCCGCCTTGAGGTGGTTGCAAACCTTCAAAGACGCCACGGGAATGTGGGCCAGGTGGCAGAATACCCTGGCAGAGTTCAAAAAGGAAATTGTGCACAGAGCTGGCAGGAGTCACGGTAACGCCGACGGCTTGAGCAGACGACCAAACGAACAACCAGAGAGGGGGAGAAGCTCCGACAGTGGCGACCCCGAAATCAAGAGTACAGAGAGTGAATCGCCTGAAGAGGTGGAAGAAGACATCACCTGCCTTCGTCCAGAGGAAAACCACAGAGTGGCAGCGGTCACTATACAGCCGCTGTGGACGAATGCTGAGTGGAGAGAATTACAGAAAGAAGACCCCGACATCGCGCCAATCTGGACTAGGCTGGCCAGGGGAGAAGAGAGACCCAGGTGGAATGAGATATCCGAACACAGCTTGGCCACCAAGTCCTACTGGGGAGAATGGCAACGCCTGAAGATGAGAGAGGGTGTCATCTACAGAAAGTGGGAGAGTTCCGACGGAGCGAAAGTTCACACTCAAGTGCTGGTTCCAAGGAGCAAGCGGAAAGAGTTCCTACAGCAGGCCCACGGTGAAAGGTGGACAGCTCATCTGGGAGTGAAACGAACGGTGGCACGTCTACGTGAGAAGTACTTCTGGTATGACATGCGAGCTGACGTCAGGAGTTGGCTGGCCCAGTGCGGGGTCTGCGTCAGAGCCAAGGGACCGGGAGGCAGGACCAGGAAGAATCCTATGACCATTGTGAGATCGGGGACGCCCTTTGAGAGAATCGCCATAGACATGTATGGACCGCTGCCCGAGACAGCCAGAGGGAACTCGTAGATCCTAGTCATCACTTGTTATTTTACCAAGTGGGTAGAAGCATATGCCTTGCCGGACGAGACAGCCGAGACGGTAGCCGAGGCCCTGGTGAACGACTTCGTCAGCAGATATGGTACTCCTGTCTCCATCCACAGCGATCAGGGAAGAAACTTTGAGAGTACGCTGTTCCAGGAGGTGTGCAGATTACTGGGAATACGCAAGACAAGAACAACTGCATATCACCCTGAGGGAAACGGAATGGTGGAGAGGTTCAACCGTACGATGGGAGCCATGATCAGAAGCCTGATAGGAGAAGAACACGACAACTGGGATAAAATCTTACCCCTCACCCTGATGGCTTACAGATCCAGTGTGCATGAGACCACTCAACAGACACCACACATGATGCTGTTTGGAAGAGAGATGACCGTCCGCTTGGCACTCACCATGTCCGAGTTGCCCACCAGCCTGGTGGAGCAGGACGAGCTGGAGCACACTTGGGACCTCCGAGAGAAATTGGCTAAAGTCCACCGACGGGCCAGAGAAGTCACCGGTCAAGCAATGTGACGACAGAAACTGCAGCACGATCGGGGGGCAATGGGCCACCGGAGAGACGTGGGAGACTTAGTCTGGCTGATCACCAAGGTTAGAAGACAGGGTAGAGCTGCCAAGTTTGAACACAAGTGCAAGGGACCCTATACTGTGATCGACGTGATGGCCGAAGTGACGTACCGAATAGAAGACAAGAAAGGAAAGAGAACAGTGGTCAATGGAGAGAGGCTGATAACCTTTGTCAAGCCCGGGGATTGGTCTAGCTCCGATGGAGCTGAGGATGAGCCGAGAGAACACGAGATTCCGACATCGGTAGACTCCGAAAGTGGTGATGATCAACCCGACATGAGACCAGAGAAAGAAAATTCCCAGAGAACCTCAGGGCGGAGAGAAAGAAGAGCTCCACAGCGCTATGGGTGTACATAGAGAGTGAAGAAAACCAGGTGGTCTAAGGCAGAGAGAGATCGTATGGAAGTGTAAAGAATAGAGAAAGACAAGACACTGAAATTCGAGCTACGGAATACGTGTGTATATGCTGTGCCGGCTGGTAGCAGGGGAAATGGCAAGACTAGCCAGCAACAAGGATAACTCCTACAACCCTGGATCATGCTGACATCAACTCAAAAGCTAATGCACCGTGAGGACTGAAGAATATTCGTCTAGCTGGAGGAGGAGTCATTTTGAAGAGTGAGAAGAACGCCAAGTAATTTACTAAATTCAAAATTGCTAGCACATCCTGGGAACATCTTAGAATTCAAGAATGGTGATTTCGACCACTTGGGGAGGTGACCAGCCGCCTGAGTACCAGCAGGAAAAGACGATGGAGAGAAAATGTCCGACAGAAAGTCCTTATGATGACACCTGGGAGAAATGGTTGCCATGGAAACGAGAAAGGAAGGCATCCGGAAGAAAAATCCCAGAACAATCAGGAGATTGTAGCGTAAAAGAAGAGGGGGAGTAGGGTGACGGCATCATCCAGACCACCAAGAACAGTGAAGACAAAAGAAATTTCTGAAGTGTGAAAACTGAAGAGAAGAAGAATCGCTCTGGCGTAGGAAATCGCTGGAGAAGAGAAGAAGAATCGCTCTGGCGTAGGAAATCGCTGGAGTAGAGAAGAAGAATCGCTCTGGCGTAGGAAATCGCTGGAGAAGAGAAGAAGAATCGCTCTGGCGTAGGAAATCGCTGGAGTAGAGAAGAAGAATCGCTCTGGCGTAGGAAATCGCTGGAGAAGAGAAGAAGATTCGCTCTGGCGTTAAGAAGTTGCTGGAGAAGAGAAGAAGATTCGCTCTGGCGTTAAGAAGTTGCTGGAGAAGAGAAGAAGATTCGCTCTGGCGTTAAGAAGTTGCTGGAGAGAGGACATAGAGACGCTCTGGCGTGAGAAACTGCTGGAGAATGGAGACTGTGGAGAGCCGCGAATTGTGCCTGTTGCTGCGTCGAGTGTTGACAAGTCGAGTGAGAATTCCCATCTGGAGACCAAGGGGTTTCCCCGCATGTGAGAGGGAGTCCCCGCATGACGTCACGGCAGTAGCTGAGTTTGACCTAGTTGGCGAAGCGAGGAATTTGCCGTGGGCGAAAGTACAGAAATAATCTCAGCGCGGCGAAATAGAAACCAACCGAGCTGATGGCAAGCAGTCAAGCAGTAACTGAATGGAATGCGGGAACGTGGAGGCTGGAGAACGAGGAGACTTGGGATATTTCGGCGGTGATGGTGGAGGATGGCAGCGGCGAAAATGTCCGAAAAACAACAAGTGTCGCAGAGGTCACCTGAGAACCAATCAGATGTCTCCAAGGGGTGCCACACCCCCGGAACCGCATCACCAGATTGACCCAGTTAGCAGAAAGACGCCATTCTTCATCTCACGCCTGAGCGAACCAAACACATCACAAATTAATCGCCGCTAATCCTATTGTCAACAAGCCATCCGATACAAAAGAAAGCAACATGAGCATGCAGCCGACACACTCGCTTCGAGAAGAGGGATACTGCGGAATCTGCAAGAGGAATTTTCGGGATATGGGCCGACACAACCTAGACTTGCACGATGGAAGGGGAATACACGCGTGGAGGTGCCTGAGTTACAAGGGAACGGGACATGGCGGGCAGTGTACCTACGTAGACTGCAACTTTACCGAGATGAAGATGCACTACATGAAACATCATGCCGAAGAACTCGAGTGCATACAAGTCAAGTGGAAAAAGGGGTACTATGCAGTCGAAGATGGACACATCGTGCCTGGGGCCCCATTCTACCCATCGGAGCACCCGTTTAGCGCCGTCGACGACCCGGATTTCCCTGCCCGACGTCTTGAGATCGACAAAGAGAGATACCAGCAAACAGAGAGGGGAGCGACACCGTTCGACCCGATGGTGCGGCCTACTTCGGCGAGTGCGATGTATCGCATGGAGGCAAGAAGATGGGAAGACGAGACTCCACCAAGGAAGCGAACGAGAACACCTTCACCACCTCGCACCCGCAGAAACTCCCGAGAGGAAAGCAGACGAGATACCGACAGATACAGCTATGTGGGAGGCGATAACTGGCACCAAGGTAGAGAGCCAGGAGCAGCGGGAGGCTACCCTCGAGACGACCATCCCCGTGGAGTGCAACCGGCTCACGTGCGGTACGAGGCTAATGCGGACAGGGCGAGAAAGGCAGAGGCAGAGCGAGACGCGCTGGCCCAGCGTGTCCAGGGCATCGAAGAAGAACTTTCGCAGTCCATGCAAGATGTGGAAGACCTCTGGAGAGAAAAGTACAGTGCCCTCGAAGAAAGCCACAAAGTATCGCTGAAGACGAAAGCAGAGATGGAACAGAAAATCGACCTGATGATGTTACACGAGACAGAAATAGAGCGGCAGTATAAGGAGCTGAGCGATAGATGCAGAGCACAGAGAGACTCGCTCACCCTGGCCAACCAGGCCGAGCAGAGGGCCGTTGCGGGCCGGCGGGACGATGGGCGAACAATCCAGCAGCTGCGACGGAAAGTGACCAGCATCCGACAAGAAATGGCAGAGTGGGCTGGCGCCGAAGCAGCGAAGGCAACAGAGAGTTACAAGAAGAAGAAAGAAATCACCGAAAACATGCTGGCCGAAACCCTGCTCAACATGGAAGAAGCTGAAGAAGCCAAGAGACAGCTTGACGTTCGTCTGAGGGCAGCGGAACAAGACGTAGAGAACTACAGAGAGTGTTGCGAGAGGGCGCTAGAGGATCTCCGGCTAGAGAAGCACGCCAACAAAGAAGCCATGAAGGTAGCCATGCAGGCTGCCCACTGCCAAGACCAAGAGAGACTGGTTCTACAGAAGCAGGTGACGGAGATCCGAAAAGAAGCCAAGGAAGCGCAAGAACTGGTGCAGAGTTGCAGATTGGAGATCGACCATATGCAGCACCAAATAGAACGTCGAGAGCGGCAGCTGACGACGGCTGAGAAAGAAATCCGACTTGTCCAGGAGCAGTCAGCCGGAAAGCAGGAAGAAATAGACGCCCTGACGACAAGCCTGGAAGACCTAAAACTACAGTGGGACGAGCTTAGCGGAAGCGTGACTTCGAGGCCGCGAACGATGGTGGGGAGTGACAAGACCCTAGCCCTATTCCCACCCGTAGAAGACAGAGAAACAGATCAAGTCCAAGTTAGGCGAACCCTGGCGGTAGCCTACGACATCAGAGCAGTCCAGCGGGGACAGGTTGTCGAACATCCTCGTCGTGTCACCTTCGATGCCAACGTGCTGAGCCCCATCGTGAGAACCAGCCCTGATGAACTGATGACATACCTGGAGAAATTCACCAAGGCGCGCATCGATGAAATCCGAATGGACCTCGAGAGGAAGACCTTTGATCGGGGGGTGTTGGAGGGTATGCGGCGACGGCAGATGGCAGACCGGGATGCGGCTGACGGGATCATCCTTATCTCTGATTCGGACCCCTTCTCCGACTCGGAACCCATGCCCGACTCCGACGTTTAAGTGAAGAAACTTGGGGCAAGACAGAACAGACAACCTCGATCGTACGCATTAAGCGACCCGAAATATCTTACGCATTGAGCGACACTATCTCACGCCTGAGCGAACCATTTTATTTATTTATTTATTTTTATTGTGATCATCATGAGACGTCTACTTCTACTTTCTGGCGCTGGAGTACCCAGCTGCGGCGGTCGAATCCAAGACCTGCCTGCTACTTCAAGACAACACTAGACGATGACCTTCGATGTCTGACTCACGGGTAGCCATCCACTCTACCTCGTGAGATATCTCCTATTCTACATTCTGGCGCTGGAGTACCCAGCAGCAGCGGTCGAACCCTAGACCTGCCTGCTATTCCTACTACAACCTATTCCGTCCATCATCTGTGGCGCTGGATTACCCAGTCACGATGATTTGTGTTCTCTTCCATGGATAATTACCCGAAGTGCCAATTTACTACGTCCATCGTCTGTGGCGACGGATTAACAAGTCACAACGATTTTGTGCCTTATTATTGGATTATTATTGACTACTCTGCGAACTACCGGACCTGTGTACCATCCATGACGTCCCAGGAAGAAATCGGTGACCAAGAAGAAGTTTTAACGAAGTGACACTTGAGAGATTTTGGACTATGCTGGTGTGTCGAAGTCGTTCACATTTTGGTGAACTTAAAATAAGCGAACAATTTTGAGACCTTAGCGACACAACAGCTGGTAGCCGTAACGTGAGTAACCCACTGTATTGCATGATTTTGATTGTTTTTATCTTGCCATGTTTTATCAATGTTTCTATTGTTCTTAGAGTTAACTCAGAGTTGCTATTTTTCTAGTCCAAGATTTTATAAGTCAAGTATTTTAAGAATTAACGTTTAACGTTTTAGGTATAAGAGGTGCGTTATTTTAACTAGTAGTTATAGTAGTTCTTTTTTTAAGTATTCCGCTCCAGTGCAGAGTTCGCGTTGTTATGTAGATTTTCGAGAAATAAGAGTATGTCACTGAGCGATATTGAAAGTAAACAAAGTGAGCGATAATTGGGAGAGTGGGACCGGAAGTTCAGGACTTGTCCACTCTCTCGGGAACTGTGTATATTAGAAGTTAGTATTCCTATACTCTGTTTAGTGACCTGTGTGTCACTTGGTTATTCTGTTCATAACAGACGAGTTTAGAACTTTTTCGAGAGATGATTGTTGTTTAACGTTCGAGTTACGTTTAGAGTTCCCTTTTTGGAAATTTGTGAAATTTAAGAATCGAGGACGATTCAGAGCAAGTCGGGGGCTGTGTGACGGAATGACCCCAGGGCTAAGAAACAGGTCATGTTCCGTCACTTCTATTATTGTAAGCTGGGTCTCCGCCTTCGCAGAGCCTAGCATTTAGACGTGCTACAAAGTATCTAGTTATTTCGAGTGCTCTGTGACGTAGCGCTCGTGCGGCCTCAACGATTAATGTACCGCGCGTGCGATTGGAAGGAAGGGCAGGAAACTAGGTTAGATTCGAAATCACGTCAGTCTTAGAATAGTGTTAGAGTAGAGTGGAAGTAGAGAGAAGAGAGTTAACGACAGAGGTGCTTACAGACGGATTAAGGTGCTTGAGAACTGGATTTAGACTACCCAGGGAGTAACGATTACAAGGTCAAGTAGCCAGATAGAGACTGAAGCTGTTCACGGATTATTATGTGTACTTAGTGAGGATTATGATGACAGCATAGAGAGGAACTGTGGCTGAGTAGAGTGTGTATTTACATCAGGATTTACCAGACATTGAGACCAGAGATCAGAGAGATCAAAAACTTTTTGTGGACTCGTGATGTCGAGATAGTCATTTACATTGAGTGGACTTATTGTGTTGATGTTGCTGTACAGAGAACGAGTGCGGTGGTACGTATATTGTACTGTGATGATTAAACTGTATTGTTGATTTATACTTGCTTGTCCCGTCTTCTCTTCAACACCACATCCATCCCCAACCTTCGCTAAGCGTTATTGTAGGAGTCAGAAAACCCAACTGAGCTTTATTTCATTTCAAGAGAGAACTAAGAAACCTTTTATTTAAGTAAGGTGATTCTGTATGTTAGTCGGATCATTCCTTCGGCCAGGGATCCATTCCGCTACAATATATATATATATATATATATATATATATATATATATATATATATATATATATATATATATATATATATATATATATGTGTGTGTGTGTGTGTGTGTGTGTGTGTGTGTGTGTGTGTGTGAATTACCTGTCAATGAGTACGCTCTTCAGACCTGATCTTGGTAGACCTCTACATTCTAACCAACTCTTAAGTTGAAGTTTTTAATGTCCCTAAAAAGTTTTATATACTAGCTATAATGTCCCTACTGATACATTTACTACAGTAATTCAATCTTAAAAGGTAGGGAAATTGTGTATTTCCCATTTAACATGATTTCGGAAATACCATCCCCTTGTACAGTTTGTGCCTTGGGAATTAAAGGGATGATGTCCCGTCCGAATAGCTCCTAAAGGGCAATAGCCATATCTGATATGTTAATAAATTCTTGTCTTAACATGTTCCTGCAACTGTTTATTGTTGTCTCTTAGTAATTCAGTTCTTGCTATTTTCATCGACACATAACAGAGAAAATAGTTGCTCCTAAGCTGTGTTTTGTTTCACTGTCCGTCCTAGTATTATTGTAAGATTTGTAGAAAACACATATTTGTGCAATCTCAAAATCAAAAAAGCATTATATTCATTGTGATAGACATCATTTTGACCTACTAATAGTAATAGAAAGTTATTTCTAGACTTAAAACTAAATATCAAACAATTTCAGGCTACATATTTACAGCTTTGCATCAGTAAATAGTTCACTTGTCCCGTCCGAAGAGCACTTCAAGGTGGGTAAAATGTCACTCAAATTCTCTGAGAATGGGGCTTAAGTTATCTTTTCCATATCAAATCATCAAACTACACATGCTAGGCTAACAGAAAAAATGCATCTCATTAAAAAACTAAAAACTTTATTTTTGGATGATTGTGGCCACCAAATATAGGAGTTTATCTTGCAAAAGGCGTATATATGTATTTATATATATATATATATATATATATATATATATATATATATATATATATATATATATATATATATATATATATATATATTTATATATATATATATATATATATATATATATATATATATATATATATATATATATATATATATACATGTATATATATATATATATATATATATATATATATATATATATATATATATATATATATATATGTATATATAAATATATGTACATATATATATATATATATATATATATATATATATATATATATATATATATATATATATATATATATATATATGTATATATATATTCATATATATATATATATATATATATATATATATATGTACATATTTATGTATATATATATATATATATATATATATATATATATATATATATATATATATATATATATATATATATATATATATATATATATATATATATATATATATATATATATATATATATATATATATATATATATTTATATACATATATGATTTGCACCTACCTCACTTTATAAATGCTAAATGTCATGCATTTGTTATGGAAAATTGACTAAGCTACTTTTATTTTTATAAATGGTGAAAACCTTTGTTTCTTTTGTTTTTGTGTCCAAAAATATTCATCCGGGAGCACAAGCAACCAGTCATGGATCGCAGCGTTTTAGTCGTCGACACGAGCACATGTGTACAAAACCCTCATTAATTAGGACTACCATGTATACGGTTATACGGCTACTGTCTGTGTATAACATACCTAGATTTATAATTATTCAAATTAAATACTAGTATACATCAACATAATAAATAAATAAACATCTGAAAGAACATATTGCCCATTTGCTACCTGAGAATTTACCAAGCTTAAGAATAGTGTTTTTGATTTGGGCATTCGCACATTTTGAAGCCTTTATCGGACTTTGCTGCGACAATGCGCCACTTGGACACCCCTGTAACGTTAACGTACACAAAGACAGCCATTATGTTATGCTTGTATGATAAAAATGTTTGTCATGCTGGGGCTTGTTCATAACAAAAAAGTACGGTGCATGAATATTCCCCCTAAAAAGTACAACTACTTGTATAATCAATACTTCACCTCGGAGATATCAACCAGTCCTGTGGTGTTGTTTGTTTGTTTGTTTGTTTGTTTTGGATCCGTAACCGCATTTGTCCCACGGGGTCAACTCCCGAGGGAGGACCTACGGAGAGCTCCCCTACCACCCAGGCCACTCGTCACCCCCGGGCCTCGTTGCTCTTCATGTCCCCTATCCCCCCGTACTTATGTCATGCATCCTGTATCAGGTCAGTACCCTCCCCCGTCCTCCTGTCCTGTACAGATATCCTACCAAGTATCTGGTCTGCCCCCTCCCTGTCTTCCTGTGTTAACCATTTTGGAGTACGAGTCATCCCGCATGCAGGGCTACAATTGGTTATCACAATTCTAAACGTTCAGGAGCGCCTCACGCTGCATCACTATCTCTATGTATTCGGTCATCAAGGGGGTTTTCTTGATGCGAGATTATTGGGAGGCGAAAATGATTAGCCCAAATACGCACCAGTGACATTCCGCCAAAAATATCGGCCAAGGTATCGTTAGCCTCATGAAGTATAACTTTTAACACGTTTCAAAGACCACGTGACGTCACCACAGCAGAGCGGTCTATAGCATTTACGCCAATCACTCTCTTACCACTTTAGATTTGGAATTTCGACTATCGTCACTTTCCTGCCATATTAACCAATAACCATGACCATGAGCAAGTTGAGTGACGGAGAAGACCGGTGTATCAGGCGAAAACCACCTCTTAAGCCGATATCACTGCTAACTTTCTCACAAGCCCCCATTCAGACATTGTGCACAAGTCCCTATTTCGCACCCTGCTCAAGGCTTGGAAATAATAATCATTTATCCTGTGGCACTGCTGATTTTTCACCAATGATTGCTTTCAAAGTATCAGCTTTGAAAGCCAAGAAATGACGAAAGCCAGAAAATCAAAATATTCCATGAATTAGGCAATGTTCATACAACTGTCCTTCTAGCTACATCGCCAAGTAGGTCTAATTGCACAATTAATCTGCCTTTCTGGCGTGACTTAGCTGATAGCTGTAATATTACTCATTCAAGGTTCTCAAATTATATATCTTACTGCTCTACGAGATGGGGATATCATTTCGCCTCGCACACATAGCTGTTAGATTAGAAAACTAAGCTAATCATGAACGTCACTGATACCTATTACTAGTAATGCGATTTCCTGGCATTAGAACATAAACATGTTGATGATTATGGACCTTTATAAAGATCCTTACTCGCCTCGGGAAATACAGTGGGGAGAAGAGTTTGTGATTGGAAGAAGAAAGCAAATTATCTAGAAATGACTCGCACTTCTTTCGTACAGAGAGAGAGAGAGAGGGAGAGAGAGAGAGAGAGAGAGAGAGAGAGAGAGAGAGAGAGAGCGAGCTTTCCACGAGTAACTCAACTCATTCACGAGGTTACAAGTGAAATTCTGTCAATCTCGAAGGCATGAATCGCAATTGATAGATCAGGTGTTGGTTATCGGCTAAACTTCAAAATTTATATTTTCATGGAATTGACCAGATTTGGGAACAGACGAAACGATGATATATCTAGTACTGTTCATCGCGGATAAACGGCTTATCATGTGTAGGTTTTTATTGACTATGCATAAAATACATATACATCAAATACGGAGATTAACAACACAATACAGCGCAATAGAAATATGCAAAGATAACAAATAATTAAAGGAACAGTAAACAAACACTTACATACAATGGGGTTTGAATATATACGAAATTGTACAGAACATAAGAATATCGCCAATTGCTTATATCATAAGGGATGTCCCAATCATTATGTGGTCTTCATTGTTATGTCAGCAGCACAGGGGACAATTAGACACTTAAACCATTCCCTCTTTGACTCTAAAGTCAGACATATAAGAAATATGTTTTGCTGAAATTATCCAAAAACCAACTAGTGGGGAGGCTAAGGGCGAAAATCGTTGTTTTAAAGCCAGGTACCCATCTCGGTTGCCATGGTAACCGGTGGTTAACTCGAATTTCAAAATGGCCACCACGAAATCTCTTTTTCGCCATATTTCTGTTTTAAAATGTAACAGAGATACAGTCTCAGTGTCTAAAACCATGTTTATGGGGTAAGGATTCTATTTTAGATATGAAAAATAGCATCAAGAAGGCGGCCATCTTGGATTTCAAGATGGCCGCCATGTGAAATTATGTTTTTCCGCATAATTTAAGTTCTAAATAACCTAGCAAAACAATGTTGGTGTCTATATCAACATTTTCAGGGACCAGGAATTCATCTATGACATCTTCAGTATCACTAGAGGTTTTATTTTACCATACTTGACCACACAATGGATTTTTTTACACGTGGAGGCCTCTTGACAGGCAACGAAGCTGTTCAGCTTCAAACAACTGTATTTTGCTCCCGGTGACTATAATGAAAAGAGGTGGTTAGAAACAGTAGCACTGAGCTACCTACAGTGCATACAGAAATACAGTCTCAGTGTCTAAAACCATGTTTTCTATTTCTGATATGGAAAAACCATCTGCTCTCCTAAAAGACCTACTACATGTATACATTTGAAATCACCGCGAGGAATATATACCCTTGGGATTCTATAAACCTTATCACACTACCAGCAAAAATACTTCTTTCACCCAGCCATCTTTGGCAGGGTGAACTTTATCCTCAGCAGCAAGAACACTAAGATAATAATCCACAAAATCTGGCAACAATTAGTTTCTCTTTTCAACCTCAAATCATCCCAAACTTGCATGACTCACCAATCTTACCATCGTCTAGCACGATCTGATCATTTTAAAATGGCGATCTGAAGTCTTCCACCATGTCGAATAGCATGCTAAATTGCAAACAGTTACGGCCAGAAACGCGAATTTTTGTTCATGGTGTTACACGCAAATTTATCATGCGCCCTTCGAAATTCAACACTGCATATTTTTCATTGACATTTGGATGGTAGAAAATGGAGCTCGTTATGTTACATCCATATTGCGAATAGTTTTGTGCCCACGGCCGAGCTACGCCTATGTCGTCTCAAACGGAGATATTATTTTCAGTCTAAACACGCTATTAAAATATTATGGCGATATTCGTGACAATGTAAAGGGCATCATCTCTTTAGGTACACAAATTACGCACTAAACGTGAGAAGAACATTATGTCTAGAAAAAGTTTTTTAAACATGGGTTGACGTTCGGTATAACAAAGGTTTTGAACATGACTGAATAAGTCTTTGAAATAAAGAGTGTTATATCATCAGCCATAATATATGAATGGTATCTTCCAAGCAGTATGTGAGATTTCTGGGTTGAAATCAAAAAAAAAAAAAAAAAAGCGCACACTGTGCTTTCAAACGCAGAGTATCATTTTTCTCTAATTCACTACGTTCAATTGTTATGCCCATTTATTTCGAATTCATCTCTTGAAAATGAGAAAAATGTGCTTTTTTCAACTTTCAGATTCCATAACGTTTGAACAAAGTCAACATTCGAAAACGTGTGATCTCTTTCCTCCAAATTTCAAGCAAATCTGTAAACATTCGATTGTGTGCAAGCCTTAGGCAGCTTCTGTAATTCTCTTAAACTGCACAGTGATGGCCTAGACAGTCACTGTTGGACTGACAATAAGTAAAAGGCTGTAAGCGTTAACACCTGTAAACATCTCGAAATGACCGTATATTCCCAAATTAACCCGATCCGCCACCCTAAGACATTATTGCTTCCTTCATATTTCTACAGAACATACCCATTGCATTATATATATATGTATTATTTTTTGTTATTTCGTAATTTTTTATATAGATTATTGTTCCATTGGCAACATATTATATATAATATGCATTGATTTCATGCTACAATAAGGTTGTGTACAATCAGTTGCTATATTTCCGGATACCTTTTTCTCTCAGCATCTAATTCATCAGATTGTTATATAGTGGAGACCATTTCCTAGGAAAGTTCTCAATTTGTTTGATGTATTCGCTACATATTTCTCAGATATCATCTGTGTTTTTTATCGTTACTTTGATGGTATGTGTACTATTTGGTTTGTTATTAGATTTGTTATTATATATTTCGTTCTTTGTGATGATTGTACTCTGATTGACAAGAACATTATTTCGCTGGTCACCAAGAAGTATGGAGTACTTTCCTAGATACATTTCATCCTTAAATACAGTATATGTTCTTAGCCAAGTGGTAAGTGTTTCTCATAGGATCCTAATTTTTTGGCAATCATACAGTCGCTGCTCATTTTTTCCATATTACCACATTCTTCTTTCTTTTAGCTGGAAAGTTGTCAGTTTCTAGTTTGTCATGAGAGAAATATGCACTATTTGTGAGTTAAAGAAGTTGAACCTTGCATCCAGTTTGCATTTTGTAACCATCAAATAAAGTTTTGCCCAGTCTATATATTTTCTTGTTATGAATTCCTGTTACGATTTCTTTTGGCCAACTGGTTTTATTATTGTTTTTCCTTTGTTAAATATTTGCCGTAGGTTTCTTGTACCTTTTTTTTCTTTAAGTAGCCATTCTAAGGTCTTTTTAGTTTATTCATATTTAAGTATCTTTTTCTTGCATCTTCAAAAACTATATACTAGTATTCGTTTTAGATATGTGTGATTAAAGCATAGTACTATGTGAACATTAATGTATTACCTTTATTGTTGTTTATACATCTTGTTTTTTCAAAGTTTTTCCTTGTTCGATGAAGTCTGCACTACGCATCTAAAGTTATTTTTGAATAAACAGTGGTTAGATTTCACACCTAACTTGGCGTCTCCCCATACTGGTATATTATGAATGTCCAATTTACGCATTTTTCGTGCTTGATACCGCCCCGCATATGGTTTTATCAGTGACTTACCCGAAATGGATTATTGATTTTCTGTATTAGCTCTGTATATAATGGTATTGTGAGTCTGATATAGCAAGTTTATTGATGTTTGCCTTTTCTGTAAATTCTAACCGATCTGGATTGCTTTTCATCATTTTCATTCCCAAGTGGGTTTTAAGCTATAATCGATTTTGATAAGTTTATACCACCAATGTTAATATTTTGGTATTGTTCATTTGTACTTAACTACTTCTTATTTGTTTGTATATTATATCAATTATCACCTTTGTAGTCCTGCTACAGTCAATAAATGAACACACACACACACATGTATATATATATATATATATATATATATATATATATGTATATATATATATATATATATATATATATATATATATATATATATATATATATATATATATATATATATAATTATATATATATATATATATATATGTATATGTATACATATATATATATATATATATATATATATATATATATTCATGTATTCATATATATGTATGTACATATATATATATATATATATATATATATATATATAGAGAGAGAGAGAGAGAGAGAGAGAGAGAGAGAGAGAGAGAGAGAGAGAGAGAGAGAGAGAGAGAGAGAGAGAGAGAGAGAGAGAGAGAGAGAGAGAGAGAGAGAGAGAGTTTTCATCTGTACAATACGTCATAAAACCACGCCCACAGCCAAGGCCGGCAACTCCTCGTGTATATATATCAGCAGTGAGTGATTTCGTCTATGCATTGCTAAGTGAGATCTTCTTCCAGATCTATCTCCCCTGCATTTGCGTTTACTGTTCGCGAGGAAAAAACGGCATTTGTTGAAGATGGCTGTTTGGAACAACTGCAGTGTGAACGAATCAGTTTTTAACCGGTCACTTTGTCAGGATTTTGGCAACGCGGAAAGTGAGGTACGGCTGAGTGCGCTGAAGAGCCCTTTGTATGTTTTGCAATTGTTGGCGGTATTCGGCGTGCTCGTGACGAACCCGTTCATCCTGGTAGCACTATGGCGTTTGAGGCGGCGGCGAATCGTTCTCCACTATTGGATGGCACATGTCGCTCTCGCCGACACAGTTTTTGCAGTTTTTTATCGAAATTCGCTGCATTTTGGACTTGTTGAATTTACAAACCAAGCGCACCTGCACTTTTCTCATGATTCCCATCACTACCACGTGCTTCGCTTCTATGACTGGTATTCTCGCGATGTCCATCCACTCCTTGCGCACTGTTAAGAGGGTTGCCGTTCTACAAACGGAACGGCGGCATAAACGTTTAATTAACGCATTGCAGATTCTTGCAACGTGGATTGCATGGACAATTTTTAGTTTGTCATCTATCCTGATTCGAGACGATGCTGACGATCTTCCACTGGAAAGCTTCGGATGTCACTTCAGTGGTGGGGTGATCACGAAAGGTGCGCTCATTGCATTAGCCTTGATCATTTTCCTGCACATCGTTGGCGTATCGTTTTGTCAGTGCTCGATCGCAAGGGAAATCAAAGAGCTAAAAAAGAAACAATTGACAGGGATGCGTTCCAAGGAGACGAGGGGAAATCAGGTAGAACCTCAAACTGCAACCACGAGCAGCACCAGATGTGCTACGGACTCCGCGCTTACGCAGAAAGACGTTGCGTCGACACAGAACAGTTCTAGCTTGAATCACGAACTCGTAGTCCCCGGCAAAGAGCAAATAAGTGCACGGCTGTCCGTCCCTAGAGGAAATGAATCGGAAACGCCCCCTGCGGGCTTTTTGCAAATTCAATCTGGCACTTCGGCTTGTCCGGATATAGTCTTGCAGAGACCGGATCAGCAATTACCTCAAAGACCAGAGGACCAGTTACCTCACACCGAGAAACGGAAACGAAACGGAAAGTTGGCAGTCAACGATACGGTGCCGGTGAAAAAAGTAGGCTTTCGAGGGCTACTTTCAAAGAGGGAAATGCACCTTTTGCAGTCGGTCATGTTTGTCGTATCACTATTTATAATCTGTTATCTACCCGGTTGCTGTACCACGCTTATCATCTCTCTCAGTGAAGGTATCATGAGTAAAAGGGTTGTCCAGATTGCCAATTTTGGGATGGTGCTCAATTCAATGATGAATGTCTTTGTTTATGCAAAGAAAAGCGCCGAGTTTCGACAGATATTCAAAGAAATAATTTCATGTAAGCAGACAAATGGCAACTAAAATCCATTCCCAACTAAGTTGCTAAAGATAATGATGATGTTTAATTCCTGACCATGAATTTAGGGATGGTGGTTTTAAGAAAATGCAATCAAACGCATGAAGTGATCAGGGCGAATATTTTTGTACACTATTCTTCTAACTAAAAACGCTCAATTTTAATCTGGCAACAGAGACCGCCATACATCTCAATCGAGATGAAACGAATACAGAAACGGAATCCTTAGGTTTGTAAAATGCATCGTTTGAGTGATCGTACAAACTTTCGTATGGTATCATTCTCACCGAATTCGTTTTCATAAAAAGTTTTTAAAAAACGCAGGTATATGACACATACTCAGTATCAAAATACTCGTACTGATCCCGGCATGTGACGATGTTATAGGGTTATAATTGATGGTTTTAATAATGGACAATGGCATTCTGCTTAATTATTAGGGCGTCAAAGGTTTTTTACGCAATCATGCCTGGTTGGGATGTTCATGTGGTCTGATGCAGTTGGTAATTTCTCGATAATAAAACTTTGGGATGGTGCTCAATTCAATGATGAATGTCTTTGTTTATGCAAAGAAAAGTGCCGGGTTTCGACAGAAATATTCGAGAAATATTTGACTGAGAGTCGTTGTTTCAGTTGGATTTGATAATTCCTCTTCAACCATGTTTCTAATATCACCTGTTCGCCTGAATTATGGTCAAGGTGATCAGGCCATGTGTCCCTTTCAGATGGAATGGAAGTATGGAGTTCCCAGACAACAAGCAGGTTCAATGTTCTCACATGCGAATCCCTCTCGAGCTGCTGGCTTCACATGGCTTCATGATGTTTGATCAAAGTGTACATGTGCACATTGCACTCTGTTTCCTTCCTTATTACCTATTTACATGCTGGCATGCATGATTGTATACAGCAGTTTATGTAAGCATATGGGGGGGGGGGGGGGGGGGGTCGAGAGCTGACGAGAAAAGTAGACTTCCCCTTTTATTGGATAACATAAACGAGATCTACCATATTTAACAAAAATGCTTCACTGTTGAACACAATTTTTGTCAAGTATGGAAACGAAGGTAGAACCCGTAGGATAGCCTTTACTTGACGTACCGTATGTGTTGGCAGGGCGTCAATAAAGAAACATGCATAAAATACCCCCTCCCAATAACAATGTTGAGAAAATACACCATCTTTTGCACAAAGGTGGTTTAATTGGTAAATTTGTGTAGATAGGGTCACTTTGAGATTTTTTTACATATATTTTAAAACATACACCCTTATCCTCATGATAAGATTAGGTCTGATCTCCATGAGTTTAAAAGCCTACCTTCTGTGAGTAATTAGTGTGAGTTACCCGATAACTCTGCTATTGAAGACATACATCATGCGGTAATGCGGTGCCATGGTAATGGAAATTTAAAGCAACAAATGTATCAGGAACTGCGAGATGAATACGGCAATTTATAAGATGAGGTGTTTGCTTACCCTTAAGACCCCGTTAGCGTTATAATGGGTAAATGTTTAAAGGGTCTCTGTGTAGACCGGAATACACCGGTTTGGTTAATAACCGGCTATTGGGAAGAAAAGATGTACTAAGTACGAGTGTAATTGATAAGAAAAAAGAGGGAAAGAATGGTGTTTCAGGTCGTTTTCAACAGCTTTGGGTCATATCGACATGAGATAGAAATATATCTGTGCCACGAATGGTCGTTTAGTAACACTTTATAACACTTAATGTCATAAAGCTGAAAAATAGCCCATAATTCACGAACCACAGAAGACGAGTATTCATGTATATGTAATATCAGAGTGCACATTACTGGTCGAGCAAGTGCTTGTGTTGGATGACATGACACGTTTGCGATAGAACATGGCCAAGAATGGATAAATAACTGACGACCTAAAGGCACATCGGTAAACAAAGGCCATCCGGTGCTTTTTATTTTTGTTTAAAAAACGATCCTTTGTCATTGTTTTCAGATCAACATCAAAGCAATGCTTTCACGATATGAAAGAAGAATAAGAGGGAGAGTAAGAGCAGAGCCTTCAGATTCAAATAGATTTGTCAAAGGGAATTGTTATGCGCATGATGTCTATAGACCAACTCCTGGCTAAGAAAAAATATATACGTGCAGAATGTTGATATTCAATTACTATGATATAATTCACGACATGTGTAGCTAAAAGCTATAGAGAATAAGTGTATCACCCCCGTGGACTGACCAGCATAATTGTATTCATTTATATAGAGTATAATCGTGATCCCACTATCAGTGTTTGCACGACCCTATGCGCTTTTGAATGAAAGGCATGTTAAACGCTATTAAGTTAACCAGTTAATGCTTACAGCAGCCAATGGTAGCCTTACAATTTTTGTGATAATCTCGTTGCATATTTGGGGAAGGTTTTGAAGGCGAAATATTACCATTACAAACACTGCTAACGATCATATCATCAAATGGATACCGAAGAACAAATAGCAGAAATAGATTTAAAGTTTAGAATTTCCACTCAAAATGGGTATTGGTTTGTAATGATTAAAAAAGAAAATTGCCTTGTACTACAAAGATAAGAAGATTACTCTAATAGAAACATTGTATCTTTATGATCTAAATAGTTCAGTCCTGTGTACATGTATGCCACATATATGGATATAGATAACAGTTATTTGTTGATGTTTGCTTCTAATTTGTTTGTCTTTGGTCTATATCGTATGATTTGTATTAAATTATTGAAAATAATGCGATATTCAAATAAAAAATCCAGAAGCTGAAATTAAAAATGGTGGTTTGAAACTACATAATTTAATAATTTTTGACCAATTATTAAAATTAGGTTGGATAAAAAGATTTTCTAGCTCCAATGGAAAGTGGAAAGTATTTTTAGAAGTGGAAGACCTCCATAATATTTTCACTTTTGGAGTGGATTATGCTGAACAAATGCTGGATGTTGTCCAAATACCATTTTGGGTTGATGTATTACATAGTTTAAAGGCCCTTTGGAGACGTCCTGTAATTACAGAAGTTAATAATGCTTATTTGTTCCTCTATGGTTTAATGATATTCTAAGATTACCGTTAAAACCATCTTGGTTTAAGAAGGGCATTAGTGTAATTGCTGATCTTTTAGATGACAACTGTTCCTTAATGTCAATGGATGTTTTTCAGGAGAATTATAATATTAAAACCATTTTTTTAGAATATGGAGGATTAATGCTTACCATTAAATACTTTCTTGATAACCAAGAAATACCTCTATACAAACCTACAAGACCATCTAACAGTGTAATTAATATCATTTTACACCGGGACACAAAGGGTGTTTCTAATCTGTATAAATGTATGTATTATCATAACTGTGATATTCTAGGTAATATATGTGCAAAGTGGTATGACAGAGGTAGTCTGATTTTCTCAACACACGATGTCAGAAATTCCTTTGTCAGAACACATGCTCTTATAGATGATATTTACCTGGAATATATACAGTTCCGCACATTGCACTATAGATTCTTTACAAATGACCTCCTTTTAAAGATTAAAATTAAGGACACTGACTTATGCTCAATATGTAATTCTGAAAAGGATAGTAACTGTCACATGCTGGTAACATGCAAAAAAGTCTGCTCTTTGTGCAAGGAGGTAGAAGCCTGGATTAGGAACTTAGGTATGGAAGGATACCATCTCACTGACAGGAGGAAGATAATTGGTGACTTAGAAAATTCTGGTCAAATAAACATCATAATTCTGAATACAAAAAAAACAATCTTCCTAAGTAAGTGTGATGGTACTGTTCCTACAATATACAATGTTAAACACAACGTGCAACAATTTTTCTTACATGAGAGATATAAAGCTATTATAAACAACAAAGAACACTCATTCAGAAAAAAATGGTCTTTATTCACAAATATCATACAATAGAATCTCTCCAACTTCACATCACAAGTATGTAAGAAATACAACTATTCCAATTATGTTGATAATGTTACCTTTTCTGTTACTACTATACAGACTGTCTGTATCTATTATCTGTTTATTGTTTGTTTTCAATATATGCAAAACTGAATAAAGATGATTTAAAAATAAAAAAATAAAAAATCCATTACCTACAACTCACATCTTGTAAAATCATTTTTGATTCACAAGTCATCGTGAAAATTTTCACAAATACAGCCCACCATTTCTAGATGAATACATTTCCCTATGGGACATGGATGAGCAGCTGCAATTATATCCTCAAATCAACGTCTAAGTACATGTATCACCAGCGGTTCTCACGTTTTCATGAACTTTTCATTTGTAGCTGCCAAGAAAGTAAACAGGAATAAATAAGAACAGAAAAAAATATCTATTGATTTTTATCATGTAATTCACTCACACACACACACACACACACACACACACACGCATCCGAATCAAACCATTGACATTAAACCAGGTCATTATAGTTTTCTACCACTTAATAGTCCAGGTATTGAGATTGGATCAAATTATCCATTAGCAAGCATACTCAACTCTGCAATATTTCTATTTGTCACCCAGTTGAAACTCCACATCCTTTTGCTATAAGTAGGTTAAATGAGAAAATGTACTTGTTTGTTGATTCTATCTCGAAAAGGACAGTGGTCACGAGGACATGTGATACTATCATGATATCATCGACACCCAGTGTGTAATATTTTGGAGCTTTTCCAATTCAAAATAAGGAGGATGCCAACAATGGTTTACAAATGAATGCTTTCTTGAACCAATGTGCACAGTATTTATATATTCGACCACAGTTGCACACATTAACCCTATCAGTATTCTTGAAGATTCCAAGTGTTGCCTATTCAATCGTTTTCATATTGTAACAAGTCCTGCGGGGAGCCTGCAGGCAGTATCATTGCACACATAGGATAGAGTTATATTGGATGGAAAATATGAAATATAAATGTCACCGGTTCCTCAGTGCTAGAATAACACTAGAAGAACGATGCGAAACCAATTATCTTTAATCGTCGGTTGTTGTGTGGGTCAACAAACAATGATGTTATCCAAACCCATTCCGATCCCTAGACGTTACTTTGTTCTGCTATGTACTTGTAAGTTAAGTCTTTAAACACAGCTACCAAAAAGGCCCTTCCATCGAAGTACATGTAATATCTCTCTAAATAAGGCATACTTTGGGGAATTTCAAATAGGGGAAATGAAAAAATAAAACAAATGAACAACTCATAGTTTATGACTTCATACTTCATATAGAAAAGTCCCCGTCCAGCAGACGGTAATCATGAAATTTCTTTGAATGGCAAACAATGTTAGAGCACCAAAATATTTCTGCGACCACACATTAAGGGCTACCTAACCTATGCATTAATGATTCAAGAGGCTTGGCATCAAATATATCATTGATACACAAGATATTAAACCAGCTGTAGTAAAAAGAAGGGGGGGGGGGGGGTTGTCCGTATATTATATTACTCATAACTAATTTTAATATTTTTTACTCTTGGTATTTTTACGCTTGGTATTATCCATATTTTCGAATTAAAATATGACATAGCGTTTGTTATTTGCTTTCGTACTAGTTTGGCTCGTCCTCGTGAAAGATATTTTCCACAAATTTTGCAATAATTAAAGCAATGATGCAATTTGCACATATATAGCAATACATTAATCTGTTTAGCGTAGTTGACCAACTTATTTGAAAGTAATTGTTTTATTTAATTTCAGTTTATTCTGTTCTGTTCGTGATTTAGAATTCTTTATAGATTTGGTTACTTATTTTGAGGTGTCAAGTTTCTTCTTTTGTTTATATTTGTATATCTGTATGATTTCATAAAATTGCTTTCCGGTCGATACACATACATCCATCCATCCATCCATCCATACATACATACCATAATAACGCGTGTATAAAATCATCCGTATATAAGACGCACCCCTTGTTCAGGCCTTTAAAATGATGTATACACCTCAGCTGTGTGTATATTGCGCACCCCATTTCGGAAATATCTTAAAAATCAATTCCTCATGAATAACAATAAAAGCCAGTAAAATGCATTTCGAAATGAGTCAATTTGCCTATACCACGATATAGAATTCCATTTGCCCAAATGAAGTTGTATAATATTATCATCTTTTCAAGCTATCAAATTAAATAATTGATGATTTATCTTATATGATACTTATAATTGATAATTTTGATGTGTATTTCTAAGCATTTGCTCTATTTTATGTTACAATAAAACTCCATGCATGTGTGAGTTATCACATGATGCAGGTAATATTGTTTAGAGCATGCTACCACATGTGCAGCCATGGCATTTGGTAATGATATGTAATATGTGTGTTGATTCATGGGATGAAGACATTTTTATAACATACAACATGTGCTGTGATAGGCAACCTATTAAAGTCCGATATTGCTGATTCTTTTTGAATCGATATACTGGATTTCCCCTTAAATATCGTAGCCATTGTGGAGGTTTGGCATTCAACAATAGACTGCTTTAATCTTGAGCGAGAGATGAGAGAGAAGTTTGATACAGATGGCAGTTGTCACTGTAATTATAAATATCATGTCAAAACATCTAATAGAATTATTAGGTCAAACAGCATAGTTTATGACGTGGGACATCAACACAGCGTTTTTTTTTCATTGCTTTTGTTTGTGCATGTGCATGCTCGTGTGAAATGTACTATTGGCTAAGAGGCTTAATGTGACATTAGTAACACCCTTTCACAAAGCCTGTATATGTTGTTGATACTTTACTCAATCAGTGATTGGAATAAAAGTTGTGAACGGAATAAGTTCATCTGTTTCTTTTTTATTTGGGGGGGGGGGGGATTATAAAAAACAGCCATGTTTCTGTCTCAATGCGAAATAGTACAAGCTTTTCAAAGCAACACATATACTTGCAAACGTAACCAGACCGATCTAATTCAATTCAAGGATGGTGTAAGTCATATACATGTAGGACTGACAATTGCGACATGAATGTAATACATGCATGCATCGAAATGCATGTACATGTACATGTATTTTGAAATGCGTTAGGACTGTTGAAAAATGGAGGAAATATTTAAAAAAAATTGCTATTAAGACATGTCCACATTCCAATTTAGTGAAGTTAGCCCGTGTTCACTTTTTTCTTTGAGGTGGCATTATATTAGATTGTCTTTATTCTGAAGTGTGCCTAGATGTTATTCATATATGAATGATAATAGGAAAAGGCGTTGATGTTGTAAATTATTTATTCCTTGCAACGTTTTCACAAATATACAGTAGATATGGGATTCAATAATTTCATTCAATATGACATGTTGATGGGAGTTGCTAAAATAAAAGAAATGTTATTCGTCGTATATATCAAATTGAATGGATTGAGTGAAAGTGCTGAATTTTAATATTTGTTATCAAATATATGAAATGATTGGATCGATGTTCTAATGTTCCAGACTTGATAGGTTGGCCAAACTCTAGCGGACGTAAACAACAAATCTGGGCGAGTTTGATTTTAATTCAACTAATTAGGAAATGGCAAATTGTACTTAAACGTTTTTATGATTTTTAACCGTAGCATTGCTTTTTGTAAACATTTCAGAATCTTTTCATAGCATCACCTTTTGTAGAATTATCAACATTTTATTTCAACCATGATTTTGTTGATAATTTGAGTTGAATCATTTTATGTATGAGAAAATGGTATTTTCTGATTTTGAAACAAGTTAAATGTGTGAGCAGGGCAGTGATCCTTTATGAATAGATTCTCATAGATATGCCAACACTTAATGTAGTGGCCGCTCTGACAGGAAGGTCGAGCACTACCACTGTCCGTCTAAATGGTGGCTTCATCGTACTGGAGTCACCTAGCAAATGGACCTTGGACCGAAAGTTTCCATTGGTGCAGTAGTAGATGACCGCTCCAATACTCGAATGGCTATGCGCCAAAAGGGTGGAATACATATGGAGAAACATGGGCACTGTAAATCGTGTTTCTGCCAGCTTCACTAGGGTGTAAGGCATCCAGCATACCAAAAACGTAACGAAAACCAAAGTGAGACTCTTTGCGGACGATATGGAGTCTCTTATGTGTCCGCCGGATGTTTTATGTGAGAGTGGCCCCTGGTGGGCGGTCAGGCGTCGGTGACTGGACTTCAAGTGTCTAAAGATGAGCAGGTAGCACGTGACCATACCTAGGACATGACAGACCAAGAGGGAAGTGGACAAAGCAAACATGGAATGCATGTCCTTGATGCGCTCCATCAGACATGTGTGATTTTTTTCCGATTGTTGGTTTTGTATGCCAGCTGTGAGGAAGTGAGGCATTTCCATTATGACTCCCAGTATCCATATGAACACACACATGATGGCGTTTTTGGTTCTGGAGAACACCTTATCGTATATCCGCCCGTGGCATATGTAGATGTATCTGTTGAGGGTGACGGCAAAGAGGCTCAGCAAGGGAAGAATTCGAGCTGATACGCTGGAGAGGCCAATCATTTGACAAAGCCACCAGTGCTTGCTAACAAAGCTGGTGTCAAGTGTTATACCTGGAAAAAGAGAGAGAGACATTAACTGATTGGTAATGTATACATTTCTTTAATTGTCTGCGAGGGTCACTCGCAGAACAGATTAGTACAAATTACAATAGCATGAAGTGTTCGCGTTTAACCAAAAGGTCATGGAGGGAAAAATACAGAAGTGGTCTAACAACGGATTAAACACAATAGGGATTTAATAGGGGATGAAATCTAGTTGTCACTTCATATTTTTCATCTATTTTTAAACTATATATTTTTGCATTATTTATAATAACAAATACAAATAGACAATGTACAACAAGGTGATAAATGACATCATTTGACATCACATCTCTTTGAACCTTTATTTGTTTGTTTTTCATATTTTGAAATGTCCAACAGATTCTTATTATTTGTTCTTACTGTTGATTTTGTTTTTATATGACCATGGAGAAATAAAAATCCTGTCGCACACGTGTGCGATTTTAAATTTAAGAAAGACGCTGGTGTCGAGTGTTATACCTGGAAGCAGAGGATGACAAAATGATTGATAATGCATACATTTCTTTAATTGTCTGCGAAAGTCACTCGCAGAACAGATTAGTTATACATAGTACAACAATAGGAACTGTAGATAATAAATAGATGAAATGTTCGCGTTTACCAGCGAGGAACGGAGAAATGATGGGGATTGATGCTTTATTGACATTTGACAAAAATAGAAAACATAAACGATGACTGGACTACATTCATCGTTTGCTTTATCACTTTGATTGCTTTCTTATCATTTGATAAGACAAGTTACTATCATCTTCCTTTAAGCTGCTACGAACTATTGCTTTCCGCACATCGGTTGATATTTATGGTATACCTCCCTCTTTTTCCAAAAACAGTTAAATCATCTTCATTTATTTTTCTATACATTCTTCTTAACCCGTAGCAAAGCATTTTGTATTTAATGCTTATAAATACTTACCTATGATTGAGGGACTTCTTTTTTTCTATAGATAATCCTTATTTTACTAAAGACATTTGCTGTGTTGATGATACCTAGCTTTAGTAACAGTGTAAATTTGTACTACTTTACAATACAAAATTCAGCAGGAGATTAGCTTTCTATTGGTAAATAGTTACATAAAACGTCGTTAACAATACATAGGTTAACTCTGGGAAAGGTCTAATTTGATATAGGTTTGATCTATATATGTATCCGGCATTCACTGGATATCTCGTGCCTAGAGTTCACTATCGGTTCTGGTTCGAATCCTGGCCTGGGCATGTGAGAAAGTTGGCAGTGATTTGGGGCTAAACGTTGGTTTTCGCCGGGTTCTCTGGTTTCCTCCACTACTTACAACTGGCTAGTCAAGAATAAGCCACAATTGGCATAAATGTGACGAAAAAACGAAATTCCAAATTCCAAATTCTGGTTGCTAGCGTGACAGTTCACCGAGCCATGGCGTCGTGGTTCAGAAGTGTCCCTTGAGATTGTTCGTTAGTAAAAGGATCATTCTTCCCCTCTCGGGTTTCTTTCCCTATCACATAAGCTATTGAAAGCGACGACAAACCTAAGAAATATGATTGATTTTTTGGGTCGCTGCCAATACTATACTTGAATGAACTCCAACTCGTTCGCGTCGACCCCACGTAAGATTTAACTGATTCGTAGTATCAATCCATGTGGCAAGGGATTATTAAAACGCCTGTCAGTAAAACTGTTGGCGATCATTGAGCTTAAGAAACAGGCGTAATGAACTAATCAATGTAAAGAGCTAACGAATGGTCGTAAGCCAACGTACATAGTACTGCATAAAGTATAGGAGAGTAACTTAACGGTTGTCGTGTATTATTTTATGTAAATTTTCAAAAAGAAAATTTCAAAAGTCATGTTTTAGAAGTATATGGTTTGTAAATCGAATGAAAATACTATATTTTTCTAACAACTTTAATGAAACATTTATTCTCACCGATCTTTGGGAACAGAACTACTCTGGACTGGACTCTTTATCATAGATGTAATTACAATCTCATTACCCTTTGTGTTATTGTGGTTATACCTAGTACTGTAAATTAATTCTCTTTGGTCGTACCTATTAGTGTAAATACAACTACATTTGCCTTATTGCTTAAAGTCAATGGAAATATGCTGGCCTTACAATACAATGCTGAGATTTTACCTAGCATTGTAAATGAAATAACATGCACTATGCTTTTACCTAGTAATATACATGTAGCTACTTTGGTTTAGCCGAGTTGTGAAACTGTAACTGCTCCGGCCTTACCAATACTATATAATACTGTATATATTTTACATCATGGAACTTCCATGTTATCTTTCGTAAATACGGTGTTTATATATCATACTGTAATTGGAACTACTCTGGGTTCACCTTTTTATTGCAAATGGGGAGAGTATGGTATGACTACCTTTTTTCGCTGTGGTTTTATCCAGAAAGACTCAATTCAAGAGGTGAACTTTAGGATTGAGAGTGTAACGTCTTGGTAGCACACGCGAAGTTGTACGGCGACAGGGCGCCCGCGACCGCAAGTCAGATGGAGAAAAAAAAACAATTTCACAAATCTCACTAAACTCTAAAAACAAAAGGTGATCCCACCAACCCTACCCCTACCGCAAAATTATCAAAGAATTGGCGTAAAAACGTCTCGTATTAAACAATGAGGTACTGTGATTATGTCTACAGTACATGTAGTATCACAAATCGAAATGTGTGTATACCAAACGGCATTTCTATGACCTTGCCTATTATTAATTATGTCGTAATTTCTTACCTATAACTGTTGATAGAACACTCATTGGTACCACTTATTTGCATCATAACTGAGCTACTGTGGTTATACCAAAATAGTTTAAGGTGATAGTCTGGTACACCAAGATAACAGCCTTGTCCTTGGCTGGCCCCTAAGAATTGATATTAAAACAAAAGATTACACATGAGCGGTGTTCACTCCCCACGAACCTCGACCTAGCGACTTTCTTTTGTGGCACGGTCAAGAGAACAAAGGGCGGGCCCCTTTAGGCATTCCGTGTTGAATTGGTTCCAGACGACATGGCTGTCTGCTTTAACCATGCATATTCATTTGGCCTAGACCATTTTGACCAAAGTTTTCATCTCATTTTTTGGCTGAAAGTGAATAACGATACAGTCTTCGAGGCCAATATTTCAGAATAGGACAGATATGAACCCCCCTCTAGGTGCAAGGTCATGTCACAGGTACCTTGAATTCTGACCTGAAAATCAGCATTTACTATGTAAACCACGTGCGGTTATTAAATTTCAGGCTTATGGGAACATTCAAAAATGTTTTTAGAATTCTCATCGTGCAAATCCCCCGTTGAGGCAGGACCTTGCACCTTACCAAAGACATGAATAATCATATGGTAGACTCTCATTTTCAAGTAAATGGCAAGTCTTGACATTTTGCCAAAAAACGAAACACATCCAGATATGTTCTTTAAGGGTGCCGCATTACCTCAAAATAGTCACTTATTGATAAGTTAACCATTATTCGGCAACTATGAGATGTAACCTTTACAATAGCATAAGTGTCGTTGTCTTCATTAAACTCAGTTTTACGATATTCAAGTTTTAAAATTGACCCGTGTATCGAGTAGGGTTCTACCTTAAATAGAATCACTGTGGCCTTGCCTTACGTTTATTATCATTATTATTATTATTATTGTTATTATTATTATCACCACATATAACGTGGAAACAACCCCTGCTTAGGGCCAAGGTATTGATATTAGCTGCTATCACAATTTGAACTAATATGGACGGTCTTCGCTGGTGTTACGAATGAAACTACTGCGGTTTTATTTGAAATTTACAACTCTATTCCCACTTAGCGAAATAAAGGTTCTCCGAAGTATTTACTATGATTTGGCTCATATTGTAAATCGAATGGCATCAATCTTGCCTAGTATTGTAAATGAAATAACAAAAGCTTACCTAGTATTGCAAATGGAATCACTATGGTTGATATAAGGAAATCAACAGTCGCCAGGTTGATGATAAATTCGCCTCCAATCTTATGCACATCCCGTATGTAGAAGAGCAGAAAGACCATCAAAATCACCACATTGCCTATGACACCAATAAGAACAGCAAGCAGTCCGAAGAAAAGGAACGGTATGCCGAAGTCCGGACGAGAACCTAGGAGAGAGGTAATTTGGAGGCCACCGCTTCCATCAGGATCAGAGTCTGTGACATTATTGCTGCTGGCGGCTCCAAAACAAAGAAGTGATTCCATTAAATTGTCAGATTGGTTTTTGTCTAGGCTGCCCATACTGTTAAAGCTGTGAAGGAGACGATACACGTTCTTAATTACAAATTTATCTAGTATTTCGAATATCTGTCTCCATGTAGAAATCACTCAAGAACGAGCATCTCTTATATAATAATCACACGTTTTCTGCCTGTGGTGGTCTTTGAATACCTCTCGCACTTTTTACATATCTTTTCTTGAACGGCGCGTTGTCCATTCAAATTGCTAGAAAAGAAAGCCCAAATCCGTATTCACGTGGGTAAAACAAAAACATGAGCGGAACTGTATTGGAATGTTGCGTCACAATATAGTTTCCTGGATGCCGGTGATCGTATTGTCAAAATAAAATATATCTTGTTTTTGCAATAATCCTCTCTAGGCGAGTGTCCGTCTTAGATTGGTAGATCTGAAGGGAATGAATTATGATTTTGGTGGTATTCAAAATCGTCCTCTATGCACTTTGTAAGTTAGTGACTCCATTTGATTAAAATACACAAAGGTGTCTTTTTGAGATGAGTTTTCCAGACATCTACAAGTTCACCTAATGCCATCTATCTATCAACTTTGATAATCCCATTATAGCAAACAGAAACTGCACAGTCTCTATATAATCATCGAAGGTCACTAGGAATTGTGAGTTGTGTAAGTTGTATTATATAAACTGGATGTAGTTAATTAATTTTGCTTCCCCCTGCTGCGTTGGTGATTAGTTACTTTCCTATCTAGGCCTATTGCCATTGCGCGCCACAATCGTCAAGAGGACAGAGGAATGTCTCCCGCGTGGAGCAAGAGGATCTCGCAGGAATTCCTCGAATAGTTTAGGAAGGTAGGTGAATGCACAAAAGCATGCTTTTGCTGAACCTAGGCGCCAAGTCAATAGCGACCACATGTCTCAGGATGTTACATAAAGCAGAGAGAGAGAGAGAGAGAGAGAGAGAGAGAGAGAGAGAGAGAGCTTTCCATGTATCATACCAAAATACAAGAAGAAAACTCGTATGAATATTACACGTTGTACATTGAGAAAGAGGGGGAGAGTAGTAGTAGTAGTAGTAGTAGTAGTAGTAGTAGTAGTAGTAGTAGTAGTAGTAGCAGCAGCAGCGATAGCAGTAGCAGCATCAGCAGCAGTAGGAGGAGGAGGAGAAGGATATTGCTTTTGTGTTATATTTTACTCACTACAAGTGGGAAGAAGCACTTTAGTCAATTGAGTAACACCTTTTCCTAACTCTTTCGAGTCTTCCTTCGCGCTGCTTTAAACCGGGGGCACGTTTTTTTGGTATCGTATATTACGATTTTCATTGTTGAAAACCGTACTTTACGATTTTTCTGTTTCTCGAAGCAGCGACTTTCGTAAATATTTACGAAAGTCGCGTAAAATCTACGATTTCCGTGTCTGTCTGAACACAAACTATGTCTGTATGCGGATAACACCTCTATTTTTATGAGAGCTAGCGAAAAAAAACTTAAAATATGCCTTGAGACACTACATTGGTTTTACCTTAAGGTGGCTGTAAACGTTTCCGGTGGAGAGCAGACTTTCCCTCAAATAATGGCTGATTTCTCATTATTTGTACACTAAACCCCTAGCAAACTATATATTTTTAGAAAGCTGAGATTCTAAGGAATACATAGGATATGGATAGGTTGTATGTGCTCCAATTATTTTGAAGAAATTGGGGTCAAAACTTCGACTTATCAATTTTCAGTACATATGTCACGGCTGACGCAAATCTAAGAGCAGGATCTAAGATAATAACCTGATTTTTTAAAACATTGAAAAAAACCTTTGTCTCTTCAAAACTAGACAAGCGTTTTGTAAAATATGGCCCCTAACTTTTTTTATGGTCATTTATCTAACAACATTTTAGGAAAAAAATGCTTTTTTGGTTTCTTGATTTTTGACTCACTATAAAAAATTAACCAGATAAGATATTGCAATATCCCCGTCTAGATTTGTAGAGAACATGTTTTAGAATCTATATACAAAGTTTGAAGCTAATTGATTAAGATTTGTGTCTAAATTCACGTCAGCCGTGAGAGTAAAACTATAGAAAACTAAGCTGAGAAAATGGCAGTTTTGTGTATTTCACAGTTAAAGTTACTGTGCAACTTTTTGCTACTACTTTAATGTATTTATTTTTGTCCAAGTGGAAAGATAAAGTAACCTTCCATTGTATTTCACAACTGTCAACATTTTTTCTTCTCAATTACCTCAAAAAAAAGTATAAATGAGTACATTTCTGCAACCTGCCTAACATCCCTGTCAACTGGATTCCATATATGGGCATATGACATCACCCAAGCCCCGCCTACTTAGTAGACTAGCATCTTGTTTGCATGCTAATGTATATGTATTATAGCTCTTGAATTCTTAATAATTCAAAAAACTTTGCCATCAAAATCAATTTTCAGCTATCTAGTGTGTTATGCTGGCAGAATCTTTGACTGCAACTATATTGATTTGGCAAATAAAAGCTTGTAATGCTCTATATGGGGTTTTTAGCTTCATTTATCTAAGACAAACATGTTGCAGGGCCAATTCTGAAGCTATCCAAACTTCCAAAGCATAGCTTTCTGACAAGGTGGCTTTTAGATTCTGGGCCTTGAAAGAAAGATAATTTCACAAACCTCTATTGCTGTATCTCCACTCCAGTGATCCAAGTTACATAATCCAGAATGAGTAATCCATACATATTTTGCAGCAGAAATGGCAACTTTCCCTGAGGTCTGACACAGAATTCCTTTGTCTAGTGAATCCCATATGAGTAGACTGTCCACATTAACTACTACACTGCTTGAAACGCTTAGAGGAAGTGATCTTCCTATTACCCATAGCAAATCTTATTTTTAGACATTGGTTCCTGACTCCCATAATCCTTGAGGGGATTATGAGTGACACCACACTCATTGTTCTAGAATGGGGAGTCCTGAGGGGATTATGACACCACACATACCTGTATCTATTTCCTCTGAGCTGAGGCCAGTCAGGCCACAGTGATAATCAATCAATAAACCCAATTATTCACCTGCAATTTCAATCTCCTTTTTGTCTCCAACTGAATTGACAACAATTGTTGTGAAAAATACAATCCAGGCTTTAATTAGTTAATAGCTGAATTACATGGGTGTAATTGTACTTTGAGTAACTATATCATGATTGCTGTATTATTGTTTGAGAAAAACATGTGTTTGAAAATGAAACCAAGTTGATAAATACTAAAGTATTATTAGTTATCCATAGAGCATAGAGTGTCTGTTCCAGCTGAAGGTATGAGACGGATTGACCCAACATCCTCCCAAAAGTCCAGGTTTTCCCATCAAATACACACATTTTTTTTACTTGAAGCCCCAAAACTGGGATGTTTCCTGTTTTTCTCAGACAGCCGGAGCCACATTTTGATTAAGACTAATCCCTAATACACTATTTTTGAATTGATTAAAACATCATTATCTGTGGTGCTAAAGTGGCCCATCTTACCCAACAGACATCCTTTCTAACCAACACATGCATACAAAGAAAAGACTGGCTGACCTTAAATGCCATCTCTAATCAGTTACCAATCCAAATACACATCCATTTCCTGTAGCTTTGATAAGGAGGTAGGAGGGGCTTATCAGCTGACTGGGGTCACATGACCATAACACTGCAGCATGCTCTCTGCCCTCTCTGTCTATTCATACCTGTCAAATCCAAATTTTTCACAAATTATGAACTTAGGATTGGAGTAGAGCTATGGGTTTTTTTTCATAAGGAGGGTAAGACCCGGTTCATTAACATAATACATATATCTCAAAACAGGCTTCCCTGAGGACGAAACGTTTACGGCCACCTTAAGTTCGGACTGAAAATTAATATAAAGAAAACTAAAGTAATTCGGACAGGGAACATAAGAGAGTCTGACCGTATATACTGTAGAGAAAATACCTTGGATTGGGTATCTTCTTTTATATCTCTGGGAATTAGCTATAATGTACTTGATATGTCTAACATCACAAAACTCAACATAGAGGAACAAATTCCACAAATAAAACAGCTAATACAAAACTGGAGCAGTAGAAATATAACACCAATAGGCAGAGTAACTGTATGTAAGAGTTTAATAATATCTAAAATTACACATATCTTGATCTCATTACCAACACCTACAGTTAAAATGCTAAACTTCCTGGAAAACCTACTTATTAATTTTGTCTGGAAAAACAAACGTCATGAAGATTCAAAGGACACACTATACAGAGTTATAAAAGAAGGGGGTCTAAACGTGATAAACATAAGATAATTTGAGAAAGCACTACAATTGACTTGGATTCGCACACTTATCAATGGATCCCCAGATTGGAGAGAATTTGCCTATGCTTCAAAAATAGATAAACTGTACCAAACAGACACTTCATACCATAAAATAATACTAGAATCAACCGAGAATGACTTTTGGCCCAGTATCATAAGAAGCTATACCTATTTCTACAACAAACTGAAAAAGGTTACAAGAGTAGACCCGGCAATGACTCTACTCTGGGGAAATCCAAACATATCAGTAGCATCTAATTACCAGCTATTCAATGCCAACATCAGATACCTTGAAGACCTCTATATAGAACAAACCAGATGTACACACAAAGACATAGAATTGAAATTAAATCGAACAATTCCTTTTACTTTATACATGGCAATTTGGAAAAGCATCCCAAACAAATTATTAGAATACATGGACAATAGAATACCTGAAATAAATATAAAATATCCAACTACTATAGAATGGTTAAACAAGGACGAAAAAGGTATTAGAAGTATTAGGAAGATCATCAAACAAGAAACTCCCAAAAATTAATTAGTCAGGTCAAATGGGTAAATGAATTGGCATTTAATGAAGAAATAGACTGGCAACTACTATAAACCTTACCCAAAAAGTGTAATGTGGATGCAAGAATGAAATATTTTAACTATCAAATACTACACAGAACACTTAAAACAAATATGAAACTTAATATGTTTAGACTGATAGACTCAGAACAATGTGATAAATGTGACCAGGTAGAAACGATTGCTCATCTTTTAGTGGAATGCCCATATACCTCTCAAGTATGGGATGGTTCAAAACGATGGATTAAAAACTACATTTAACGAAAAATATACACTAGATAAGAAATCCATCATTTTGGGCAATCCAAACAATTCAGCCTTAGTGAATTACATCACAATGGTAACTAAGCACGAAATATACAAAAATAAATGGACAAATAAAGGTATATACACACAAAGTATTGTACTAAAACTTAAGAAAAATCTAGAAATAGAGGAATATGTTTCTACAATAACAATTAGAAGAAAAACTACACTGGGAAAATGGTCCCAAATCTACAATCAGCTAAAAAGATGAGCAATACAAGTACTGTATACCAACATATATGTGTCAAACGTAAATACAAAAATGGTGACTCAATCAATTTACTATTACAAATGCTATCCGAACTCTTTGTACATCGTATTTCACGTGGAACAATAAAAATTATAAAAAAACCTTGTCTGTCTGTCTGTATGTCTATCTATCTATCCTTTTTCTTTTTTCTCCCCCCAAAAATGGTCGTGAATATAAAAAGTTCAAGGCGTCTGTACAACCAGGCACTGGCGGACGTCCGGTCGCAGGAATTAAATATCTGTACTGTATTATACTCACTACAAGTGTGAAGAAGCATTTAAGTTCCGGAACACCTTTTTCTAACTATTCCAAATCTTCCTTCGCGCTACACTGCCTCATAATCATAATCATACTCCAAATGATGACGAAATAAAAAAAAGTAATCATTAATTTAACCAAATATGTACAAACGCGTGGTTTCGTCCTGATGTACGATATCTTATTGTTGATGATCTGTGTTGCATAGCCCCACTATCAGAAATCAGTAAAAAGGGTGTTAGGATGTGGGTACTGAACTAGTACTGATGAACATAAACAGCACCTACTCACTCCTGACCGGCACATCCTTGTGAAAGAAAAATGGAAGTCGTCCCTCCCGTGGTTCTATCCTCTACGATTACCAGAGAGAGAAATTGCAAACCATAACACCTGTGACAAGGAGCATTTTCCAATTACTTGTCCTGGAAACATATGCCAGAGTCTACAATAACATAAAGATGAAATAGCACTGACTCAGTATCTGCCGCAAGATTGGTGTTTGCGATATGTCGTTGAAAGCAGTACTTGGGTTGCAATATATTGTTGATAGCGAAAAACAATTTTGGACAAATTATGCTAAGTTTTTGAATTTGAATTAAGGTACAATAAGTTATGTAAAATTCCAACTGATCCTAAATGTCTGCTCTCTGAAATGTCCGTATATATCCGTGTATCATTAAAAACCAGCAATGACTTTAAGGATTTATGGGACCAAACTGCATAATGAGTGATATTGAAAAGGTTTGTGGTACAAATATTACAAATGGTATTATGGATGCTAGCATCATAACGGCCAAAAAGAAATCTATTTATTGAAATAGCCTAAAAGTAAGAGCTCCGTACATTAAATAGCATAAGTATCACCTCCAAACGCAAATGTGAAATGTGGAGTATTATGCAGCAATTGATCAGAGAACTAGAGAATTCCATGGGAAATGAGGGAATACCTAGACTTGCTGGGATATAATATTTTAAGATGATATTTCATTTTTAGACTTGAATCATTACATTACAAACACGTGTAGGCTGTACCATGGACTAAGAAAGGTTGTACGCAGGTTCACATTCTAATCAACTTAGTGAAGCATCACGTATTTCTGGGCGACATTCTAATCAAATATGTGTAGCATTACGTATTTCTGGGCGACATTCTATTCAACCAAGTGTAGCATTACGTATTTCTGGGCGACATTCTATTCAACCAAGTGTAGCATTACGTATTTCTGGGCGACATTCTAATCCATGAAGTGAAGCATTACGTATTTCTGGGCGCCATTCTAATTAAATATGTGTAGCGTTACGTATTTCTAGGCGCCATTCTAATTAAATATGTGTAGCGTTACGTATTTCTGGGCGCCATTCTAATTAAATATGTGTAGCGTTACGTATTTCTGGGCGCCATTCTAATTAAATATATGTAGCGTTACGTATTTCTGTGCGCCATTCTAATTAAATATGTGTAGCATTACGTATTTCTGGGCGATATTCTAATCCATGAAGTGAAGCATTACGTATTTCTGGGCGCCATTCTAATCAAATATGTGTAGCATTACCTATTTCTGGGCGCCATTCTAATTAAATATGTGTAGCGTTACGTATTTCTGGGCGCCATTCTAATTAAATATGTGTAGCGTTACGTATTTCTGGGCGCCATTCTAATTAAATATGTGTAGCGTTACGTATTTCTGGGCGCCATTCTAATTAAATATATGTAGCGTTACGTATTTCTGTGCGCCATTCTAATTAAATATGTGTAGCATTACGTATTTCTGGGCGATATTCTAATCCATGAAGTGAAGCATTACGTATTTATGGGCGCCATTCTAATCAAATATGTGTACCTATTTCTGGGCGCCATTCTAATTAAATATGTGTAGCGTTACGTATTTCTGGACGCCATTCTAATTAAATATATGTAGCGTTACGTTTTCTGGGCGCCATTCTAGTAAATATGTGTAGCATTACGTATTTCTGGGCGATATTCTAATCCATGAAGTGAAGCATTACGTATTTCTGGGCGCCATTCTAATCAAATATGTGTAGCATTACGTATTTCTGGGCGCCATTCTAATTAAATATGTGTAGCGTTACGTATTTCTGGGCGCCATTCTAATCAAATATGTGTAGCATTACGTATTTCTAGGCGCCATTCTAATTAAATATGTGTAGCGTTACGTATTTCTAGGCGCCATTCTAATTAAATATGTGTAGCGTTACGTATTTCTGGGCGACATCCTAATTAAATATGTGTAGCGTTACGTATTTCTGGGCGCCATTCTAATTAAATATGTGTAGCGTTACGTATTTCTGGGCGCCATTCTAATTAAATATGTGTAGCGTTACGTATTTCTGGGCGCCATTCTAATTACATATATGTAGCGTTACGTATTTCTGGGCGCCATTCTAATTAAATATGTGTAGCGTTACGTATTTCTGGGCGATATTCTAATCCATGAAGTGAACCATTACGTATTTCTTGGCGACATTCTGAGCATAGGTGTTAAAGTTGATACTACAGGTGGAACAATTGGCGTATAAGTCGACAATATTACATAGGCAGGTTTCAAAAGAATAACTGCTAACACTGGCAATGGAGAAAAATAAATGTGGCAGTTTCGATAGAAAAACAAATTTGAAATTTAGTAAGTTCACAACGCCCTGTGCAGTCTGATATTCGTCAAAATAAAACACAGGATACAAACGTTGAGATATAATATTTTAAAATGATATTTCTTGGTCGTGATGAATAATTCAATCCGAGTGAGTATGCACAGAAGATTGATGACAATCATTATCGTCGTGGAGCACAATTTGATTAGGGTGATGTTTTATAAAAGTATAGACTGGAATCTGAGCGTGATGCACGTAGACCACATTGAGATATGAATGAACATGATGAACACGTATACGAACATTATCCTCGTCACATGAACCAATTTCAGACACGACATAATGGGAGATTTCAGACAAAGCATTCCATACAGTTTGTAACATCAGAGATCTATCGCTCGGGTAAATTTATGTGCTGATTGAAATTATACTGATTTCCCTGGGTTGTCTTCTCTACGTAATAATAATTTCACTGGTGAACATGCTAACCGACGCTTCAAGGGGCTAGGCTTGGATGAAGATTTTGGCGAGTCAGATTTTGACACTTTCAAAAATCTTAATGGTAAGAAGAGTAGTCTCACCGAAATAGATTGGCCTCGCCTTTATATTTATAGATGAAATGACAGGACTACATAATTTAAGAATTGACTATCGCCAAGTTTGTTCATTTGCCCTTTCACACGGGTCGGTAAAAATATAAAATTTCATTGTTTATAATATTTAAAAGCGTGTATACCCGGCGAAAGCCATCGCCTAACCCCAAGCTACTGGCAACTTCCTCACATACTTTACACATTTCTCTCTGTGCATGTTTCATAAGATTGACGCGAGCCTGCTGTTTGAGTTATGGCTGTATACTATTTACTAGTGTTCCACACAACTAATGATAATTCTTGACATTGTTCCAGTTCTAAGCCAATTCGAAATCACCCATGATACTAGTATACTTCATGGTATACTTCTTTATCTATTGTTGTTCAGGCAATTAAAAGGTCGCTTGGTGTTGACTGGAAAGATCTCAAGACCCATTATTATGTGTGTGGAACACTAGTACATTCGTAGATCAAATAGGTGAAGCAAGTTCCATTGCTCAGACATGCATGCAACAGGGATTATAAGACTTCTTATAACCTATCCGAGAGTTGATCCCATTATTTCTTATGCTGAGAAAAGACAGTAAAGGATATGTGTGCCTAATTATCAATGCAGCCGGGCGAATTCTATGCAACCACTCTACTGGATACTGGCAGTGACCGATCGACTGGTACAGGAATTGAGTATCTTTAAATGTATATATATCATTGCTGTCAAAATAACCACATCTTACTGTATTTCTAATACGGAGTGGCTATATTCACAGCAGAGCTGTGTATATAAGAGAAATATTTTTGCAATATACACAGCTGCTACCAGCGGCCACCAGCCAATGGTATTGCATTATTTAAATGACGTCATATTCGTTGTAGTTTCATATCCCAACAATTACCGCATGTTTTTTGTCAGTCTGACAAAGAAAACATGCATTGACAGTATTCATTTCCACTAGCACTAGCAGTGGAAAAAACGATCTTTCGTTCCAACTTCAGGTTGTCTGCGATCGTTATTAAATCTAGTGTGTGAATTTGAAACTGACACAGAATAGGTGAGGTACGCATCTCACCTCTTCATACATGTGTTTCTTTGCGAGATTGGCAAAGAAATACATGAATCATGACCTTAATTACAGCAAGACATTGAAGAAAACAATGTCTTGCATTGAAACAGGGTACACTTTGTTATTTTACATTTTACCTATACATAACACTATGTAGCGTAGTGGGTGGATGCTCGCCCAGCAACCCTGGGGATGCGCGTTTAAATCCCCCTAGGGAGACTTATTTTTTCATGATTTTTTTATTTGTGGAAATTATGACTTTTTTTTTTCGACCATGGATAAAAGAAAGAACAATCTTTATTTCTACAAACATTTATTGTTGATGTTAATGTGAAACTATATATATATATATATATATATATATAACACATGAAATTTTTGATTTTACACAGCGGCTCAGCACAGGCAACCCGGCGGCTGTGCACAGCCAGCCCAGTTGAAAGATAGCATCCTTTGTACTTGAATTCAAAAGTAAAAATTTGGGAATAAAGCAAGATTTGCATAGAATTTTTTTTTCTCATAAATGTCCGCTGTGTATAGCACAAATATTCACAGCAGCAGTGCACAGCCAGCCCAGCGGCTGTGCACAGCCAGCCCGGGGGGGTCACTTGGGTATTTAGGGGGGTGCATACGTTCGTTATCAAAACTAAAAAATACCCCTAAAGCACTGATTTCTGGCCAAAAAAGCACCCTTATTTTGATAAAACGCTGATTTTTTCCACTAAATAAACACCCCTTCTTTTATCAAAACACTGACATTGGATGAACGGGAACACGTATTTTAACTTAAGATTTTATAATCCTCTGCTTGTTTAGCGGCAGCAAGTGGCGGTAGCAAACTCGGAAGCCCAGTCACTTCGGCGTCAGAGCCGCGTATATTTCGTGGATTGTAAGGGGATTCAGATCCCCATACTTCGTACCTGGGTACAAAAAAGTACCCTTCTTTTACAAAATCGCGGACATGCGGAGGTCTTAAAAAAAGACCCCTTCTTCCACGAAATACGTAACGCAGGTGCGCCCCCTCTGTACCTGAGTGCCCCCGCCGGGACAGCCAGACCAGCGGCTGTGCACAGCCAGCCCAGTGGCTGTGCACAGCCAATGCACAGCCAGCCCAGTGGCTGTGCACAGCCACCCCAGTGGCTGTGTATATTGCAAAAATATTTCTCTTATATACACAGCTCTGCTGTGTATATAGCCACTGCCTTTCTAATAATGGAATTGAGATGATGTTGGTCGTCTTTGACACAGTGAGGTAAGGGGAAAATCATCTCACATTATGAATATCACAACACACAAATTCTTACAATTCATCCATATATTTTTCTTCATTTTTACAAGCAGACAATTTCATTAAAACATAATAAATAAGCTGAACTACATTCATATTGTTACCTTGTGTAAATTCAAGTGTAACTGCAGTCGACTATACACATTATGTGTAAACAAAGGTGTACTTACAGTTGACTACACACTTGATGATATCTGCCTATACATAGTCCTGCATAAGTATTGACATCCTCTATATTCTAGGCAAATGCTGAACAAAGCATTAATATTATACCTTGAAATACAAATTATTCATCTCTAACCTTCTTTGATTAACTTAAATGTGTATGAATTCATGGTAATATACCAAGTGCCCAAAAGCTTTCCATTGAAAGTATCCTGAGAAAATGTACATATAAAGTTGTGTTTACACACATAACCCAAACATGCAACACATTCCCCTTGATAAGTATCATGTATAATACTTTTAAAAGTCATCAGTAAACCAGTCAATGCCCGATGCTTTATGAAAAAGTACATAGGAAATTGGTTACACATAGCAAGTCCTATCTCCTGTTCTACATATTTAACATTTGACTTTTGCTTATGCTAGAGTCAATTTGGGGAGGACAAACTGATATGCTGATTAGTATGGAACTTCAAGATGTAGCCTATAGAAATATTAAATGAACTAGCAAGGACTACACACCATTTCAATAGTTTGTACAAGAAGCAGTTTTGATGTGTTGTGCAACTGGAAAAAGTAATATCTGCGGTTCTACAACTGCATGATCATCAAAACTATTGTCCAAGAGCTCTTGCTTCCTATAGCGGTGCACTTAATACTCTAACCTCCAGTTCAACCCTCAATTATAGCATGGCGGACAGATGATTATAGTTCAGAAAAGAAATCTTCAATTTGATTGCAAAATAATGGATTCCTTTATTGCAGTAGGAAACCATGGCAACAGAATCCGAAATTCAATTCTCAAATGTGCAAGTCTGTTTTTGCATGCAGATTGCCTCTGAAGTGGCACAGAAAATCCTTTGCACATTCATTTGAACATTTACAATTGTATGGGGAAAATCGGACAAGAAATATAAAAGTTGCTGTTCTATATGCTAAACATTATCAAAGAAGAAAACAAATAATAGAAAGCTAAATGAGATATGTAGTGAGGTAATCTAGTAGGTCATGGGTTTCCATGGCAACAATGAACCATTCTAATTTTCTATTTTATAACCGATTTAGGGCCTAACAAATTTGGTACAAAAAGCATTCTTTGAGACAATCTAACAGGGAAATGTTCATCAGAACACAAACCACATCTTTCCTTGACACTTTTATGAACTGAAGCTTCATTAACAAGTTAGTGTTGCCAAAAGTATCCTTCACCAAGAAACTATTGTCAATGAAGACTCCACGAATGAACAGGTGAACTTTAATTCTTTATTAACATAAAACTTAGACAAGAAAAAGAAACCTGCTTACTGATGCATCTCTTTTATTTTTCATGCACATTTACAAAGATACCTTGTCATGTTTCTATCCACCAATCAACTAACCTGCTAATTGAGAGGACACTCGATTGTTCCAACAACCTACTCTCAAATCATTACGGAGTCTCTGATTATTTGGATGAGAATTAGGACCATAAGAAAATACAAGTATCTTTTGTTAGCAACATCTCCTTGTACAAAATTTTAATTAAATCAAACTAATTGTGATTGCTACAAAGTTTGATTTCAGTAACTTCTAAATGTTTCTTTTATCAACAAAAAGAAAAAATAAATCTGTTAAAAATCTTTGCACAAGCTTGAAGACACTACATTCATCACTACTTGGTCTGTAGCAAAGGTCCTGCCATCTATGTTAATAGTGGGGTCTTTCAAAAAGCACACAATACCATAGCGATTTACGGATTTGAATTTTTGATAATTGTCACATTTTCTGCCATATTTAGGTTGAATCGTGACTAACGAGTTGTATGTAGTACCCGGCCCCCAGTCTCACTTTAAGCTAGAAATCAGGCATAGCTATGGGATGTAATAAAGGTCTTCAGGTCTTCTTTTGGTAAAAGATTTATTTGCTCTGAATTAGATGAGGTACACTTCGCAACACAAGCAGGGTGAATGAATACACTTGGTTAATTATATCACAGATATTTACATAATCAGTGATTTATCATATATACAGACAAAAACACCATCCCTTACAAATCTAACAGCTCAGTGAACAAATCTTTACAATACCTGATACTGGTATGATTAAATCTTAACCCTATAAAGCCATAAAAAAAACAAAAATCAATAAATACGGAGAAAAAAATGCATACCCTACTGGAGTTGAGACTAGGTAAAATACCTGTCTACATGGAACACTGACCAGTTGCTGTATTGGTCTGAACAAACAAAACAAAGCTGATCCCAGAGATATACATGGGCTTCATCTGATCTTAGGACGTAAGATTCTAATGTTTTTGTAGCAACATTTGTCAACAGCAATCACTGCCAATGCAAATTTTTAATTTGGAGTCTATTTGAACAGTCAGTCCCTGGTTCATCAACTTAGACCTGCTAACTACTTTCTGGCGAGGAAATTGTCTAGTGAGTTGCAGAATTGTTTCTAAGTTATATATATAAGCCTGTCATCAAGGTCTGGTCCATACCTGTAGTTTGGTTCCTGTTTACATAATGACATTAAATCAGTCTTTTATCAAACCTATGACATTGTTGAGGAACTGTGATCTATGTTCCCCCTGCTAGAACGCTGTTGATGTGGCATCTAAAGACACTCTTGAAACAAATAAAAATCATCCTACTATCTTTGGTTTTTTAGGAGGTAGCCTAATCAGCGAGGGTGTGTTTCTTGGGTTTGTACAAAACTGTGTGTATTTCAAAGAAACCTGCATGCTTTAAATAACAAGTCTATAAATAAAGCCTCAAGTGAGTAAAAGACCTGGGATAAGGTTAAAGCAAGATGAACAGTGAAGCTTGCCTAGTTGAACACCACCTTCAATTGAACATCGGCCCACATGGGACAGTTTTGCCTTTTTCATGTTGAGGAAACACTAATACATTGCATATTTTAGATTTATTGACCAACATAAATATTTGTCCTTGTTTGTATTTTACTAAGATGTGGCTGTCTAATGATGCCAAGACACTCTGATGACTTGCTTATTTCTGCTTAATAGACTTAAAGTACATGCTCAACACTGATCTCATTTTTAGGAAATTGGTTCCCTAAAATCTCAAGCTGAAATATATCACAATAGCTGATTCTATTCTATGATTAAACTGCATCAACTCTTAAATAATCAATTTGTTTCATAAGCTTTTAAAGAACATAAGCATGGATTCAATATATATAAATAGTTTCCTAATCCTACCTAGATCTTTCTCAGGCTATCAAAATGTGTGTGAGGATATGTAAATAAAAAATATGATTAAACAAAATCAAAGAAAGTACGAAAATATGAAAATAAAAATTATGATAAAACAAATTCAAAGAAAATTCTACAGAAAGAGGGGAGGGAATGTGGACAAATCCATAGAATACGCTCATCAGGCCCCTAATCTTCTTAATGCAGTAAATCATGGTGTGTAGTCTATGGCTGTGTGGTTGTTACTCAGTTAGGAAGTTCACAATATTGTCTCATCAGTCCTCATCCAGTTCATCATCATCAAATTCTAGGTCATCCTCCTCTTCATCATCATCCACCTGAAAGAAATGGAAAAAGAAACTATAAAATTGGCTTAGCCAACAGTCACCTCTTTTATGCTCTAAGTATCTTTGCTGTTTGACAACATCCAGGATTAACTAAAACTTTTAGTATTTTGAAATCTTTCGCATGTCTGCCTTCAAATAGAGGAAATAAATCACCTTGGCATAGCAGGCATTCACCTTCTCTCCACATACAGAGACAACCTTATCTAAAAACTGAAGGAATTTATCAAACCAGAAATAGTCTTTCAATATCATCTGTAAGGTGAGCCTCTATAACGGCTCATTAAGTGGTGGATATATCAACATGAAAATATTTTTCCTTATCAATCTTTTTTAATTATTTTGTAATATGACCTATTAAATGATTGAAATTCATAAAGAAACCCACCTTTTCTCCCAATGTACATAATCTATCTTTGTAATTGGCTATTTTAGTGTCTTGATCGGCTAGGAGAACCAGCAGGTCCTCCTGTTCCTTCTTTATGCCCTCGCACTCCTCCTGCGACTCCTTCAGCTCCCCCAGCACTTTGTTCTTATCTTCCTCTAATTTCTGGAAAGAAAAATGCACATCATAGAGTAATGTAGAGAGTACCACAGTTACCTGCCCTCCACAAATAATTGGCTCAAAATAAGCTTTGTCCAGTTTATGAGAGAAAATGAGGGTAAAACCAATATTGGTTCAAGAACTCAAGGAGTAACACACCAGCAACTAATATTTCAAAAGAATTACTTCAAACAAAAACAAGTCTTGCATCAGTGATTTAATAAAATCATTGGAGGTGAACAGAAGGAATATCTTACTATTCAAACCACCATCCAATATTTCTACCGAACTCCAAACAACAGCTTCGATTTGTTTTATTTCCAAATGTGTTGTAATTCCAAATCAATTTCGTAAGTATGTTTAGCATGCCTTCCAAAATGGAGACTGGGCAAACAAGGGTTAAGCATTTTTTGTTCACACCATAAAAGATAACTAACATTATATTTTTCCTGTTGTTTGAGGCTATCCTGGTTGGTTTTGGTGAGTCTCTCCTGCAGGGAAGCTTTCTCCTCAACCATCTTTTTATGTTGCTCTTCCAGGGCGGAGAGTTTTCCCTCCAGCTCTGGATTTGATGCTGACTGGTCTTGGCTGGCAGGTGTCATTGTTGCTCTCTCCCTCTGGAAAACAATATGAGCTATTGTTATAAATGACAGCAACAATGCGCAAATGATGAATTATAACAAATGTACATATTTTACACAAGAATGGAATCCACAGAATTCTAATGGGATCAAAGGTTCTCATATGCTTCCTCAGGAAAAATTGTTTTGAATGAAAAAAACAACTGTGAAAATTCTGAATGTCATGACAATCTAAACATAGATCAGAATGGAAACTAACTCAGTTCCGATTTTCTTATTTTCAGCACAGTAACATGAAAATAATGAAGAGTGAAATGAAAATATCACCATGAAAAAAACCACTATAATTATCATTAGGGATTCAACTATTAAACCCCAGAGTGGAATCAAATAAGCAAGATAATAGAAAATGACAACAAATTTTCTCAATTGTTACCTCCGGACTATTGTTATGAATGAGGAAAGTTTCAAGTATTCTCATGCACTTAAGCCTTAGACATCACAATTGAATCTAGGAGAATGCCAATAAAAACGTCCAACGCTGGAACAGAAACTATGGATTTGCTCACTGCAGAATCCCTATGACGATTCTCACACCTGGTCAAATCTCTGAGAAAAACAACAAACAGTCTTACCAGTTGTTGTAGCTGTGTATTTGTGTCATTGAACTGTGCCTGGCTCTGATGTAGCTCCTCATCTTTCTGTGATAACGCTGCCTTCAGCTCGTCCACCTCGCTGGTCAGTCTCTTGACCGAGGCCTGGAGCACGGCCGTCTCTGGGGGCTCACCCACACCGTTCTCCTCACCCGCAGACTGGACAAGAGACTTGGCTTCTGATATCGTTAATTCATTCTTCTGCAATACACATGGTTGGGAAACCATTATTCATTATTCATATCATAAAACAAAATCATACGTTTGACAATCAAAACAAATAGTTCAATTACAGAAACTTGGTATTTGCAATTGTCCCATCAATATTTAAGAGCTATATTCAGCCCTGAATACAGACTACTAACCAATGATAGGCAAAGTTTTAAAACTCCTTATGAAGTCCTCATATTTATATGTTTTTACTAACAGAAATCCCTTGTCAGTACGCAAAAATTAAACTGTGCATCAAAGGTAGCTGCCCACCGAGGCAGAGGGCATTATCTTATAAGTGCAAAGTTAACATGGTATACAGTACACATTTGTACCACAGAACACCCAAATTCTAAGATTGATGATGATAGAGCAGGAAATACTTACCAATTTTTCTATTAGCTGATCTTTATCATCTAATGCTTTTTTATGCTGTTCTACTTCTTGGTGCAGTTTTGTAATATCATTATTTTCTCCAGCAGCTGATCCTAAAATTAAAGAATTGTTTTTCATTTTCTTACACAATACCACTACTCTCCCACTCTTTTGCAAGTTACCAAACTCAGTATTCAAGTTTGCAGCAATATTCTTCTTAAACATACCACATTTAATATTAACTGTAGAATACTACTACAAGTTATATTTATTGGAATCAAAGGACCCAACTCCATAAGTTACGGCTAAGCATGATTCCCCCTCTGAGACTTTAACATACACAACAGACTTTTAGCATGATTGGGTTAACGTGAGGTTGTGGAAATCTATCACAACAATCCGCTGTATAGTGAGGTTGCAGATTACCACAACACATTTAAAGAGAGAGAGAGAGAGAGATTCTTAGCATGAATGGTTTAATGTATCTATGACAGTGATCGGTTGTACATTGAAGTTGCAGATTACCACAACACATTTAAAGACACATTTAACGTGTGGTTGTGGAAATCTAACACAGTGACTGGTTGTATGTTGGATTATTGCTGCTTACAAAGACACATATCAAGGGATCTTCTTGGTGGTATATAGGAGTTGCTACTTACCATGATTTCCTCTCTGAGCCTTTAAGAGTGAGTTCTGGTCCTTAAGCTGTTGAACCTGCTGAGCAAACTCCTCCAGATCCTTCTCCGCCTTGGAGTGCTCCGCCCGCAACTCTGACAGCTCACCCTCTACTCGCTTACGATCAATATCCTAAAAACATACAACCATATATTCAACAATCACCACAGACAGAGAATAATGCTGTTGTAGTTTTATTCGTGATTAACCCATTAACACTCAGAGCAGCCAAAACAGGCCTGACAAATTTGGAAATATATTACTTACAAAAGCATTTTCTGGAAAACATTTGAAGAAGAAATGTTTGTATGAAGCCAAACAAGAACTCTCCTTCAAATATTTTGTGAATTTTTGCTTTATTCAAAAGATATTTTCAAAAGTATCAGAATAGCAGATGACACTTTCAGAGAAACTCTTGAGTGTGAATGGGTTAACACATTCCATCCTGAGGGGTCAGTGTAACACTTACTAATTCATATATCTATTTGTAAATGGAAAATGAAAATTGCAAATTTGCATCAAATTTCCAATTTTCATTTTCAACTTGAAAAAATGAAAATTGGAAAATACACCCTCATTTTCTATTTTTGGCTCTACTATACTTTCATGTCCCTCTACAGACAGGTAATTTCTACTATAGCTGCACCACAGAGGAGCAATCTATCTAAAAATATACACATACCTGTTCTCTGATTAGCCCTTTATATTGCTCTACTATACTCTCATGTTCCTCTACCGACTGTTGTTTCTTCTTCAGATCCTCTCCATTCTGTTTACTGCTAGCTACTGATTTATACACATCATCTGAAAACAACAGGAAGAAAAACACTTAAACATATCCATACGTACACACACACTCACACACATAATGATGACTACATAACTAAACTCAACAAACTGCACTAATTAAGGACTATATAGTAGAAGTCTAACAACATTACTTTCAAGGAGATGGAATACATGAAATGTAAAAGTGAGAATACATAAGAATATACTGAATATTTTGGCCCTATGTTGATCCCAAAATTGCTTGATTTGGTCATGTGATGATATGTGGTTTGCTCGCAGCTGCCTCCCATTTTTGAGTTTTTGATTCATGCTTGTAGTGCCAAAAATACTTTTTGATGATACCTAGCATAAATTATATCCAGAAAATACTTGAGAGAGAAAATCTCCAGACAGGAAAGGGTTAAAATCTAAGCCAAAACCTTAGGAATTTTCCTAAAGTTTGAACGGTTTTGAATTGGTCTACTCCTATTTTTAGCCTATTCATGGACTCTCTAAACTGCGGAGATTGGTAAATATTCCAATTGGTTGACTTATTATGGGAGTCTGGCACAAATACATAAGATATAATGAACTTACTTTCTAAGGATTTGAACAATCTGCAGAATTCATAATCAAATAAGACATCGTTTGGCTGCTTGTAGTCTAGGTGCGGCCTCTTAGCTGCCTTGCTGTAGAACTCAGACTTGGACACCTGGCCAATCTTGTCCTGGAAGTTCTCAGTGCCTATTCTCTTCTCAATAATCTGACACAGGTCAGATCTGAAAGATAAAACAACACACAAAAATAAGGCAATGGGCAAGAAATGACTGAAATATACATTTTAATTCTGTTCAATCAGGATAGATTCAGGATTAGAGGGGAGCGTTTGTTGTAGAAGTTTCTGTGTGGTTTCAATGTAATTCTTCCTAAGGTATTTGAATTTTTTTTAATTGAATGTCCAAACTCAAATTAAATAGGTTCATAAACTGTAATGCACATGAAGTCCTAGAAGGCGCTCTCCAATATCTGAAACCCGCCCTAATTTTATAGATTGCTTCTAATAATTCATAATATTAGAACTAGCAGAGTACTCACATTGTGTAGCCCTCCACCTCGTCACTGTTGAAGAGCAGTAGGAGGCCGAGTAGGAATGCACAGAGTCCCTGCACCAGGAGTTCCAGCTCATCTCCCTCTGACGCTGACACCTGGGAGATCAACTACACAACAACACGTCAAGGAACAACAACAACAACAACTGAATAATACTTATGGCACTATATATGTCATTAACTTCAACAAAACAAAAACTGAATACTTATGTCATAGTAAACAAAAACATCAAGATAAGTAAATTTCTGATACCACTATTTTTAACGAATCCATTTGTTGAAGAAAATGAAATATACAGGTTGTCCCAATCATCCCTGTGACTGCCCATAAGACCTGACTTTTTGGGGAACTTTTCAAATGAAGGTGTTGTTTGAAAAATATGTGAATGAAGTATGTAAATGAGGAACTCCCAATTCGCAAGTTTCAAAACATCAAGGCAAAACCTCTTGTATGGAGAGCATGGAAATAAAAAGGGTAATGGATGTTTCTTAATACAATATTGTTAGAGAAATGAGTTGTAGCACACAGCGGTTATACTACTGCAGATTATAAATGTGGAAGAAAGCAGTGGAACTGCTACCTTTCTAGCATTTGTGGACCACTGATAGAAGGTCAGATGAATGTACCTGCCATTAACATTAGCTTACCATCTGGAAAAGTTATCGGTGTTAATATTTCAATGCAATGTAAAAGGATACAAATGCTACGTTATTGTCTCCCTGTAGGAAATGTTTGACTGCAGTTGGGCATTCCATTAACCAGCAGGCCAGTAACATCAGTAAACCCACTCTTGTCTGTAACCGGGTTTCCTACAAATATAAACAGAAAAGTTATCTATGATATTAAAAGAAGTGCATTTCCAGTCATAGATAAGGTGAAAGGAAACAAATGTACGATGTACTACATTACGCAATGTTGTTGTGAAAAAATGTCAATTCTTCTCAGTTCAGAATTGCAGTATTTCATTGAATATGATATAATAATTATGATGTAGGCTACAACATTGCGCCATTTAAAAATTGATAACTTGTAAAAGACTAAGATAAAAGAGGAACACCAATATTCGTGCCCAGGGTGAAAAAGTGGAAATAGATGGGATATAAACCGTTACACTGTATAAACTACTTCAAAAATATATTTGAATTAGTTCATATTTGCTGCTCTCACCTTTGATAATATATTACTGCATTGTTGTAATAGTGAGACTGGGGGGTTGCCCAGATTAGTGGCTAGCTGCACTCGCAATAACTGTTCCTTCTGTTCCAGGTTGCTGGTTATGGAATGAAGCAGGGCGACGGCCGCAAGCCACGTGGAGACGGAATCAAAGCTGAATAGACCACCACACAATAGCTGACCCGCTGACACATTGTTCACTGAAACAGACACACAAAGGCATCAAGTAGGAAATATGGTTATGGAATGAAGCAGGGCTACGGCCGCAAGCCACGTGGAGACGGAATCAAAGCTGAATAGACCACCACACAATAGCTGACCCGCTGACACATTGTTCACTGAAACAGACACACAAAGGCATCAAGTAGGAAATATATACGTTTCAACATTGTTACTGACAATTGTAAAATTCAGGTATCCTTTATATTAACTTTTGCGATAGTCTGAAATCAAAATCTTTGCTTTTGGCTCTTTACTTTGTTTTTTGAGTAATTGATCAAAAATTCTTTTAAAAATCTTGAACTTTTATATCAAATTTTATGCAGTGCCATACATACACCTTGAAAGCATAAGCCTAAGGTCTGTAGAATTTTGTAAACTGTAATAGGTAAAGTGAAATACACCTACTTAATTTTATACTTACATTAGGCCACTCCAATTTATTTACTTGTCTTACGTGCTCAGGAGGTAGGAAATGAGCCATTTTGGAATAAAAAAAAAAGTTGAAAAATGCAACTTTTTTTATTTAAAAAATCTTTTTTAGAGTCTGCGGACTAGCACTGGTAGCGATATGTTTCTACTAGCCTATTCTCAACTAAATAAAATCAATCAATCAATTAATACCTGTAACCTGAAGGGTGGGAGGTATACCTCCTCAAGTCTGAGGCTCTACTACAGCAATGATAGCTTCCTGTAGATGATTGAATCACCCTTACAAAGAATATTCTTAAAACTTGCACTTTTTTTTTTTTGGAGTCTGACAGAAAATTTGGAAACCACTTTCGTCCGTAAGACACCAAAAGTGACTTTTTTTTTCTTTTCTTTTGGAGTCTGACAGGTAATTAAATTGGAATGGCCTTATAAGTGTTAAAAGTTGTAGAATGCAATGTGTGTTTGACTATTCCGAGTATGGGTCAAAATCATTATAACAGGTGTCTGCATACAGATGATAACACATGCCATATAAACCCTTCCGATGCGGAGGCTATTTCGTCCAAAGCACAAGGATGCAAAGATTTTTGAAAAACATCTAAACCCTGTCATGTTGATATTCATTGGATAGCTCTCGCCGAGTACTCTCACATAAGTACCCTGTGTCCAGGTTTCAGTCATTTAAAAAAAAATATTTTTTGCATCATTTCGTATTGGTCAAATTAGGCACCAGCAGCATGAGTTAATACTTACCATCAGCAGTAGATGGCAACAGAGTCTGCACAACCTGAAGTTGGCCGGTCTCGTTTTTATACAGGAAAGACTGGAAGCAATAGAGGACTGCACACCGCAGGACGAACGGTTGTTTCTCATTCACCATCGACATCAAGAGAACTACAATAGCAGGCCTGGAAAAGAAATGGAGGAAAAACGTTTTAATATCCATGCAGAAGTACAATAGCAAGTCTGGAAAAGAAATGGAGGAAGAAACATTAATATCCTTACAGAAGATGGAATTGCTTGTCTATGTGGGTGTGTTCAACAGTTCAAGTAATAAACTGTATACAGGATCTTAGGCAGGAGGCTAAAATGCCTGTCTAAAACAGCAGTAACAAAATTTCTGCCCACCCAATTTAAACACCTCACTGCTTAACATCCTTTTACCAACTACATCTAATAGCATATTGTGTCAAAAAGAGGAAACTTACACTTCAGACAGGTCTAAGAACATTGATTGACAGGAAAATATTTAAGTCTAAAGCTATATGATAATTATATAATATGCATCAGGTAATTTGGCATGTTCTATTCACTTACCTTGGTGGATTAGAGGGAGCCATCACAGAGGCAAAATATTCCTGGTTGCCATGGTTACCGCGGATAACCTCCGAGACTGTGTTGATGGTCTAAAAATGAAATAAAACAGGAAACATCAACGCAGGACAAACTTCAGGAGAGAGTTTCACCAGGAATCTTTAAGAGCAATCAAATTTTGAATGGAGGAGCAAACGGCGCCCTAAGGAGATGTGCACATGCACCAACTGGTAACAGATACAGCCAGTCACAGGTGCTGCTACAAGCGGGGTAAGAAGATGGTTTTGGTCTTTACCCTTTGTTATGTTTTCAATATCTTAACCAAAAGGTTTCTTTGACTTTTCATCTATGCTATATTGTACCCTTTTTTTTTTATAGTTCTCAGTTTCTATGATTTTCCATTTTAGTATGATAAAGACCAGGTAGTACATACACACATACTGCAGGTTCAAATTGAGTTAATGGTCAAGTTCTTACCTCTGTTAGGACATCTGCTGGCACTCCGCTGGCCATCAGAATAGTACATAACTGCTGCAACAAACCTGAAGACACAACAGATGAAAACTAAATTCTCAGTTTCCTATTGAATGGGAAAATGTTCACCCTAAATCAGACTATGGTAAACTATGGACATCAAGGACAGATAGTAGGTGAATAGGTGGACATCTAAACCCAACTCATACACTGTTTATTGATTGTTTTGCATGATATTAACAATCACTCTTTGCTCTTAAGTATGGTAGATCCAGAGGATAAATTTCAATAGGTACCGTAACTTCTCGGATATTTAGACCACCCTTTCTTGAATTTGGGTCACTCTAGTTATTTTGCAAAATAATTAATGGGAAATCTGGGCAACCCTCAATCGATAACCCGTTGCACAAAATATGGACCGAGCTGCAACTCTTGCTGATACATCTAGGTATTTTCAAAAAAAAAATTGGCCACCCTGAACCCATAACATTATAACCATTAAAAAGTGTCCCAAATTACTGAGAATTTACAGTACACTTCAGCATGAATGGGTTAAAAGAGTGGAGTAGCTTCTCACCTGACTGGTTCATCACCTCCTGGCAGGCTGAGATCTGCTGAACAGGGCTACCGGGCGACACCAAAGTCCGCACCAACTATAACACAGCAACAACAACAACACACAATTAATACCAGATCTAATCCAAAATTAACAAAGAGTGGTATTTTGAGAGGTGTTTTGGTGGATCGATATTTTGAGTAGTAAGTCTCAGAAGTTAACTATTTCAAAAGTTCTGAAGAAATTAATCCCTTTAACCATGAACTGGATATGGATATGAATAGTTCAAACTAATGTAGGTTGGTGACTTTTGTGCATATTGGTGTTTGTAATTTTACCATGGAGACAGCAAAAAATTCCTTCTTTACTAGAAACATAATAACTATATAGTTGATATCGTAGAATTTACATGGAAGTAAACACTTTTTACAGTTTTTGCTTGAAATTTGTATATATCTAGATATGCCTGACCAACTTTTTGGGTGAGTTCTTCAAGCATTACTAGTATTGGTCAACCTACCTGCAGCATGAGGTGAATGTTGGTGACCTTCTGAGCTGACCACCCTCCCTGTGGACTCTGGTCAACCGCCTGCAGTTCAAAGAACGGCTGGAGGTGCTTGATGAAGCTGCCCTCCTTGAAGAAGTTCTGGTTGGAGGAATTATTTCTGAGCAGATTCAGTAATAACAACAGGCAGTCTTCCACAACAATACCTGAGAGAAAAAAACAACAACATTTTATTGCATACATTTCACTCATACAAGATGCTCAATAATGATACATTACAATGCCTTTTTTGTAAGATTCTGAGAAATTACAATAACATAGAATAACTGCTCACCATGACCTATTCCATAAACAATACCCCCACAAGCAGGAGCCACTATGGTAAAACATTTTACCACACTAAATCAAGACTACACACCTATAACTCTAGCTGAGACAAGCTCTACTTAAAAAAATCAAAGTCATGATATATTGATAGGTTATTTTCAGGTATGGAAGCATGCAGATACCATCTCTTCACATGCATGAGCATAATCTTTTTGTAATGTATCATATCTTACTGCAAAACTCTACAAATTTAATAAGAAGTCTATAATGGCATGCCATTTGCTTCAAAAAAGTTGACAGTAATTCTATTCTGTTGTGATAAGTAATTCAAAGTCAAGAAAAAGATTTAAATCAATAAAAAATCCAAAATATAAGAAAGTTTTGAAGTCAACCTAGTTTAGAAAAAAATAATCCTAGCCGAGAAGCCTGACAGATTTGCATCTAGACATATTTGTAATTGGGAGAAGGAATATTTGGATTGTTTAGATATATACCTCCATCACTCATTCCCTCATCCCTGATGATTTCTAGGCAACGCTCAAACGCATTCTCAAAGGCGACAATCTTCTGGATATTGGCGTTTCCCTTGGTGAGCTGTATGAGCAATAACAGGCCCTGGAAATAATAATGAAAACCTGATAAGCAACCTGCAAAGTCATACAGGACAGTGAAAGTAGAAACTGAAATATGCTAGCACATCTTCAGATAGAATATCATTCATTGAGGGAGGGGGAACTTGTCAGCATGGCAGTTATACACAAAACAAATAAGTTGCTTATGAACATCCCTCCCAACCTTTTATTTATATGTGTATTGTATGGAGGTAACTACACAATTATAAGGTTTGTTAGAATATAAAAGTTGATCCATATAAGCCTGATGAAGCCACAAAGACATAGAACATTTGGAACTCTCCTCCCAACAAAAGCATAACTTCGAAAAATATTTGGATTTATGTCGACCTGGACCTAGGTACCAACTCTCCACCAATTATTTTGGGAGTGGATGGTCAATTCCAATGTTATGTTCAAAATCACATATCATCTAAGCAACACATCTAATAATGGACAATTCCAGGTATTTTCAACTGAATCAATTGAGATCTGCATTTGTAGGTTATAGCAGAGGGATTGTAAACCTGCATCTTATAAGAACTTGCGCACTTACATCATTCCTTATGATCTCTCTGCTATCAGACAGCAGGTCTATCAGTTTGGGTACACCCATGGGACTGACCAGAATAATCTCTTGCATGTCCTTGCTCTTGTTGGTCAACAGAACAGTCAGAAGCTTGACCGTCGGCCATCGCACATGGAAGTCATACTCCTACAAAAAAAGGCAGAGTCAGGGGATATGCATCAACAAATAAAATCAAAATTGGTACAACTTCAAGTGACTGAGCATGAACGCAAAAAACGATCAATTGAAATGCAGAAACTTCTTAAGTGTATATTAACTGTAATTATTAATTGTAACAGTATGATTCATTTACATGTAAAGGTTTTAAAACCTTACTGGCTAAATATTGGATATAATTTCATATATCTTGTTAAAATAAAGTGTATTATCTAATTAATAACTATTTGGAAACCTAATTTTAAATCTAAGGTTAACATAATTATATTTCCATTGAGTCAAATCTCTATATGCTTACCTCTAAAAGTGACAATAGAATTTGTGCATTCTCCTCATCTTTGATCATCATTTCAGTGAACTGGCTTCCTATGTCAGGGGGAATGTCAGGTATTGCCAGTTCTGCAAGGGACAATGGAATCCAAACAATGACAAGACTTCAAAGAGTCAACACAAAAGAAAGTAGTTATGCTGGTATTTTTGTGAACCTATCTAATCTGATATCCCAGTAAAATAAATTTAGAAAACTAACCATACAGTGCCATCAAAGAGATGACTACTTGTCTTGGAAACAACATTCACTCAAATAAACAACTAATGCCATCAGTGCCATCAAAGAGATGTACTTGTCTTGTAAACAACATTCACTCAAATAAAGAACTAATGCCATCAATCAAGTGATCAACCACATCAGCCTTTTTTCTTTAAGTAGACAACTTAGTTAACCAGATATCTTACCTTGATTCTTAAAATGTACCTTTGGAATTATTAACAATCTTTTAATTAAGGGTATGGTAAAATAGAACACTGCACTTCGACTAGCCAAGGTTAGTAGCACCTATAACGTATCAGCCTACTGGAATTTAAATATGTGCAGATAACTTTTCCTTATACCTTACAAAGGACTTATGGATGGTTATGTATATGAAGACTTCCTCACCAAAACCACACAGCACCAAGTTTTATACTTGTGGCCCAAGGAAAACCACTGCAAACAGAATACTATTCAAGTCAGTGATTTATGATTGAACTTACCTTCTTCAAAAAGTTCATTGCTACAGATGTGACAAAGAGTGTCCAAGGCATAGCCAACTATTTCAGAATCAGATCTACAAATTAAAAAACAAATTTTGATATAAACTGCAACATACTTCACATTTAACAATAACTAAAAAGCCAGATGACAATAAAAAATATTTGCACATGATATTACATAAACACACTATGTAGAGTGAGAATTGTGATTAAAGTCAAAACATAATAATTTTCTTAAAATCTGAAACAATTATGATCAAAACCATTTAAACTTGAGGAAAAGATTCAAAAGTGCAGAGCACTGAGTTATCATTCTCCCTAAAGTGATTTCTACCAAAATGTATTGAGAAATTGAAGCACCATTGGATAGACACCTCAAGTTCAACAGCTATATAATATCAATGCTGAGAAAATGTGTGGTTGGTATATGGCACAAAGGTGGTATCTACTGCTTCCAGCAGGTCAGTTGTTGGTCCATAACTATCTGATACACAGTCCTGACATAGAAATTGAAATGCTTACCCAATTCTACCATGAGGATGACATTCAAAACATGGCAACCAGTGACTGAAAGAGGGTTTTTTCTTTAAGGGATGATTATTTACTAGTATACACAAGTTCTTAAAATTTCCATAAAAAACCAGATATTTCATTAGAATGGCGAAAGCCTGTGGCTAACTGATTCCTGTGAGTGAGTGCTGCTTACCTGTCCACACTGAGAACATTCATCAAAATGCCCATGGCCTGTGATCCAACCTCAATACGGAATTTCTGAAAAGTATATACGGTAATAAGTAGATATGATCACATTTAAAGATGATTCAGATGACGACATTTTACATAATAATTCTGATCAAAAATTCATGAAGCAGATTCTGTTTGTACTATATTAACATATTGTATTGAGTATTTGTAATTGTGACTGTTCCAAAATGCATTGAGGAAATTCTACTCATATACCGACACATCCTCACAGTCTTCGCCATTTGGAAACTGAAATCCTCAGAAATCATTTTTTAGGACACCCAATTATTTTGTGATTAATTTCTTAGATTGTCATCTTCAAACAAATTACATGTAATTGGATTCCCCCCCCCCCCCCCCCCCACACAAATCAAATCCCATGATATCGCATTTATATAAGGGTACCATACATTATTTCAATAAGTAAGTACATGATATATATATCATGGTTGTAATCTGAATATATTGAGGACTCCCTTGAAAATAGGATGCCCAAATATTTTACGATTGTCTATTTTGGGCACCCAATTTCTAAATCCTGGGATTCATGGCAATCACTCTGCGCATCATATCAAGCATTTATGACAAGTTTATCCTGTGCTTGATACATTAGAAAACGAAAAAGATTTTAAAGACCCAGATGTCAGGAGGTACTCGCCTTACCAAAATGATAAACAATCTATTTCAAATGATAGTTTACGAATTCTAGTTCATAAGGAATATGCTTTGTGGACTGAATACTAACCCTAGAGAGGGATTTGAGAGCGCGGATGGAATCTCTTCTGTCATCAAGCAAGGTGGACGACTGAGCTCGGTCACACAGACGCTCAATCTGCAAGAAAAATAGAGCATGATATACCCAAAATATACAAACAGGGAATGAAAAATAAACACACTGGTCAAGTCTCCTTACTGATAATTATGTAATGATCTAGAAATAAACTCAGGTACAACTGTGAAAATCATAAATATAACACGCTTCTTCAAGAATCAAGCCTAATTCAACCTATAGATTAGGCCTAAAAAAAATTGTTTGTTTCCTGTTACGGTTCAAAAAGAAATAGGGTAGGTAGGTCAGTAACAAAAATTGTTTGCATACTTTTTTTGGACAAAAATGTGTGTTTTATGCATGTTTTTCGTTGATTGGGAGTTGGGAGGGCGAAAAAAAACATTAGGGTAGGGATATTTTTGAATAAAAACTTGTTAGGGTAGGGTTACAGGAAACAAACAACTTTTTTAGGCCTTATATATGTACCATGCTAAACCCATTGTAAACCCAACTCATTTAGGTCAAGTCAGATTGCACTCAGGTCAAGGTAGATTGCACTCATGATCAGTCTATTTACAAGTGTATTGAGGGACTTTAGAAAACACAGACCTACGTCTAAATTAAATCATCAACTTCCCATTTTTGATGAACTGAAAAAACTCTTTGATTCTCCCAAATTATTACTGAGATGATGACAGTCACGACACATTGATAGATAAATTGCTTTTTAAATCGTTTTTCTCAATCCACCCACATTCTGTTTACAAACAAAAATATTGACCTTCCTTTATGATCTTTATCCTTTGATAACAGGAAAGTATTTAAACGTTTGGAACACTTCCAAAGCCAAAGAATAAGAAGGCGTTCTGATAATGTAATAAGTAACAAGGATTAAATGATAACAGTTTAAATCGCTAAATCCTGACCCAGTTTTATTTTCAAGAGCTTTTTTGGAAAAAAAAAATGTATTTGACTTCACTTGTCTGTCATGAATGAGTCTGAGATGTGAGGTAAATGAGTTCCAGATATTAGTGTTCAAAACCAAGTAACTTAACAGCAAGTCTCACACTGACTTGAGATTGTAAACTAACCCAAGAATCCAAACCAACTTTACTTTGAGAAACAAATTATAAGAAGTACACAATTGAAATATATTTATTGAGATGGGGGAAGTTATTTTTTATTGAAAAATAGTATGGAACTGCAACAGGATTAACTTAAAAATTGTTGCTTATGAGCCAGGATGGGAGGATTGTGCATGCACTTATCAAAGTAATAATTGAAGAAAAACTACTATTTAAGTCAATTCGTGTTTACTGGTGATCATTTCTGATCTAGAAAATTAACAGAGTAATCATGACTAAGTACTAATAATTGAAATATTCTTTATCAGTCATATCAAGTACTACAAAAAATCTACAAAATCAAACATTGGTAAAGATTTACTAAATGTCATCAATTTGAATTTTCTACTTCCAGGAACATGAGTATGAAACAGCCCCCATATTGGACTGCTTGGTTAAATGCATGCATAAGATATTTCTAGAGCATATGTCAGGAAATTCAACCCCCCCCCACCCCCTTTGACAGTGAGTTGATCTAGTTACACAAATTCTTATATCCTGTTTTTCAATATAAGCTGTGAGAAAACAACAGCAGCCATAGCTCTATCGCACATCCTGTTGTTAATGAGAATGGCATACACAAATACACTCGAAGCGACTTTAATTTACAAGGTATATAGATTATTCCTTTGACTGTGGTGTATGGAGGCTACCAATATCCATAGTTGTGCAGCAGCAAACTACATGCTAGTTGTATTTGTGCTCCTGAAGCTGCTTTAAACTACTAAAGCTCAGTGACTGTTAGATTATGAGAAATGGCTTGAAATCTATTATCTTAAGTGAAATGAGAGAAAACATCTGCTAATATTGATGCATATATTCAATAAATCTTATATAATTTATTTTTGCAGTTCATGACTGTATTACATGAAATATTGTGTGTGTTTTTCTCTCCACTTTCTCCTATTGTAAATACACTGTCCACGTAAGGTTCTTAAAAATTCATTGTGAGTGCAATATATCATAAATAACCTATCAATAAAGGATACTTTGGTAACCTCTAATTGGCCAAAATTACAGCAAGATAGTCATTTTTAAATTAGGATGATTTACCTTTAATAAATGAAAAGGGGGTTGCCAGCTGCATCCTCAACTTCCTATTGTTGTTTTAAGGAAGGGGGCAGGGCACTAAGTCACTGACAGTGACATCACTGTCACTTGTCATTACCTTCATTACAAGGCACTTTCAGACTTCATTTACTTATTTTCTGACTGGTCCAGATCTAACATAAATGCACAGGACACATTTGGATACTTTTATCATAGCTGTCCCCTAAACAATTAATTACCAAACAGAGATGTTTTAATGTTTATGAAAGATGCCACCAGGCACCACAGCATTTAATGCCAACATGGAACTTGAACTCATGTGTACATTGCAAAGACAGACCGGCCAACACTTTCGGCCATATTTTCCATAGTTTACGCCATTTCATAGCATTATATCAGCCATGCATCATCGCTAGAATGTTGACAATGAAATATTACCGTCTCGGCGCCTGTGGGTTGGGAACCATCTTTTGGAGTGACCAAATATTTCTGGAAGTAATGCATCTTCCCTTATTTTTGGGTCGCAGGGTACGCATGCGCAAGCGACGTGTCGTCTCCCACAATGCATCTCAGTTCCGGTGACCTAGTTAAGGGGGCGGGGATGCCGCCGGTGTGCGGCTGTACAATGATTAGCCTGAAGGCTCTGGTGTCAGGTAGCTGCAGGAACACAGGTGAGCTTGTGTAATCGGTAGCACAAGCTCTGTATCTGTGTCAATATTCCCATTGTTGCGGTAAACAAAGAACAGTAGGGTAGGTTCTTGATCTGTGCTCTCTCATCTGCTGATTATGATAGGAAAGATTCAAAACAAGTGCTTTTAAAACGTTCCATACACTTGCAAGTCCAAGTTGCAATTGATGCTGTTTCTTTGAATGCTCATGCCGCAGTATTATGAATGCCCATTTCTTTGAAAACTGATAATTTTCACTGGCGCATAGCAAGCAAGGCGTGGTCATTTAGGTATACTTAGTGCAACTCATGTATAATAACAATCATTTACATACAATAAGACAAAATAAGTATCATTTACAATGGCATGCTTGAATCATCTGTATAGCAGAGGTTCTTGAGTGTTATATTTGTGATATACATTGTACATGATAATTGGCTGTGAACACAGAATCATTATTTTCAACCTTCCAACTAATCCACCCATAAATTTGCAATACTCAAATCTGTTCATTCATTTTTCTGCTCTATTTCTTCACTTGTCATAAGAACTTAGTTTATCACATTTGGCAGACTTTATTTGAAGATGGTAAAACAGCTCTAGAGCAGATTCATCTCTCTAATAAAATATTTTCACACTATAGATCAGGGGTGTCCATCTTTCGCTTTATTGCACCAGCATGTGATATAGGCTTCAAAACGTCAAGGACCTTATACCAAGTATATAGCTCTCTAAAAATGTGTAAGAGGCCAAGTCAAATTAGCTGTAAAACTGGGCAATTCTCTAACAATGGAGCTTAAATTCTGACATTTCCTTATTTGTTTGCCTGTACATATTTCAATAAATTATGAACTCCAATATCTATTGTCTATGTATTGATCTAGGTTTGTGATATCAATCTAAATACTTTTAAGATCTAGCGGATTGTTGCATGTTGGCCACTAAAATGCTATGCTCCAGGACTGATTGTCAGTGCTCCACAATTTTGGACTTCCGAGTTTGCTGCTGCCGCTAAACAGGCAGAGGATTATAAAATCTAAAGTTAAAATATGTGTTTCCGTTCATCCAATGTCACTGTTTTGATAAGAGAAGGGGTGTTTATTTACTGGAAAAAGTCAGTGTTTTTTTTATTAAAATAAGGGTGCTTTTTTGGCCAGAAATCAGTGCTTTAGGGGTATTTTTAGATTTTGATAATGAGCGTATGCGCCCCCCTCTGTACCTGAGTGCCCCCCCCCCCCCCCCCCCCCGTGTTTATAATCTGTTTCAATTCATTTCCTACATCCATCAACCAGCTACTGCAGCTTGACTCGAATAAATACCATTGATGCACAAGATGAGGATAGATCTAAAGACTTGTCTGTCTTGCACTCTCTAGATTTTTAATCAGGGACACATGCAAGTGATGCAACCTGCTAAATCTTGTTCTATTGATCTTTTGTAATTCATCTCTTAGTGTATAACATGTATTTTTTTATTACAGAGGCAGCATCACTTTCATCATGGCTATTAGTATTGAAGGGGTGAGAAGGTTCACAGTACATGTGGTGAACCTCCAATCGTTCCCTCTGTTTTGTGCATACCTGTTGATGGTGTTTCTGGCTCCTCTATGGCAACGCATCTCCAAACCCCTCTCCATAAGGCCAGTAAGTATACAAGACAACATACAATGGATCAAAAGTAAAGCTATTTTAGAGGCTTTTGCTACAGATAAAATGCTCTGGAATGATATGCTTTAGTGTGATGTCTTGAAAAGCCCATCAGATATAGTACATATACATTTATCAAGAATGATAATCCTCAGGTCTTCTGTTTTATGCATATTATACAATAATTTTAGGTTTTCGTGGAATTAGTAATGTTTTTATTAAACAGAAAATGGATTATTCCTGTACCCTAGAATATTTGATTGGACCCCTAGTTTGACTAAGTTTGGGGCCCATTTTGCTACTAATTGAAAAGTTAGTTGACCCCTGCATAAAAACAAATGATCAGATCTCAGTTATCATCAATAGGCTCTATTTGTATTTTAAACCTTATTTGTATTAAGTGCATCATGGGTTCATTACTAAAATATTGCCTTTCTTATTTAGAAAATAAATAAAAAGCACATTGATGAAACACTTTTCATCAGTATCAACTTATTTCTTTCTTTAAAATTTGATGATTATTGTATTTCATTCTAATTATTTAAACTTGCAAACAGTTTTAGTTTGAACAGCTGTGGAACTAGAATTTTGTTCTATTTGTAACTTTTTTTAAATTATTTATTCAGAAAATAATGATTTAGAAAATATCATGAATTTGAAAATTAAGCATTTTGCAAGCATTATAAACTAGTCCACATGAAACATTTTCTGCCAATCAAAGTGCATTCTGTAATGTTTGTTTAATATGAAGTGTGCAAAAAATACTCATTGAGCCACATAATCCAGAATATGTGTGTCAGTGTCATTACATTACATATATTTGTTATTGAGTTTTCAGGGACACCCTATTGAGCTTGTGAGTTTACAATCTTCATTACACCTCTCTATTTTCAGGTCCTTGTGCTGTACAACTTTGCCTGCAGCTTCATCAGTGTATACACATTGTTTGGATTTATTTATTGCCTGTATCTTTCACCAAGCATCTTTGCAAAGGAGGAAATGCCAGCCCTCAAGCCCATCTATTACTTGTACTGGCTGACCAAAAACCTTGAACTTCTGGACACCGTCTTTATGATCATCCGCCACAAGAACCGTCAAATCTCCTTTCTACACGTCTACCACCACGCCAGTATGCTGCTCCTGAGCTGCTATGCCTACTATTACAGCGCATGGCCAGCCATTGTTTTCTACCTAGCACTCAATGCCTTTGTACATGTGGTTTTGTATTTCTATTATGGTCTCACTGCGCTGTTCCCGACTAACCCACCACAGTGGAAAAAGCAGCTGACACAATTACAGATCGGCCAGTTTTTTATGGATTTTATCTATGCAGGCGTGGGTTATGCCTATCATGGCTTCTGTATTTATGGTCCGTTTTATGGGATAACAATGACAGCATTATTTACAAACTTCTATTACCATGCCTATGTCAGGCCTAGGTCTAAAGGTAGGGTTCATACTAACAATAATTTAAAATCTGATTAAAACCATATAATTCTTTACTCAAAGTTACAGACATGGATCTCCTAATATCATGATTATATTTAATGATATCTGAGTACAGGGTGAAATGATAGGATAGATTAGAAAATGATGTTGAATGTAAATGATAAGTACTTTATTTCAATTAACTTGATCTCATTTTTAAAGGAGAAATGTTTATTAGATCACTACCAACAGAACTCCTCTTCAAATATTTTGTAAAATCATTCTCAATTCCAAAGTTATTGCCAAAATTAATTTAGATCCAGACAATAGTTTCTCGTGAAACTCTTTGAGTATTAATGGGTTAAGGGTTTCCTGCGAACTCTAAATTAAGTTGTGCAAATAGTTTGCAGTCCGCTTAGATGAAAAACTAAACTAACTCATACTGCTTTTCATGGTACAGCACTGCTAAACATTTGGGGTAAAGTGGCTCTATGCTGAATTGTGGTTTTTAACATTATAAATGCCCATTTAATATTATAATCACATTATTGTAGCCAGGCCCAAAAATATACACAAAATTCATAACAGACCCTATGACATATATTTACACCTTCATTTAAAATAAGAGTGTAATTGGTACTATTTGCTATTATATTTATGTATTGGGGTGGTTCTGAAAATTGTCGCTTTTGTTTTGACCATTGAAATTCAATGTTTTGTAAGTTTATTATGGGAGTACCATGGTGCAAAAAACAAAGTAGATGTACTCTGTCTTGTTGTTTACTCTACAACATTTAAACATGGAGAAATCTGATCTTTCACATAAATGCACATATATCTTCTTAATCCTCATATGCCTCTTGTGTTGCCATGCAAAACTTTGAAACATAAAATTCATTTAATCACTTTAATAACTTCATAACAAATTATTTTTGAGGCCCCAATATTTGCTATTGTTAACATAACCATGAATTTTAATAAACAGGAACCCTCCACTGAAAATTCACTATTTCGAACCCTTATTATTTACAGGCATCAAATCGTCTGTGTATACCTGATGTTATTTGTCTTTCATATAGATCATAAGTGTTAGTGTGTGTATTAGAGATTAGTACCAGTATTTGATATGATACAAATATCGATGTTGAATGGGGAAAAGGTATCATATCAAATGGTTGAGTATCGTATAGTGTCGTTAAGATTTAAAATATAAAGAAAATTGACTTAATTGCTACATGGACCTCTCCTCACAAAGGTATTTCACTACTTATTTGCAAATTTCTTAATAGCTTGCAGTGCTTAACAGTATTGTTAAAACTATTGTTAAGAAATTGTATTGTTACTTACATAACATACACTTTGTAATTGTAATTCAAAACCATTGGTACAGTCTACCACCTATAGATGGCAGCATAGGTTTACGCTATCCACAAAAGTATTAGCGATTATTGGCTGAGATGTAATGTCTCAGTAGAATGATATTATCCAGTGTGATCAGGCTATTAAGTTAAAACCTCAGCAGAAAGAGCTATGACAAATATATAGGTATTCTAGATGTCCATATTTTAGATGTCAAAGTGATTGTTATCAAACGTATATTTTGCTAACATCTGAGAGGTTGTTGATAAAAACTTGTTGACTTATCTTGTTTCTTTTAGGCAACTTGTTTATATGGATACATTCTGATTTGTTGCTCATTTTTATATAGCAGGTATATTTGTATCTGGATGTATCAAGGATTTTTAACTCATGAAGGGTAAAGCATAGTTAGTATTGAAAACTGCATTTTCTTTGCTTTTTAGAATCCTGAAATTTTGCCCTCAGGAATTGGTGCATATTTGTATACAGCTGTGAAAATACACATTTTAATATGGCATTTTCTACTTTTTCTAGCCATCAATTTACACCAAGTATTATTGCAATCATAGAGATTCCCACCTGTTTTAGTGTAGTGGGTGGAGATTAAAATCTCAATCTTTAGACAGTGCCTTATTGTGAGTTGATATCAGGGTAATGCTACTGATAGACAGACAGACTATCAATAGATACAGAAGGACAAAAGAAATATCTAAATAAAGCTTGCCACTGTTAGGTAAGAATATTTTTTTCTATATTTTACTTTTAAAACCTGTATATTTTGTCACTTTATTAAAAATAATTAAGGTCACACTTTTTATTAGATATCTACATGTATATATTCTGAAAAGAATAAAACCCATTCAAAATAACAATTATGATGATACTTCAGTTTGTTAATGACTCTTTGAAAATCTGCATCCCTTATGAGATAATAAGTGTATTAGACATTATGTAGTATTATAAGATACTCCCTGTTAGAAAGAGTGGTCTGGCCTGCTATCCACCCTTCATCCATGAGGCAGAGCTGAGTCGGATACAGATGACTAAGGGTAGATAGCAGGCCAGGCCGCACTTTCTAAGAGGGGATAACAAATTTATCACTTGCTCTCCCATGGTCAGTAAAAAATTAAAACAATACATCACAATACTGGCTAAGAGGTGATATCGATTATGGCGAGGTGCTAAAGGCTGATATGGGAATCAGAGGTTTGATATTCAATCTACATGAACAGCTGCATGTCTTACACCTATTGACCAATCAGCACTGAGAATCACAGCAGAGCAGGTAGGGTGGTAATGTCATATATAGACATTATGTTGTTAGAAGTATTTATATTGTTTCACATTTATTATGGATTTACGCACAACTTGATTAACACAACACTCTTAACTATGGTATTGAAGGGTAGATTAAACTCAATTGCTACATTGTCTCTGAAACACTAAATCAACATTTATGCATCCTTGGGAATTAACAGGAGTTAACACATCCACATGAATTGATAAAATAGATAGTTATTATTGGCTTTGATTAAAAGTGTAGTTAGTAAGCATCTCAGAAATTATCAGTTCAATTATAAGGTTCCCTAACCTCATATTGTACATATGATATCATAGGAAGTTCAGGTAGGGTTGCTGATCATTTACAAGTTATAACCCTTACGCTGCTAATAACTAATTTTACCAATACAAAATGATGCAAAAAACTTCAAAATCACTGAAACCCTGGCATATGTGTACTCATCTGAGAATACTCAGCGAGAGCTATTCAGTGAACACCAACATGACAGGGGTTAGATGCTTTTCAAAAATCTTTACAGCCTTGCATGTTCTTTGGGCGAAAGTAGCCTCAGCATAGGAAGGGTTAAGACAATTGCTTTTTCTCAATTACCCATTTAGTTTTCAAAGTTATGGATACATTCCACTTTATACATTGAAATGTTTTCAACAATGTAGTGTTTTCACTGCGGTACTGGAAATAGTATTTTCATATAAGTGTATTTTGTATTTTCTAATAAATCATTGTCTCTCAGGCATGCACTTGCACTTTTATATTTCAAGCATGTGTTTGTTTTATATGATCAGAATGGCCCCTGTTGGTTAAAACTTGTAGGCCCTTATAAATGGTCTGGGTGCGTTGATACTTACAACATATATTGATTCAATTTTTTTTAAATCTGTAATAAATGTCTCTTTCAATATGAAATGCAGCTGTTTTGAGTCACCTTTGACATTTTTCTGACATATATGTCTGCAAATGATGCCTTCACCACATTTTCTAAATCATTTAGATTTTGGGGCAAATAGTTCATCAAAGTAATACATAAAAATCTAACTTGGGATTGTAGCATACATTTTCGACCTCAATTAAGGTAGCTTGTGGGGTTAATTTCTTAGACTCCCTTAACACTGCTTTCATTTGACAGTTTGGCCTATACAAAGTATATATTGCCTAAAATGTCTTCTGCTGAGGAACATCACAAAAATACCCTCCGAGAAGGGTGCAAGATTTTTGGGTAAAAAATGAAAAAACAACATGCAAAGCGTTTTCAAGTGGAGCTCCTACCCACAATTATGACCAAGGTACCTTCAAATTTCTTTTCTAATTTTTACTCCGTTCGAATTGCATAACATTTTCTTTCAAAATTTTCGTTGAAAATGACAAAAAATTACACTTTTCAACTTTCAGATTCCATAACTTTTGAACGAAGTTAAAATACGAAAAACTGTGATACCCTTCACTCAGAAATACTCTTAGCTGCAACTTTGTCAAATTCCAAGCAAATACACGAACATTTGATACCCAAAATGCTTGTTTGAAGCGTCCATGATTTGTTGAAATTTGATGTGGAGAAAAGGGTTAAACATTTTCGCCCTGTGTGCACTCCTATAGGAGCCTCTGTAATAGATGGTCCGTCACGCTTCTAGATCGTGGCCTAGAGATTCACATTTGATCCGATTACGAGGGTAATAGAGTAGGTTTTAACATATGAAAAGATCTTAAAATGACCCTATATTCACTAATTGCCCCATTAAGTCAATTTAAACCACTTAAAACTAGTAGTAGTACTCTGAATTTTCACAATGCAAACTATATATTTGAGCTTGATTAAACTTAGTTCAATCATAGTGAACCTTACGTATATGCAACGATATCTTATTGTGGTGTTTTTGCATATGTAACGTTCAATGACATCCTCTAATTTTATGTTAGCAGCGATGGTTTAGCATAAAACCCATAAAGGGAACCAATGCTAGGCTTCTTGGTGTAATTAACTACGATATTATATGCCTTCTTCCAGCATATATTCTGGATATTTCGTAATAGAACAATACATACTATTTAGGTTAATAATTTACTTGTTGCAATTGCGCTAATCCAAATTTCAAATTAAATCCGTTCTGTAAGTAATTCCGGGTTTTACAAAACCATATGGCGGACATTCACAACTTTTCTAACTCGATCTCCGGCTGGAGGTGAAAAAAGTCTGATATAGTCCAATTAAACGGCGCTGACCTTTATTTACGACGGCAATACCTAGAGCTAGCCATCGGTGATTGAAAAGAGGAAAAATACCTTTCCCAGCTGTTGTATGTGCCCAGATTATAGCAAAATGCTTCCGCTCAAAATCTCGGCGGAAGAGTGCTAACATAATCTTTAAGAGTTTGGACTAAACTCTACTGTCCATATGATATCAGAAATGGGAAAATAGGTAGAGTTTATGTCTGAACTACATGTAGATTAAACTATTCCCATTAACCTATGATTGAAGATAAAATTCAAGAAAAAAAGTTCATTCTTTTATTGTGGTTTCGTGTGCAAGTTGAAACCATATTTTTTGCATACGTTATAAGTGAACACAAGTAAATCAACGATATTTCAAATAATCCAAAATTATCCGTGCTATCATGCATCCTATCAGAAATATATAACACCATCTATTCAGCTTTGAGGAACCATTTTCTTCTGCCCAGATGAACATTTCTGACTTCCACCACCTTTAGAAGGTGTTCTTTAAACTTCAAACATTGGCTTGCGACTTGAAACGTCAGATGAATATGAAAATAATTTCATTATATCCTTGACTAAGGCTGCCCTTTAGGTCATTTGGAGCCTAAAGACTGGACGAATCCTCTTGGCCGTAACATATTGGAACGCCTTCATTAGATGGTACAGTACCATTCGAGAAGCATATTAAGTCACGCCATTCCGCAGCCAAGACAGACTTATTGAAAACTTTTACCATTATTCCCATTACATATGGCGATTAAAAAATAAACATATCAATGGTATCTCAAAATGCAAACGGCAGTATGAGTGGGTCATAAAGCCGTCAACAGTCCCCAGCTGGGCCTGTGGCATGGAAGTTTTAGAATCATCAGGCATGAAAAAAGCATTATAACAAGGTAGATACAATTTGGTCACATTCCCTTGACTCACTCCTTTCCATCTAACAAAGGACCTTCCCAAATGTAAGTTGTGTGAGTGTTGTTTGACTGTCAAACATTTTATTTGATTGCGTTGATTTTTAATGAATCCAGAAATATACATTTCAATGTAAATAGCTTTAAGGAACTCTTCGAAAGTTCCTCCAGACAGCATTTCAACTTATTTGTTTGTTTTACCAATTGTGACACATTTTGAGAATTGTTTCTTTATACCATTCTTTTAGAGTATTTTGATTTATTGCGTTGTGTTTGTTTCCGCCAGTTTCTGTTAGGTGTCACGTGTAGGTGTTATGTAAAAAAAGAATTAGTTGTATGAAAGTATTATCCGCCTTGTTTAATGGTGTAAAACAAATATTTTATTCGGAATACATATGCCAAGTTTTTAAGGAGTAATACAAATCAATACTAGTATTCTTTATCTCGTATTCAGTCACATACGGATCGTTAACGAAGAACATCTATATCTGTCCACAAGTAAGTTTAACCCCCGCGAGCAAGAAAAAGCACTTAGAATAACATAGCTGTTCAACTTATGCAGGTCATCGATTAAACTATACATTTAAAACAGTATGGATTGTATTTTGGAGAACTTAACAAAGAGTTACCTTTATGGAGGCTCCAAATTTAAGATTTCCACCGATTACTCGGGTTTCCTCTTCCACAAACAACTGGCATTCTTGATTTAGCCTCAATACGTTGGTAGACAACGTGCCGACAAACCAAATTTTAACTACAAATACACATTTGGAAGGTGTTCGGGTTTCACTGGAATGCAATTTCCGTTTAGATTATATTTCTACTAACCACTTATTACTTAAACCCTTATTCTGTTGGTGGCTTATTTAGCCAATACAATACAATGCAAAAGTCCTGAAAAATCACTGAAACCCTGACATATGGGTACTCATCTGAGAGAACTCCCTGAGGGCTATGCAATGGGTACCAACATGACAGCGTTAAGAATTCGAAGTTTTTCAAAATCTTGCTTCCAAGTGCTTAGACGAAAGTAGCCTCAGCATTGGAAGGGTTAAGTCTTATTGTACTTCTGTAACCACGTAGGCCTGTAACTGGGTGTTTATTCGACGAAAGCACGAACATTGACTAGACTTAACAGCGTTTGCCTTTATTTCAAAATGCCACCCGCGCCAGTTCCCGTAATCATTTGGTTTTCCTAAAATTGTGCACAAATGTCTTAGTAATACGATTCTCTCACTCAAACGATTGTTCTCTCAAACATGTTCAAGGTCTAGATATAGTATTCAAATGGATTTTCCAAATGTGTCGTAAAACAAATGAGACATTTGTCGTAGTTCTAACAATTATTGATGGAAACATTTTTGTTCTGCTTTGTTGGACGTTTAAGTCAAGAAAACAAATAAGCAGCTTCTCATTTTTGATAAGGCATCTATCTGTTCTCATTATGATTATTCATCTTGAGATGAAAGATTAGAATGTACTCAATGATTAATTACATTACCCAGTCAAAATTCATATACTGTTCAGACATGGTAATGCCCATGAAACCTACTTAACTTCAAATGACTGATATGGATCCTAACATAAAGAAAAGATTTCTAATTAGTGTACCGATCGTCCATTCGTCTGCCACCGACCGGTAAAGCAGTACTATAGGCGGTCGAGACAATTGGAATGTTTATTGATGACTCACGCAAATGTGCCGTGACTTCAAGGCGTGTGATTATATCGTTGCCAAGACACCCGGGTGGCTATCAGGCTATCAGATACGCGGCATTTCCGCACATTCATTGCAGGAATTAAATGTCTTAACTGTATTCGAAATGCTCATATGTGGGCTCGAAATCCCCCTAAAAATAGCGCTGACCAGTAGGATGAGGACATCCACAGGCAAACAATGACAAACAAGTACACTTTTCCCATCTTAGCTAGTTGCCATTCTGTATGAGATGCTATAGTTCCTCCTTAATCTTCGCACAGTTCCTACCAATTTCCGCAGTTGCTCGCATGAGGTGGAGACGAATTTGTTCGTCTTCAGCGCCCTGTGCTGGATTAATGAGAAGTGTAATAGGTAGAAACCAGATCGTGCCAGATGCGATAGCGTATAAATAATCAATCCTTAAAGACATTAAGCCTGTACGTGTGCTCAATTCGTTAAGTAGGCGACGTATCCATATTGCACTTTAAGCAAACACGTTCCCTTAAGAACAGATGAAATATGGATCCAGCCGTCCAGCAATGATTCGACAGATCGGCTCGATTTGAATTCTTCTTTGGGATAAATGAATGTCGGGGGAAAAGGATTAGGGTTTGTTTGGAATTGGAGTTGTACTGTCGGCTATTGAGGAGAGAGCAATTTCTTTATGTAGATATATGCAAATGTTTGAAAAGAGTAATTTGTCCGACTGAGGTTGGCATCCCTAGTTCCATTTCTCGTTCTGTGATTATACTCCTAATTGTTCCTTCGGGGATTCTTTCTCCAGCGAGAAAGATATTAGTTATACACATGTGACCTTTAAAACTCACCTAATCGTGGGAAAGAATTCTCAAAATTGCCTGCGTATTTATCATGAAATATCCCCAATGATAAATGCATATTTTCAGAAAACGATATGCAATAAATTTTATCGTAGTGGAGTATAGCAATCTGCTAAATATAGTGTAAATTTTTCCAATATATTTATATGTTTATTTTTTCTCAAAACAATAGCAACATGCATTCAAACGACAATTTTTGCAGAAAAGGGCTACTTTTCTAAGATTTTTTTTTCTCTAAAGAAAATATTATTCTTTAAAGAGAATTAGAAAATAACATTTTAGTCGGCTTGAAATAATTTGCAACCTGAACATACTTTGGACTACACTAGACTTAATAATTTCTCTTTAAAGAAAAATGACTATTTCTATGTTTTGTCAATCGGAATTCCGTTTGAAGAATCTCAGCCTCTAATCAATTTTCCAAACATAACAATTGTCCATTTGTTTCGCTTAACATCACTCTTCTCATAGCCCTATTTCCTCAAGGTTGTATCATCCTCAATACAACAATAACGATATATACGTCACACATTACTGTGCCTATAGCACAAAAACATACTTTTGAAGTCATCACATCCCTGTTTTTTGTAGAAAGCCACGGGTCACGTTTCATTTTTTCTTTCTTGAGAAAGTCCCCACCCTTGGGAGATGTAAACCCATTATTACGAGGATGTCAGTATTAAGCATCTCTATTAGCCTCATTAATGACTCACTCGACAGAAAGGATGCAACTAGACATGATAAAGCACCTGGGCAAATTTGCAATTTTAAATTTAACGGTTGGGCGGCTAGTAGGAGCGTTCATGGTTACTATTCCTAAGGGGGTAATAAGGGTCTGATTGCAAGGATGCCGGGTGTTTTCTAAACAGATAATCGTGTTTCATCAAGAACGTTAATCGATAATTGCATATCAACGTGGCCAAGTTACATTGAGTCTCTATCTATTCACGTTTTTTATCCAATCCAGTTTCAAAGTGACTTTGTCTCGAAACCATAACAACTTTCAAAAGAGGGAAAGCACTAATCAGACTTTTTCGAATGAAATTCAAATCAACGTTAATGAGTAATTGCACATACTTTTTGTTTAATTTCTGTGTAGTAGTAGCAGTAGCAATAGCAGTAGTAGTAGTAGTAGTAGTAGTAGTAGTAGTAGTAGTAGTAGTAGTAGTAGTGGCAGCAGCAGCAGCAGCAGTAGTAGTAGTAGTAGTAGTAGTAGTAGTAGTAGTAGTAGTAGTAGTAGTAGTAGTAGCAGCAGTAGTAGTAGTGCATTGGTTCATAAATATTGGAGTTGTGGTAATATCAGAAATACATAACACCTTTCTGGTATTATTGAACGAACAGTAGCATCGGGTTATGTATGCTGTTCAGCGGTATTTGATCCTCACATTATGTGCCGTATATAGTTCAATAATATTGAACCTTACTAGTTGCAACGATTTTTTATTGCGGATGTTCCGTGTTGCATAGCCCCGCTATATAATATCAGAAAAGGGTAAAAAGGGTGCTATATATAGTTTCGGTACTGAACTAGTGCTGTATAGTAAAATGATATTCAGCCAATCATGTTCATTTCTTCCGTTACTGTCTTATTAAACAATAATAATCACCCTTTTAACCCATCCATCCCTGAAACAGACCAAAACTGTTTAGTTGTTGTATTCATATCGTTGTGACTGAATATTTTTAGAGAGGCGTTTCAAAAAGAATTCTAATTTGATATAAATATGGAAATGAAATAAGTAATCAGTTGTCATTTTCGTGCACATTTCCAGCTTATCTTTATACTATCCAGCCCGAATCGTTTGAAAATAGCACCCTAGATCAAACTAGCATTTTGGACAGTTCCTTACCCTTTCCTTACCAAATTTGCTAACCCCCCCCCCCCCCCCCCCCCCCCTCTCCCTACAAAATTGGTCACAGAGACGTACGTTTTATCTTATCCAGTAAAACATCACAGTTTGCTGGCTAAGTCTAAGCCTCCCCTGCCTCATAGGCGCAGCTGAATGCCAAAGATGAACTCTTTGACCTCTGGCTGTAGAAGCTGAGTGTTTCCCCGCGGTTGCCATCGTTAGCCGGTGCTTGTTTACGCTTCCACAGTCTAGACTAACAAGACTTTTTTTAATTCGCTGTAAACAGATGTTTGTTATTGTCTCCATTCATTCAGGTCAATCCGTTGTAACATTGAGAATAATGAAATTAATAATGTGTTGCATAAATAACAAAGAGAAATAGACACATTACAATGGACTATTAACAAATTGGACATCAATGAACAATACTTACAGTATACACAATCATACAGACAACCTCTAGTTATGAAATATTTCTCTAGCTACAACGATCATCTTCAATGGAGTCCCACATTTTTATGGAAGTTTTGTTGGTCTAATGAAAATTTGGCTAGTGAATTTTGTTTAGTCATCTGATTATAAAGCTTGCGTCTCACTTGTGTTAATTCAAGGGTGCCACCTACTTGCCTGTGTCTATAGATCATTTCTTGAGCCGCTTAAATCACATTATTTATATTATGTTCTTTGGGAGGGTACCAAATATCTCATCTACATCTGAAAGTTTGAAGTGTCTTTCAATCATTCTTCTCGTCCAACATTCAATACTCCTCCAGAATCTGCTAATATTTTCGCACTCAAATAAGAGTGTTTCCTGCGGCAGGCATCGTTCGCCGGTGCTAACAAGACTTGAGATATCCCGCAATCATCTTGATTAAAAAGTGTAGGTCGTTTCCCTAGCTCCTCTCCTTAGATCAGTCAACTCTTGCCAGAGAAAATAACCGAATTACACCTACATGAAAAGGCTCAATTGGCTTATCTTCTGATTATTATCGGATGAATGTTTCCTTTTGATATTCATCTCGCTATTCCAAAGGGAGCTCCTCCGGCTAGTGGTTTCCTTGTCTATGATCTTCGTAACAGAACAATACAGAGACAGTCTGGTTATTCTAAGGCGAATGTAGACCTTATTCCTTTTGTGTATTGGCTCATCTTTTGTTCGACTTATCACGTCATTATGTTCGGTTTAGATGGATCGACATCCGTGTGTTCGACAAGTTACCTCTGTGAGTTGCACCAGATTTGCGCCAGATTCAATGACCGCAATACACAATTTATGTGAACCCATTTGCATCGGAGTGCACCAGCGGTTTGATAACTTGGTATACTCTAGTTTATTACGGTTCGCAGGTGCAACCTAACAGAGTAATCTGGGAGGAATTACTAAACTCTATATGAACTTGGGTATAGGCTTCAGATGCGAAGGCATAAATCTGTGTACCTTCATCAAAGCAATAAAACAGAGATGGCAAATAAACCCAACACCCTAAAGGGAATTTTCATATGGCTTAACTTACTTCTTGGTATTGGTTTTGCTGATCTTAATACTTTCTCACTATATAGTATAGTGAGATTGCGATACTTAAACCTTATGCCAGCTTCATTGACTGTTAATGACGTAGTGGTAATAGTCTTTGACAGACATGGCCAGAATTGACATCTTAAAGGGGCCCTAAAGGCTCACAAACATATCAGCTTATATGAAAGTTATACACTTCAAGAACAGGATGCTACCATTCTTTTTCTCTCAGTGATCCCATGAGGGGAGATTTTTGCGTATTGTCATCCTCCTAGACAGCCTCTGCCAGCCACTGGGTGCGGCCATGTTTTTCAAGTGCTATCAGCTGTGACACAATCGGGTGGCAGGGATCACATCCTGTCTCCAAGCTACCTCTGGGCAGTGTATCTAACAGCAGTGCTCCTGACAAGAGCTCTCTGCACAAGTTGCATAAAAATGTATATATCAAACAAGAAAATGGTGAAATCATGTGCAGCAATTGGCTGTAAAAAAAGACACGGTAGTGGAGAAAGCTTTCATAGATTTCCTAGTAGTAAATTTAGACAAACATGATTTACCTTCATTCAGTTGCTCAACGAATATAAGCACAGGTGTATGCATTAAATGTTTAATATTAAGCCAGCATGAGAAGGGTAAATATCATTCCCTAACTTACAAAATTGAAACAGCTAAGGTTATAGTCAGTCATGACCCCATTTTCACTGGGAAGAAATACATTTCTAAATAGTACTGCAATATAGAGGAAGGTTGAAATCAAAATATCTCAAATTGCAAATGACCCTTTCTTTTATTTATGATAGAATAAATGACATTTTCATTTACTCATTACCAACCTTCTCTAATGACTTATGATTAATAATCATACTCTTCATTATTATGATCTGATGTACAGACTTTAGCAACCCTAACAGCTAACTTTCAGGGTGAATGGCAATTTTCATAGGTACCTCAACATGGTCTTTATTAATCCACTGAGAATAGACTGTGCAGGATTTTGTTAGTTGTGTTACAACTGAGGTTTTGTCTTATGTCTAGGTCCCTAGGGTAATAACAAAAGTAAGTAAAGGAAAGGGACACACAGGGTAATTGACCTTGTCCAATTGGCATTACACATCTAGACCCCATGGGACACAAGGTAGTAAACACAGGAAGTGACTAGCAGTACTGGGAACAGCAATCATCTTCATTTCCTTTAGTAATTGTGTACATATTCATGAAGATTATAGAAAAGAAATGTCAAGAATACCTTTGGAAGGGGCCTGATAATTTAAAGAAGGAAAGAAGTCTGACAGGTGCACCACAACATGCTATTTAAGCGCCAGCCCTCTGTTTCCACATCTTGACCATAAAATTCATCAACACCTTGAACTATGTCCACATAATCCACCTGATCACCTTCAGCCACTCTTGGTTCAAAGTCGTAGGGATTTGCATACCTAAACATCTTGAATGTGCTTCAGAGCAGTGAAATATCTACCTCCTAGACAGAGCTACTGGCTTTATCTAATACACCCACTAAGCTGCTTGCCACCCATTTACATAGACTACAGCAGCATGAGTTGACTCAGATCCAAGATGGCGGCTGCCCTGCCTCATTGGAGGTGCTATTCACTAATTGCAATTTGAGATTTCTCTTTGTGTGGAGCTCTAGGGCTTCTCTGTTTATGACAGATGTTGAGCTATGTTCATGAACTTTCATATAAACCTATGATGTGTTTTTCCCCAAGTTCCCCTTTAAACAGTACAGAGTTCCTGCATATTCAGGAATAGTGCCTGGGCACCAATCAGCTGTTTTGGAGAGAAAAGCAGCCAGTTGGGAGTTGCATAAGATTCTTACAGAGATATTCCGTTACAGGCAGGCGTATAAACCTTGAGGTATGACGTTCTTCCTCTTAATTTCGACCTTTATCCAGACTAGAAAATCCACCTCCTATCCTGATGGTGTGGCTTAAATCCAGATAACCAAACGATACGTGTCGATGTTTTGGCATTAATGTCATTTTTGATACTACAAGTAACATAGGAAAGCATCAAATCTAAGAATGTTTGTCACTGGTGAAAAAGACAGAATATTCCTTTTTTGCATCTGGTGGTTAGATACTTGCTCAGGAAAATGATAAACTTTGCTAAACAATCTTGGTTCCATTCCATCTTTAAGCCGTTTGCCTTAAGGTGATGAGAACCATCGCAACCTAGTTAAAAGCCCCATCCCAAAATATGCCTCACAGCAACATAATCATATAACAATTGTGGGTTACGAATATCAGGTAAAGAAATTCATGGCCAAAGGTCCTTTGGCAACCCACATTCTACTTCATTTCAATATTTACAACGTTGCACTCAAATGACACAATCTCATTTCTTACGCAGGTGTTGGTCACTACAGGTTCAGGGAAACTTTATAGGAATATCATTGACTAAGCCCAATAAGAAGTAAATTTCAGATTTCTTACTGCTAAATTTTTTACAGGCCACAACATTGAACATTTAAGTGAGATATCTTGTGTTAGGAGGCTATACCCCAGAGATGGTTGTGAAAGGACATACCTCGCTGATCAGTTGAAGCCAATGGAACAAAAGACAGCTGTACAAAGACACAGCTCAATGATCATGAGTCTCAGAAGACAACGCCGAGTAGCCGTCATGCTATAAAAAGGTTGAAAAGGATTCCAGCGGAAAGAATCTGAGGTTTCCTAGTGCATTTGTTGTCAAGATTTCGCATTAAAATTTTCAATATCATGGCCTGTAAAAATCTTTAACAGGAAGGAATTCGAAAGTTACCTCTTATTGGGCATAGCCAATGCGATACCTAAGATAACTCTGAACCTGCAGTGACCATCACCTGCGTAAGTAATGAGACTATGTCATTTGAGTTAAAAGTTGCAGACATTGAAATGAAACAGAATATGGGCTGATTAAGGACGGCTGGCTATGTCCTCTACCTGATAACACTCAGGGACATGGAGATACACCTTGTTACGTGAATATGCGTCTGTGAGATGTTTTGGGACGGTGCCAATGGAACTCATCACCTTAACATCGACGCAGATCGTGGATGATTTAGTTTCTCTGACCGTTTTCACCAGCCTGTAGGTAGCGCGGTATCATCAACAATCCGCGACGATGTTCAGACTGACAGTTACGTTATATCCTTTTAGGGAAAGCATCATTTCCAGAAGTATTTGACACGGTTAAATTATATTTTATTAGTAAGTAGTAACATTTTATGGAGGGAATTATACTCTAAATAATCGGTGTTGTTCTATTTTAAAGCTGCCCTCCTTGATACGATGGACCAAGTGTGAAAGAGAAAATATTTGAATATTTTTTTCACCACCGTATTTTGGGGGGAGAAAATATATTTTCACCACCGTAGTTTTGGAGGAGGAAATATATTTTCACCACCATATTTTTGAGAGAAGAAAATATATTTAAATATATTTTCTCCTCCAAAAATACGGTGATGAAAATATATTTAAATATATTTTCTCCCCCAAAAATACGGTGGTGAAAATAAATTTAAATATATTTTCTCCCCTAAAAATACGATGGTGAAAATATATTTGAATATATTTTCTCCCCCAAAAATATGGTGGTGAAAATATATTTAAATATATTTTCTCCCCCAAAAATACGGTGGTGAAAAAATATTTAAATATTTTCTCTTTCACACTTGGTCCATCGTACCTTTATATCGACGCAAATCGTTGATTTTGATTTTCTCTGAACCGCTCTTCCTGTAGCTGCAGGTAGAGCTGTATCCCCTCTGATGCGCTACGTCGAAGGGCGGCTATATTCCCTACACTATTTAGTACGCTAAATACCTTTTAATACCATCCAAGATAAGCCGAGAAATAGACGCTGGGGTTCTAGGTACTACTCTTGGGATACATGTTGATTTCGATGGATTTATTATAACTGACAGGCAAGGATATTAGCGTTGCATTTAGTTAAATCTCAAAGCTGACTTTAAGGTTTGGGGTTCGAATCCCGCTTAGGACATTGTGGGTAAATAAAACGGTGTTTGGTCGGTCGATGGTATTCCCTGTGTTATTCTGTGTCCTACAACTTTACATACTGCCTAGTGACGATTTAGCTTAGAATGGCAGAAAGAGCCACGGTAAACACATTCCCACAAGTTTATACCCAGGAAAGAGTCTCTAAACGGGGAGGGGGATTAGGGTTTGGAATTTTGTGACTTTATCAAGATTAAATCGTTACTAGACAGTTGGTAATGGTGTAGAAAAAGCTACATGGGTAAACAAATGCCTAGCCCCAGTCACTGGCAACTTTCTCACTTCTCAACCAGAACCGGATTTGAATCGAGCAATGGTGAACCAGCGAGCAGTGAGTGGCACCGTCCAAGATCACTCGGCTGCTCCTTAGCAGGCATACATAAGTGGGCATTGTTAGAATGTGCCGTTTTGATTTCAGTACAGATGAGGGAATCAGACTAAGTCATTATGTAGTGTAAATGTATAGCTAAAACAAGAGCAAGGTACATGTAGGCGTGCGGATTTGGTATAATGGTCTTACCACAAACATTCATGCAGCACATACACTACCCAGTTGATAGATTTATGCAGCCCTGGTACAGTATGGGTGACCTACATAACCTAATAAGGGATAAGGTAAAATATGTTATTCCAAACGTAATACTTCGAGGTTTTCAATCGCATGATGATCTATTGGCCTCAGTCGATAAAAAGACACAATCACTCCCTGGAGCACGAATGTAGTCTATTCATCTTAGCATGGAGTATCTGACTACTCCTGCAGTAGAGATAATCTATAGTTTCATATCCTCGTATCTTCGATAAGAAGGCATATTCAAGGTCACTAGATAAGGTCAATAAACCCATAAACTGGCAAGGTCAGAATTGAATCCCCACATTGCCAGTACTCAATGAATGGATACTATTAATCCAATCATGGTTTCATGTCGATTACAGTCCCTAAGTTCACATGCTTTATGAATAAGCACATCCAAGGCCTATCAATGTTGTTTACAGTTACAGCCCCACTAAATTGCCGCCGTTTATTGCCTACCGTTCCCCAGGCATCTATGTAATTATTCCAATAGCCCAATAATGGTATTAACTACCCATATGCTTCCTGCTGATAAAAATAAACCTACAACTTAGATTGCAATCGGAGTGCCGCACCGATATCTTCTATGACATAAAGCCAGGGTTAATTCGCTAACATAACATATGTACAGCAGCTCTGTTACATATCTTTTCGCTCGCTGAACTTTCTGCTGATCGTTTCCCAGATATGGAAGTTATATTCATATATGTTCATTATGTTTCGTGCCACAAGCATTTACCCTCAAGCATCGACTCGGCAGTGAACGTTGTCCCTTTGATGGATATCTTAATATTATTGGTGTTAATTATAAGGAATCACGTTACTTCGTCCATCATAAGTGCTTTTTCAGAAAAAAATGCTCCAAATTTCAGAACCTCACCAATGATAACTTTTTTCAAAAAGCCCCCACCTACAATGATTTTGAATTTTTAAAGTACCCGCCAACAATCCCCATATACAATGTGTTTTTTGACTCCACCTATTTTTGCACCTTATATCCTTTCATGGAATTTAATTGTCATTTGCTTGCTTTCACGTCTGGGCAAGGTGGTGAACACTGCAGATATTTTTGAAGTTGCACACAGATCGAAAACACAAGAGCTTTGGGGTTGTATGGGGGCACCCGTCCAAAAATTCTCAGGCTGCAGCTTCTACATTTGGATTCCTCATCTTTTGTGTTTTTTAACCAGAGTTGCCTGGTATGGACTCTGTTCCTATAACAAAATTCAAGATAAACTATAAAGCTCACAATTATTTTAAATTTCAAACAGTCAAAATTTATGATTGCGTAAGGAATCTTCCAGAAATAAATCAGAGATTTTTCCATTAATTTTAACAAGGGTCTCGCATCGTCCGTGGGTAGATTACGGCCGTTAAATGGTACTAAATAAAGAATACCTAGCCAGATTTTCATGGAAGGAGCCCTAATGTAAATTTCTACGAATGTCAATATTATACAAAGCGTCTAGTAGAATCTGTTGTTTTTATATCAATTCAATTCAGGGGCTTCGCGTCATTTTGTGTTCTGGATAGATTTATTTGCATATTTTGTTGTTTTAGATTTTCTGTATTTTGGGAATGGGAAATTTATTGGTAATTTTATCCTTCTGTTGTTACGGGGCTGCCCCATGACTAAGGGGGTCTACTGCACCCATCTCGGGCGGCATTGAAAGAGGCCACATAATCTCTCCCGGCTTGATGTACGCGAGAAAGTTGTCAGAGGTGTGGGTTAACTAGGTGGTTTTCCACGTGCACTTCGGTTTCCTACACTATGAACAGTCGACTTAACTATTCAAATCTGGAACCTACGCTCAGTCTGACATCTTGATAAAAAGCAATAGTTTGAAAAATATTCGACTACAAATTGCTGTTCCTGTTGAATAGAATAATCCTTCATACATTTTTCAAAAAGTTCTTTTCGACAATTTGTTATCAATGGTCAGATTATTTGGACAGTCTCTAGATGCAAATGGGCATATCGCGTTTAAATGCACCATAATGATTATTTAGGTTCAAAATGACCCTTTACATGTCACATTTCAAATAAAACCTTCCCCAAACCTGTCCTCTAACATTCCTCAGTTATGGCTTACAGAAGTGCGAAAGTAACCAGCCTGAGACAGCCAAACGGCGGCATCCATCTTCCCAAGGTATGGGCGAAAGATTTAAAGGGGACATGTATACGCCAAGGGGTGAAATTCATGCTATGCTGCCTACTGCAGCTCCCCCAGCGGCCCTGAAAGGAACTGAAACTGTATTTGTATGCGATCTTTAATTTGGCGTTGATGGGCATTCGCCAAAAAACGCCAAATTAAAGACCACGCCAAATTAACCAGTTATACAGTATGTTCATTTTAAACCCAAATAATTCTGATGGTGCTTTGCCCTTTAAGTATAAAACAGCGGAAAAGTGACGATAACCAAAACCTGTTTCCATTCCATGCCGCCTGTCAAGAGCAGTAAATATATTAGTATGCCCATACACTACATGTACTACACATATTGCCTAACACAGCAGACGCTTCGACATGTTGTGAGGTAAATGAAGCTGCCACTGCTCATTTATAACATGATAACTCAACTTGATCACTTTCTGTCTCTCAAATGACTGCACCCTCCGTGCTGGCTAATCTTCGATACAGTGTCGATTATGAGGCTAATGAGGAAATATCGTACATCGTCACAGGGCGCGCAGGTAGGTGTCTGGAGGAACTCGTAAGCGAGTAGGTGTTTTGTTAGTAACCCATTAACATCTATAACGCACACTTGTCCTGACGAATTTAAACTTAACCTATCAAGAGGAGCATACGTTAAAACACATTTTAGTAGAAATTATTCAATCAAACAGAAAAACAAACATTGCCGGCATTTTTTTTTCAAACTGCTTTTTATTGACTAAAACATCGTTATGTGTCAGATTGTGTATACCCTCTATACATGAAGTTAAGCGATGACCCAGAGATAGTGGCGCTGGGCACAATAGAGCGCAATGGCAAATATGGTAGAGGGTGGACCCGTGTGCCAAAATAGGCAGGCCGGCGCGCGGATCATGTCTTACGGTGTGGTTATTGTTATGGCCAATGCTACTGAAGTTTCAATATCAGCGCTGACTGCGAGACGTACTCCCTAAGAATCTGACACGTGACAAGATGGAAGGTCGTGACCGCTGCCATAATTAGCTTTGACCTGTAATGACAATGACTGGGATTGATCGGGTGCGAAAACATCTAAATAATTTTCCCAGACATAATGGTAATACATGCTTTCAATATCCCTCCTGACTCTGTTTTTTGGCCGCTCTGTTTTATAGATTTACTCGCTGCCAAAATCTAGTTATATACGACAATACTAGTAGGAGAGATTCATGTGTAGTATAAAGCCATCTGTGGAGGCTGATGTTGACTCTAATTATAACCTACGGTTATCGGGCACAACCCTTGGAAGCCGGTTGCGTCTAGTTAAGAGAAAAAATTACCCATAGGAAATTTAACCCCAAAGATGAATGTAATCATAACTCATTATCAGAGATTACAGTTAAGTTCCACGTCCTTGAATCATTACAAGGAAATCCATATGGCTAATAAACCATAACAAGGCATTAGACATGGTCCACATCATATCATTATTATTGCACACACGACCAACAACCCATTGCTAGGAATAACATATGATCAATAACCTTGTACTAGAAATCACATATGGCCCAAACCCATCATTAGGAATCACTATGATCTGTAACCGTTTCTAAGTGCCATGTTTTTTAATTGAATATTATAGTAAGGAGCCAGAAATCTACCCGCTTGTAACTTAATCTTCTGTCTCTATTCTGCCAAGTGATGGCCAATACAGTCACAGTTGGTATATTTGTGAGGCAAAGGTTGGGGGTTATAACATTTCTAAAAATCTCAAAACGATCCTAAATTCACAAAGAAACTGCACCTTAAGATGGCATTACAGAATGACTAGCTAAAGTTTGAGTTTTATTCAAATCAAATATTTTAAAGGAATACACATGACATTACCGTACTACTTAAAATCGGCAATGAAACTCATAACTTCCTTTTTTAAATAATAATCTGCAAATTAGATGTTTTAATGCCTCCACTATCCTCTTTTTTCAAGTTTCAATAACACAATTCAAACAGTTTAATGATAACCATCGAACATGTAATAGCACTTCAATGAAGTTGCCAGAACGCTAATATTCCAAACTTTTGGAACCTTTACTTACTATCAACCAATTAATATTTTAATACTTCCAAATTCCTTTTAAATGACAACGGGCCATTAACGTGCTAATTGAAATTGAATGAATCTAACAAAGGTATCACTTGTTGTAAGATGATTAATCCTAAAAGAGTTTGCAACTGAACTGTAGTCAATCTAATAACTCAATTTGGTTGTCCAATTAGATTCAATCTCATTAATGACATTGTTGTTATTGCGAAATGGTAACTTTGGACGAATCAACGTCACCTTGTTGAAATTGTATATTCCTAATTTTTTTATTAGAAATCTCAAACTTCCATACTCTAGAAAATTGATTTCAATATGATAAAGTACTTGAATTTGTTCTCTTGAGAGAAAGTTCCACAGGGAATCAAACAAGTCTGACATCCAACAGTCTTTTAATTCCCAACTGTCTTCTATACGTAGAGTTAACACCACTGTCGAACCATATGAGTTCCATCCAGTTTGGACTATTATTATAAATGTAACATAAGCATTTTACTTCTTCTTACTTCTTGGAAATAATAATCCCCAAACGTATTTTTATTCCGTATGGTTAATTTATCTACATACACATCTCTGTACTTACAAATATCAAAGATTCAATACTTTCGTGCTCTAACTCTCCTACCTATTTTGTTGGGCCCCATCAACAGTCTTCTTCCTCATGAAAATCTAAATGCATCAGCAAAAGTAGACAGGTCTGGGTATCCTAACTCTCCCCCTCTAGGGATTTAGAAAATTAAATGTTACTCCAAAAAAGGTAGAGACAACAGGATATAGGTTACAATAGAACTTAACAAACTTTTAAAAGTTGTAATCTTGCCCAAAACTGTTAGTTGTGAAGGGGTCCAAATTCTAAGTTAAGTCCTGCTATCCGCCTTATGTTACAGACGTTATATTTGATTCCTAACGCTTCAAAGTCATGTGCCTAATGAAACGATAAGGCAGGGCTCTTCGCTATCCCTCTGTTTCTCCATCATCCAACTTTGACCACCATAGTTTTGCCTATATCGATTTCTAGTTCTAAAATTTTATGAAATTCATTCAAGGTAATTAAACGTACTCGAAGAGTTCTTTCACTAGGCTCTATGTACTAGTATAATGAGGGATCATCTGCATATTAGGAAACTTTAAATTCTCTCTCAAATAAATTAATTTTCCACAATTTCTTTAGTTGCCTATATGAATTCTGTCAGAATCTCTGCCGCTATTACAAACATGTAAGGGTACACAGATTTTCATAACCTTTATAACTATTATCATATTTAAAGGCCATTGGGAGACTCGAAACATTTGATATATTCAAATACATGAAACAGTCGTTCAACACAAACACATAAATCTTCCAAAAATGGGCACACACGCTACCAAATTACTTTTAAATAACAATTAATCGGCCATTGCCCTATAATGCGCCAACTGCAATTGAATACATCTAACAAAGGTATTACTTGTTGTAATATCATTATCTCCAAAAGAGATTGAAACTTAACTGTTGTCAATCTAATAATTCAATTTGGTTGTCCAATTAGATTAGATCTCAGTAATGACATTGCGGTTATTGGTCAACAACTGTTTGTAAACATTTGCACAACCTTTATCTAAAATCCTAATTATGTTTTAAGAGATGGTAACTTTGTACCAACTGGAAATTTCAAATTTTCATTGTTTAGAAAATTGATTTCGATATGATAAAGTACATGAAGTTGTTCTCTTGAGAGAAGGTTCCATTGGGAATCAAACAAGTCTGATATCCAACAACACTATTGAACCATATAGAGTCCATCCATTTTGGAGCCCTACCATTATTATAAATTTGATATAAGCGTTTTACCTCTTACTCCTTGCAAATAATGATCCCAAAATGTATTTTTGATTCCTTATTCTTAATTTATCTACATACACATCTCTGTACTTACAAATATCAAAGATTCAATAGTTTTGTGCTCTAACTCTCCCACCCATTCTGTTGGACCATGTCAGGAGTCCCCACTGTTTCTCCATACCCCTATTTTGACCAGCTTAGTTTTGCCTTTTTAATTTTTATAACTAAAATTCATTTAAGATGATTGAATATGCTCTTAAAGTCCTTTCACTTGGCTTTTTGTATAATGAGGTATCATCTGCGTATTGGGAAACTAACTTCTTTCTCAAATTAATTAATTTCCACAATTTCTTTAGTTGCCCTTTACGGATTCTGTCAGAATCTCTGCTGCTATCCCCAAAAGGTAGAGGTAGATTAACTTTGTAACTTTTATCATTTTTACCATTTGACGCGTATTCATATATATGAAAAAGGCGTTCAACGCAAACACAGAAATAAACATTATTCCCGCTATTTCAATTCGTTTCACACGCTTCTCATGTTCCAGGGGAATACGAATTAATATGATTTGCCTTGTGGTGCGTTAACACCGCATCCATCTATGTCCAAATCCCTGACGCCCTCTTTTCCGGCGCAACAGCGGGGGTGTTGACATTTGCCGTAAGAGCTGTTTAGTGCGGCTCTTCCACCAGACGCGTGATTGGCATAGTGCATTTAATAGTATCGGCGGCTCATTGGCGGCGGCGCGCGCTGAAGACTGGTAAAGTTGCCGAGGAGTGGAAGAACGTTGACATCACGCAGCACTGCGAACCAAACCTCTCCCAGTTCAGGGGGAGAACTCGCCCTCAGCTCTATGTACTCCAGGAACACCGTGCTACTCGAGACGACTGCACTCAGGTGACTTATCACAAGACATGTGATCAATACTACGCCACTACAACCCATTTAAAGGTGCCACCGTTTAGGAGTGACCGTGTTTTAGCATTAAGGCGATACCATCATCAGGACAATGCTTCTCTATACAGTCGAGTGGAGACTTTTTGTGGCATTATTTGGAGTTCTACTACTCACCTTGTATACAGGTACGTGTACGCTTCCTCATTTCCATCAACGCCCATACGTCGTAATGTTTTTTCTTTATGACAACCCATTTTTAAGAGTTATTTCGCCACGGCATAGCACCGACGAAGTTATAGTTTTGATTGATCTTTAAGTTGATGCTACTGCTACCACTTTTACATCTACTGCCAGTAATACTCCTACTATTTCTTCTTCTTCTTCTTCTTCTGCTATGTCTCCGGTGCCTTTTCCTCCCCCTCCTCCCCATCCTACTACTACTACTACTACTACTACTACTACTACTACTACTACTACTACTACTACTACTACTACTACTACTACTACTACTGATGCATCTTTATTTTCCCTGTTCATTACGGTAGGTACCTGAAAACAGGCCATCATAGGAAATGCTGCAGTATAAAAACATAAGCTAAACTCACCACGCACGTTACCTTTCTCTAAGCTGTAAAAAGCAAGGAAACTCCAAGCTGAATTAGTGGCAAACGGAAACGATGCACTACTGAAATCGCACTCGTATGGTCCTTACGCTGGGGACGGATGTGATTTTACTATACTCGGGCAGAAGAAAACATTTTTAATGGCCATTGCCAATTTGCGTTGAGAATCATCCCCAAAGCCGAAAATGTTATATTTTATGTCTGATATTTCGTTTCTATGCTCACTCTTTTTCCGTTGTCAGTCGCGTAGTGCTCATCGATGTCTCCTTTTATTCAAAAGAAAAACGCAGGGAGAATTTCTTCAGTCTAGTAACATACATTTGCGAGAACAAAAGGTAAACAAATATGCAGGCAGGCAAATACACACGCATTCACAAATGCATTATCCTACTCAACCAATTAAGCCTTCAATTTTTGTGGATTAACGACGTGGCAAATTAATCCAATAGAAAAGATGAAGTATGAATGTAATTTGCCAGTCGGTATCACGAATGTCGATCCGTGTCTATCGTATGTCTATTCATCTTAGTCGGTATCTAAAGAAAATAACATTGTTTATAGTATACATGCAGAAGCATTAAAAAACATTTCAGTACATGTAGCAACGTCCAAGTAATGCTTGTAATTAATTGTATTAACTGACCTGCGACTGGAGCGTGCACATGGCATGGCATACATGGAAGTATTTTGATAACAAAGTCATTTGAGAAATACCTAATTGCGAGTCATCATTCCTGTTATGTTCAACAATCCCTCCATGCTTGCACTCGAGATGCAAATGGGAAATAAGACCACTGACCCCTGGTTTGGGATCACAGTTGCATTCTGAATGCATATGTTTTTTTCCGATTAATGGTAATTCAAACTGTACTATTAAATTGTGAAAACAATTTTCGGCGTGCCTTGATCTTTATGTATTTTTAAAAAAATCTGAGAAGTCTGTATTCTAATTTTGCTCTCTTCCGACCGCATTTTGGCGACAGCTTTGTTTTCAGATAACCTTTCGCTAACTTTGGGATTGGCACGCTTTATGTATACATACATACATACATGTCGATAATTAGTTTTAGAGTTCATTGCCTAATACTGAATCATTGAGTTATTCTATTCCAGTGACAATTATCACTCACATCATGTATCATTACGCTGCTAATTTCGTTGATAACCGATCTACTGTATTTGACAGTTATCCCATCATGTATTATTACGCTGTTAATTTCACTAAAACCCGATGCCTGTCATTCCTGATTTATAAGAAGCTAACATAATCTATCCCCATCACCCGATAGCATAGAGTTATCTTTCACATATGGTACCAAAGGTTCAAGTACACTGATCTGAATCGTGCATCAATACAAATGTGATTTTCTCCATTGGCTGTATCCTACATGTCTGAAGGAGCTTTCCATATTAACCATATTAATGTGGGGCCTTGGAGGGCAATCTCAAGGGCCTGGGAACGGGCAAGATTCTGGCTCAGCAGCTCTCTGACGCTACCCCCAGGACCTGCCTTTAACAGTGCCAGAGATGTAAGAGCTAATCAGACAGCTCGTGATGATATTAAGGTATCGATATTCATTCTGATAGTGTCCAAGGCTCTTTGGATGGGGCGCTGCCTTAATACTATTAGCTGCGTTGGAATGAGTGTTCTGACTCCACTCGCTTTTAACATTACCGTGTATATGTCTATGGGAAACGGAAACCTGCAGAATTGACTATCCAGAGAGGGCACAGTGTCACTGGGGAAACTATCATGTTGAATTGACTTTACTTCCATTGTACATGTATTTCTCCATCTCTTGCGGTTTAATGAATAAATTATGATAATAATAATGAAAATAATAATAATTATATTAATAATACTAATACTAATAATGATGATAATGATGATGATGTCATATTTTGTTACTAACTAAATATACGAAAGAAACATATTTTGAACCTTGCCCTTCTGCAGTTTTGAGGACCATAGAAAGTTTTTTGACTAAAAGAGTATAGCAGGAACAAAGAAACTAAACTCTCTTAAAGGATTGTTCACACTTTGGGTGTGTGCATATGTGTAGTAATCGAGTCTATTACATATTCACAAAGAAAATGTGTTAAAAGAGCGAAGTTGTGGAAGTAGTTTTCTAAAAATCTCTATCAAGCCTCGTTTGAAACGAAAGTCACGTATTTGTGTTGATATACGCCCTGACCGTTTTGTTAGTGTAGATGAAAGAAACGTGCTCTATAGCTTAAATCCTCCTTCAATATAATATTTTCATGGAAAATTCGATGATGTACATTCGGCCCAGTTTTTAGAAGCGCTAGCTCCTAAATATTCCTCAAATTTACTTGGGAAAACTGTAATCGTTGACGTTGTAAATAAAATGTAATCAGGAATGTCTCCACATTGGAATAAGTAAAAGTTGAACGCATACAATATAGTTCCCTGTTGGAAAGTGCAATCCGGCCTGTTATCCGACCGAAGTCGTCCAGATCTCTCGAGGCGGAGCCGAGTGGGATCTGGATGACTGAGGGCGGATAGCTGGCCGGATTGCACTTTCTAACAGGGCGTAACGAATTTATCACCTGCTCTTTCATGCAAAGATAAAATAACAAGTACCTCTCCAAAATAATTAAAATAACTTTGGAGGTCAGAACGAGGCTGCTGCCCAAGTGGTAATATTAAATTCTGCCGTTTGATATTGAAATCTGCCGTTCGATATTGAATCTACAAAGTGTGAACGGCTCCAGGTCTTAGACCTATTGACCAATCAGCATAGGGAATTACAGCAGAGCAGGTGATATAAGGTTGAACTCATGAGGGAAGTGTGGCTAGACTTAAATAGTAGTAATGCACAGAGATAAATTTCGGTGTTCAATATAACGAATATTTCAATTTGATACTTTTCAATGAATATAGATTGTTAAAAGCCTAGAAAGTTTGATTTTATCACAAAGTCATTAGGAAAGAATTACAATAGGCAACAAGCATTTTCTTGTAGCATGTTACGGCTATTCAAAAGGCGCCAGTCTGAATGAAGTTTCACCCGCAGTAACACGACAGGGAGATTTCAAATGAAAAATATGTTAAAACCACTTCTACACAAAAAAACTCATCACGCATTCTGAATTATACATAGAATAGTGCGATGACTGTTGTACGAGCTCAACTTTTTGACAGATATTTAATTCTATTCAAAAATGTTTTCAGTCTTCCATTGTCCCACAAGGCACCCCTAATACTTGGTGCCTCATTACATATCAGGTCTACCAGTTGTAGACCACTTCAGGAGCCCGCGCTGGCCTAGTAACGGAAAGGAACGCGTGGCTCTCAGGCGTGCTATCTCAAATGTCAATCCTGCTGGGTTCGGATTACCTGGTTGGCCTCTGCAGCGTTATGCAGGGCTGTCGATGGCGCCTTCAAAGAATTTTGTTGTTAGTGACTCCGTGTACTACGGGGTATAATGAACGTATGTAGTAATAATTACGTCTCAGCGGGAGCTGCAGAGTAACGCTTTTTTCTGGCTGGTCATTAACTACTACTAAGTAGGGGGCAGTTCCCGGACTTAGTGGTACGTACCTCCTTGTGTATGCTCTGTAGTGCCTAAAGTACCACTTACATGGCGGGTAGTTAGGGACCTAAATAGGACTGATGTGTACGACCATTAATCATCACAACCTTTATGAGAAGACTTATCTTATGTTACATCGCAGATGTTCACAAGAAAATTCCTTGATTCAACTCTTCACTACAAAGGTGAACAAAAAAGTAATTTGAGAGATAAGATGATTGTGAAAATAAGTCCAAATCAATCATTACTACTAGTACATCATTTATAACGTCCAATTATGCTACCAATTTCAAAATAACTCTAAATAGTTTTTTTCTTGTGATTCAGACCCTTATCCTTATGCTACTCCTCTTTAATACCTTAAACTATTTATCCTTCAAATGCGCTATGCCATGCTTGTGCTTCCAGTGTCAACGTACGTTTAGACGAATTGTGAAAATAAGTCTAAATACCTCTTTTTGTAGTCCATACTATTTATTACATCACTTTACTACCAATGTCAAAAAAGTTTGAGGCGAAATTTTCAAAGCAAGTCTAGAAATACCTTTTAGGTATGCCATCATAATGATACCAAATGTCAAAATAAGTCCAACACTGTATTGTCAAAATGAGTCTAGGAATACATTTTCCTTGTACCTTAAGACTATTTAAGCCAGTCTGATGCTGCCATCGTCCAAATAAGTCTAAAATACCTCCTTTGCAATTGCGACTACTATGCCATCATTCGGTATGCTTCCGCTGTCAAAAATGTTCGAGACAAAATTGTCGAAACACTGATGATACGAGGTCCCTTTTGGCTACAATAATGGTTTATTCATACAGGGAGGAGGAATCGACCTAAATGTGTTTGAAATGACGCTGCATCTTCAAAAAGTAGATACTACATCACTGACTACACGTCCGCCCGCAGCCTGCCCTGAAGCTTATGCTATGTGATAAGCCAATGAATCATAGTAGACGATACCTATACCCCTTTCCTACTGATTCCAAATCCATTTCACGGAGAGAAAATAGACGATACCTACTTAAAACTACTCGCCTAATGATTCCAATTTCATTTCACCAGTAAATCATCTTCTTTCCTAATGATTTGAATTATATTTCTTACCAATAAATCATAATGGACGATACCTTCACCACCCTCTTACTGATTTCAATTTCAACAAAACACAATAGACCATACTGTTAGTTATCCTCTTTGTAAAAAAGGGATATCGCCTGGTGTCTGCGAGAGGTCAGCCATATGCAGACACCAGGCCGTATTCATTTTTTGCAAAGAGGGTAACGAATTTATTATCAGCCGCTGGGCTAACGGCAAGGATTTCTAATTTTGAATTCGTAATATACCAACCTAAATCTATCTTAATTGATTTCCGCCATTTTTGTATCCAGATATACACCATGTCGGGAGATTATGATGCGCAAAATAGTGTTTGAAATGACATGAAAACAATTTCTAGCGCAGCGGTGCGAAGAGCAATGTCCGCCATCTTATTTAAGTCGAGGGAAAATTTAGTTACGTTCCCTATGGTATTTTAAGGTCAAAACAAGGCGGAAGGTGGGCAATACAATTATCGTGGTACTAACATTGACAATTAATGAAATGCAATGCTAGTCCAGTACAGCAAAGTGATAGACCAATCAGCTACTAATATCAGAGTGGAGCTGATGATAATTACACTTCCTTCTACTGTAATTGAAATTAAGTAATTAGAATTCCATTTTCTCTTATGAGATAACTCAGTTCTTTTAAGTATCGGCTTGAAATGATAGCATAAATCCATTTCTTAATGGCATATAGGACCATGAAGTGGAAAAAGGAGCAATGTTTTCCCAATACCACCCCTTTTAATTTCTTGCCGTTATTAAAGATACAAGCTTAAAGTAATGGTACAAATCCCCTCCCCAAGTAAGCAGAGAGAACTATGAAGTGAAATAAAAAGATCGATTTCCAGTTCCTCACCTTGAAACATCTGCAGTTGTATAATATATCAACTCTAAGTAATAGGATAAATCACCTGCTTAGTATGACAGATCCATGTAGATCCATAAAGTAAAACTGGAATTCTTTCAATATATAATTTTTAATGTCTTACAATGCAAAGGAGCGGTACCTAAATGGCAGGTAGAACCATGAAGTGGAAAGTTAAGCATTAGGTTTTATGAATTCCTATGAGTTGAGTTGGAGATTTAAGGGCGCCATCTGTTATCATCAAGTCACCAGCTTGCGGCAAACTGCTGCCAAATGATAAATGGAAAATTCAAAAACTGCCGTTTTATTTTCTCGCACCTGCAGCACGCCTGAGGAATTGCTTCCTGTTTTTGCTGTCGGATAAACATGGCATTCGGGGAATGGGTTGAAGTGATCCAGCGATTTGTGCAAGCCATTTATAGGGATATTCCCTAGCCGGAAACAGATCGCACCACAGTTGGTTTATTTCATGTCAATGGTGAGTCTAATTAAGCGCTGCACAGTAATCTGAGACACTTCGGTTCCTTTTGAGGTCAGACGCTCGGCATAAAGACTGAGCGTGGCTTACAATTCCGTGTTTCCGCAAACCTAGTTATTCCACGTAGCTGTGTCAATCAACGGTACTCATTGGAAGACGACACGCCTATAATGGCAGAAAACAAGGGACACAAGCAACAAGCATATATATATATATATATATATATATATATATATATATATATATATATATATATATATATATAAATATATATATATATGTATATATATATCTATATGTATATATATATGTATATATATATATATATGTATATATATATATATATATATATATATATATATATATATATATATATATATATACAGTATATATATTTCCATATGTATCTATGTGTGTGTAACAATGTAATGTAGCATTGAAGTGCTGTCATGTCAATCATCTCATCACAAATTTAGGATGTTTCACTAAATAATTAATTCATATTCTTGCGCCAATTTTTGGATAATATAGGATCAAGCGTTGGAGTATTGAACTCTGGTCTTCGGTACTGTCAGCTAAATTGAAAACCCACTGGCTCATTTATATAGTTTTGATTCTATATGAGAGGATTAAATGCATAGACTACAGGTGTATTAAAACCAAATTAAAACTTCAGTGTAGAATAAAATACATTTTTTCAATGCAATATAAAGTCTTTGTTATCATTTTGCTTTTCAATAATATGCTACTTGGAAGCGATGTTTTGCAATGTGAAAAGAAAACATGTCAATTAATCAATCGAAAATAATCCTTGATAGGATTAAGAGCTCTATACTACAGTCATATAGCCTGAGTCTTTTGAATAGCAGCTCTACCAACTATGTCACGAAGACAGACACCGGCTACTCACCCAACTCAGGTCTTAGCCAGGATTAAGAAAGTGGGTGGCCAAAATTGGCAATTGTATATTTTTTTCACCTGTTTGACATACAATCTTACCCTTATAGGGTAGAAAAATCATTCCCAATCTTACGCATGTACAGTAGCCACAGTGGTACTGTGAGACTGGGACATACAATCTTACTCTTATCAATGAGTTAGAGTTAGGATTAGGTCAGGATTAGGATTAAGATTGCTTAAGATTGGGAATGATTTTTCTACCCTATATGGGTAAGATTGTATGTCAAACGGATTTTTTAAGGGGGACCACAATATACTAGTACTCGGATTTCAACCATAAACATTTATAGATTTATGAAAATAAGGCATGATATCCTTATACATTGTCATGGAAATTATATGGGGATGAAAAAATTCAATATATGCTTGAGATTGACATTTTAAGAAATTCCTTACAAAAAATTGGGTGTCCCGAGGGGTGCTTTTTAAGGGTTCGGGTGTCCAAAAAGACACCCTGACGCCCTGCTGTTTAGGACCATGCACCCGACTATTAAATATATAGAGCTAGTTTTTGTTATGTGATCATGATAGTTTCTCCTTTGTGATGATTTTAAGAATAATAGATGCACGTTTCGCAGACGACATTATTTTCGAAAAGCCACAAGGATTAGACTCAATCAGGATCAAAATGGGATTTTTGTCCTTGACCTTTAAATGGTTCATTGATATATTGGCTATTGATAACCAGGCACAGCATAATCTACTGTGTAATTGATATATATGATGCACTAACCGCGTTCACGTGTAGTCTTAAGGGGACGGCGAAAAGTTTACTGCAGCTATTACTAAGATACATCGAAAACCTTTTACCTTTCATCAAGTCAATCTAATAGATGTTTGAAGTTCAAGGTAAGCAACCGGTGAATGCATACACTTATGTCAAACTATGACGGAATTTGATTCATATCACGAAATGCCAATTAGCGGAAAATATAAGAGATGATGTTACATTATATGCATTGTAAGAATAGGAAAAAGCTGTATTTTGCCTTTTCATTCAAACATCATCTAAGGCTTTTTTACCAAATTATTTCCGAAACCACTTTACATCTAAATACTTCATGTCTAATCATATACTAATCACACGCACATGCATAGACACTATTTGAAAGACAATCGGGGTCTGTATCTTTCATTCCCTAATACCAATTTAGGATTAAAAGATCCAGTGGAATGCATGATATAATGACGATGTCATACCCAATATCTTCTGTATTAACGTCGTTTAATACTCTCAACTGGTGACACCTATAGAGTATCGGTCAAACTAAACTAATTTATTGCAATTTACCTCTTACTGCTGCCAATTTGGAAAATAAATTGGTACAAAAACCGATTTTCACTAAATATATACCAATATGACTATAGTTCCCTATCTTGAATAGTATCCAAAGAGTGTTTTTCGTGTAATCAACCTTCGTCGTAATTGTGCTAATAATTGTTTTTGTATATATTGAAATTCTATGCCTACCAGGGAACACATTATTGCCATTTTTATGAAATTCTGTCCAACAAGTCATATTTTGCAAACCATTTGTGTATCAAAATCTAACCCCATGACGTGTCAATCTTCTTTATGTTTTCTTGTTAAGAGCAGTGTGTGGATTTCTTATATAAATTTTGGTGAAAATTAAACACAGCATTTCTTACTTATAGCAGTTTTGGATTGAAAAACTGTTTTTTGAATTCCTTAATTTTGCCCCATAATTCCTATAAAATAGAAAAATGTTTTCACCAGAACAGTGTTTCAGACAATGACAGTAACTCTCCAATTTTTGGAGAATGAGATGTTCTTAACATATTTTGCATTATTTCTTATTATTTCTATCTGTGAAAATCTAAGTTAGCAACCCCATGAATAAATGTTAGTTTAAAGATAAGTGAGCTTTGTACTTAATTCATGCAACGTTTCAGGAAAATAAAACTGAATTTTCAAAAGTGTCATAATGCCGTATGTATTAATATGAATTCTTTGGGTGATTTTAGTGATTTTAAAAGAAAGAACTGCAATCATAAGCATGCTCCATAACCAAGTAAATCACTAATGAATATATCAATTATAAAGGTCTCCATCAGTTTGTCAAAATGTATTATCATTGCATGTAAATGTTAACACTGTTAAGACGACCGTCTGTTGAGACGACAAACTGTATTTTGTTACATTAAACTAATGATAAAATATTAGTGAACATTGGTAGACATTTATGAAAATGAAATGAAAAAGCTAAGTTGTTTTAAGGATACATCTTAAAAGGATGTTTTGATATATCATTTTGTGCATCATAGTGCAGTGACATTTCTATACCATTTGTCGTTGTTAGGTATATCCCTTACACATTTACTGTCTTATGTTAACACATCTTAAATATCAATGAGCGGGTTTTCTTTACGTGTATGGAGATGAGACGGTGGAAGGGCAATTGTGAGTCACTAATGGCTTTTTAAAGGATATGCCAACTAAAGATGTTTACTTCAAACGACGCATAAAAGGCAATGATTCTTTTGAAATGACAACGCCATAATGGGGATGGATGGTTTTGCAACGGTCCTTCCTAGCACACAAAGATTTGTAAAATGGCTTTGTTCTGATAAAATGGGCAAGTACGTAAAATATAGCCCCTTATATATTAATATTTTGCGAATATCAAAGACATCTCCATGTTTGGTGTAAACTATCAAATAAAGATATAATCCAACATTGCCTTTATTCAACATTTTTCCAAGTATCAAGGATATCTCCAGTTTCTGTGAAAAGCAATAAATAAGATGTATTCCATCCCATTCGTGTTTTAGAATAATGATCCCATAGATTGTGTCGTTCGATACAAGAACGATTCAGTTTCCATCTAAATGTAAGGTTATTGTGTTATCTTCAATGATTCTAGTAAAAACTACATAATCAAGTACTTCTAAGGGCACCCAAACACACAGTGAAGCCATAAACATATACACACATGAAAGTATATACAATTGAAGATCAGCTGTACTCCATTTCCTCCACCACTAATAGCTGGCTAGTCACGATTCAGCCTAAATATGACAGAAAATAATCCTTATACAAGTTTGACTGCGCAACAAACCCTTGGCTGTGACGTCATGCACAGTTTGGCAGGCATCACGGGCACTTAGCCTTTGTAGCATCGACAGCAATTGTCTGTTGCTGAAGTTAATCATGTTTACTCCCCCTCTGCGGTTTAAACGAGTTGAATCCTTGATGAGATACATTTAGCATTCCTTCCCTTATACTAACGCACACTTGGTACACGGCAGCAAATAGTTATGCTTCGATCTCAACATAAATGCATTTTTTTAATTCTCTGCAAAGTAGATGTATTTTAAATGTTTGAGAGATTTACTCGTGGGCTCTTGATTGTAGGCCCCGCACACAAGATATCTGAAGACTTTTACGGGCCATAACATTTGAAAATTTTACTGAGATATCTTGTGTGCGGAGCCTATAAACCAGTGGCGGTTTGCCAAGGACAGGCGACGCTGATCCCATGGGGCTAGGGACAAAAGACAGTTGTTCAAAGACACACCTCGATGGTCGCGCGTCACAGTCAAACAATGCCTAGAGTTGGGCATGCTATAAATAGTTGAGAAGCTCGAACTCAATTGCACTTGGCGTCAAAACTTCTCACTAAAATTTTCAAATGTTATGGCCCGTAAAAGTCTTCAGCAGTAAAAAATCAAAAAAATACTTTTTATTGGGCATAGTCAATGACATCCCTAAGGTATCTGTGAACCTACAGTAACCATCAACTGCGTAATTAATGAGAATATGTCATTCGAAAAAAAAGTTGTAAATTTTGAAATAAAACAGAATATGGATTGAATAATGACAGGTGGCGATGATATTCTCTACCTGATAACACTCAGGAACCTGGAGATACACCTAGTTATAGGATTATGCTGCTTTGAGGTGTGTTTTGGGACAGGGCTTTTAACTGGCTTGCAATGGTACCCATCACCTTAAGATAGTCAGATTATACGTCAAAGAGGGTTAAAGGTTTGGTCAATGCAAATTCAAATCTGTTGAGAGGTGGACCAACAGAGCTTTTTCCTAATCAAATTATCCATACACTTTCATGTGACCCTACTTGTGAGACAATCACGAACACAGCCAAACAAAAAATATTGTTTTGACGTTTGGGTTATGTACAATTATGGTTTCCTAAGCAAAAAGGCATAAGTTAAACAGTAAACATTCCGCCGTTTCTTGGATATATTTAGCATTCTTCTCTTCATACTGAACACATGAAACATAACTGCATAAGATAGGATTATTCCTTTAGCTGACATTTCATTTTATAGAACTAGATATATAAAACTTAGACTGTAAAGAAAAAATAATTGGAAAATACAAAGATATCTGTGTACTCGAGGACCGTGTCATCGTCGCCACCTTTTCGTCCTCACCTTCAATCAATCATTATCAATATTACATCAATATTCGTTTACAATATTACCACCACTATCTGAAAAAATGACGATGATGATAATATCATCATCGTCATTTTTTTATCCTTGAAATTTAATCTTTCAAGTATCATTAACATTATTCAGCATCATCCAATTATTCATCAATATCATCATCATCACCCATCGTCGTTATCATCATGCGAATGTAAAACTGTACTTACACGAACAATGCGTGTTTCAAACACTAAAGATATAGAGGTTCCATCACGAGTGGGTGGAAAGAGAAGGTATCTTGCACGAGTGAGTGATTTTGTATCTTAGGACTCTTCAAGCCTCGTTTCTCCCACAACAAAAAGGAGAAATACACACGTTTTACCTTGAAGTTAGCTAGCTATACATAGTCAGCCAAATGCCGCCTATGCACTAGTTTAACAATGGTAATACACGTGTGTGAGTGTTGTGACGTGCACCGTTTGTTTTCCCTAGAAGTTGGCGCCAGATAACGTGCGTGACGCCTGTTTAAGTAGACGCCCGCCATTGTTGGGTTTCCTGTTGGAGAAAAAACCTCCGTATTTAGCAGGTCCAAATTTTATGCCTTCAAAAGCACCTTTCAAAGCATGTTCACTTATGTAACAACTTTTAGAAAAAATGCCCGAATTTTACGGCTCATGGTCTTAGACGATCAGTTTCATGGAAGTTTATTCTAAATTTTACAGGTTTTAGCATGACCTACACATAATCCTGAACAATAATTGCTTGCTGGAACATGAGGGGGTACCTTTCTGGGATCCCGTATCTGAAAAAGTTGCTCCGAGAGGTTGATGTGCTCGCTATCTCAGAACACTGGCTGCATAGTAATAGGTTAGATGTCTTATCTGGAGTTGCAGACTCCCATTTCGTTTTTGCTAGGTCCAGTAATTATTCTAAAGCTGAATTTTTTGGAACGAGGAGAGGCCAGGGGGTTGGGGGGGGGTCGCTATCTATTGGCGCAAATCAATTCCGGGATTTACTAAGGTAGGTGACATTATACATGATAGGGCGTGCGTCGCGCGGTATCAGCCCAGTCAAGGGGACGTGTATTTCTTTATCTCAGTGTACCTAACCTGCTCAGGGTAGGGATGAGGACTTCGCTACGGTCCTTGACGAGATTTCTGAGATTGTCGAATCTCGCGAACCCGGCTCGCACACGATCCTTCTAGGAGACTTCAACAGGGACATAAGATCCCGGGGCGGGCCGAGAGGAACTAGACCCCCTTCTGTGAGAGGTTTGTGTGTGTTGAACTTCCTTAACAGGTATGGATACGTTGCTATAAATATGCAACGATCTGCTAGTGGCCCGTTGGACACTTTCGAGTGTCATAACGGACACTCAACAATCGATTACATTACTGTCCCTCGCTATATGATGAACTCCGTCAGTGAATGTTTTGTTAATCCATGGGATGCACTGAACACCTCGGACCACAGAGATGTGCATATTACTGTCACAATCCCTGGTAAGACAACCCGTGAAGATCCGGTACCGTCGTCTGGTAGAATAAAATGGAGTAAGGTAGGTACAAAACATCAATATAGGGATAATATAGCCCAACCCTTGAGTATCTTCCTTGCGAAGCTAAGTCGTAATCAGATAACCTCAGATAACCTTAATTCTTATTTTGCTGAGCTAACAAGCATCCTACACTGTGCTGCCTCTAAACTACCCCGCTCTGCTTTCTCTAAAGCATATTAAACCCTACTGGAACGCTGACTTGTCCCGCCTTAAGAGGGAAAAGATTGCCTCATATAGAACCAGGGTTGAAGCCGGGAGACCGAGAGACCCGGTGAATACGCTAATGGTAGCTTATAAAACATCGAAGAAACTTTTTGCAAAAACTATTAGGCAACTTGCTAAATCTTACGAGGCCGACGAGATCTGTAGAGCTGCCAAGCTTGCAGAGGTAAACAGAAACTCTTTCTGGCAGCTTGTTAAAAGGTGCAGGAATTCAGGGGACCAGTCAAACATTTCCATTACCGGGGGTAATGGAGTGGTGGTCAATGATGTAAACGCGGTCTTAGAAGTTTGGAAGGTGCACTTCACCAATCTTGGTACACCTAAGCAGAAACCGAACTTTGATGACGGACATTTCCGCAGGGTCACAGACTTTGTTAGAAACTATAATGTGAATGTCACCCCTAATGATGAGTTTTTGAACACCCCCTTTACCTTGGATGAGATCAGAGCAGCGCTGAAAAACTTAAACAGGGGAAAGGCAGCCGGATATGACTTAGTCACCGCAGAACATGTAATTCACACGAACTGTGATTTAATAGAGATTCTGTTAATCCTTTATAATGCTATTGTGGATCTTGAGGTTATCCCTATTTGTTTCAGAACTGGCATCCAGATCCCGTTATTCAAAGGTAAGGACCTTGATGCACTTGACCCGAATAATTACCGCGGAATTACACTCCTCTCCACCTTCAATAAGGTATTCGAAATTCTACTATGGAGCCGCCTTAAGTTCTGGTGGACAAACGAGCATGTTATTTCTGACTTACAGGGGGCCTGTAAGACAGGCCTATCATGTATCCACACGGCATTCATACTCCAGGAGACTGTGCCCACGTCAATGGAGGACCATGGGCTTTGCTCTGTCTCTTTTTTGACGAGGCCAAAGCTTTCGATACCGTGTGGATAGACGGTTTATTTAAACAGCTACATGATCTGGGAATTACGGGGAAAACCTGGAAACTTGTATCGTGGGTATATTGACTTTAGTTGCAGGGTACGCATTAGAGGTAGCCTTTCTGACCCCTATAAACTCTCGTGTGGGATTCATCAGGGAGGTTACCTCTCGCTTTTAAAGTACACAGTATTTATAAACTCCCTCTTGATAACGCTACGAGACTCTGGTCTCTGTGCCAAGATCTATAGAATTCCGAGCACCCCACAGGGGTACGCGGATGACCTCGCAGCCGCATGTATTTCTAAACGTAAGATTGACGCTGTCATGAGCGCCATGTACAACCATGGATGTACATGGCGCTATAACTTCAATGCCCGAAAGAGTGGCGTTCTAGTCTTCGGTGAGAGCCGTAGGGTTCACGAGAGGAACGCTGTAAACAGGCGTTTTATGCTCGGTCCAGCGAAGGTGCGAGAAGTCACTGAATACGATCATGTAGGAGTTAAGACCTCTATTTTTCCCGGCAACCCCACAGGGATCGAAGATAGGGTGGGAAAAGCCAGGAGAGCTTTGAACGCAATTTCCGGTCTCAGCATACGTAAAAGAGGCCTTAATATCCCTACTTGCAATGTTGTCTTTTGGACGGTAATCGTACCGATAGCCCTATATGGGTGCGAACTGTGGCACCTGAACTGCGACAGCTTAAAGGCGGTGGAGACTTTTCAGATATATGCTGGGAAGAAAGTTCAGCGGCTCTACTGTAGGTCGCCAAATTCCTGTAGTTTTTTCGGTCTCGGCTGGATGCAGCTATTTAGGGTGGTACAGGTAAGAAATCTCCTTTTTATACGTGCCCTTCTAGCCCTTGACGATGAAACGCTGTCTAAGAAAATTTTCATCGAAAGGGCCATGGTATTTTATGGGATCGAGAATAATGCACCACTTGATGATGAGTGGAGTATAGTAGACAACCTCCTTAATGTAGCCAGTGTGTTTAGATTAGACAATGAGGTCAGGAATATGATTCTAAGGGGCCATATGTACCCAAAAGATGTCTGGAAGCGTATGGTATGGGAGCGAGGATGGGCACTAGAAGAGACGTACTGGTGCCTAGAGGCTAGGCTGCATAGGGAAATGGACCTCCTATTGCGTATTTGTCCCCGACCGAGATACCTAACCTGGTGGTGTCTGTCGAACAATCACGCTGACATGATCCATATTAGTGAGGTTATGGCTAAAATCATAAGCCACGCTAGTCTCCTTAAATGTGATGATGTTCGTTTGAAGCATCTCCCATACGGTAATAGAGTCTGCTCCCTATGTAACCTATATCTGACAGAGGACATCTTTCACATTATTATGCAATGCCCAGGCACGCAACCTCATCGCAATGCTATGTATGAAGAATTAGCTCTATATCCTGATGTAGATCAAGTTTTGAAAGATTATGAACAGCATAATATGTATATTTTACTGGACAAATGCCCCAATGACTGTAGGTATGATGTAATGGAAAAACTATGGCGTATTCCGGGGAAGCACATTTGTATTATATATAAGTTTGTATTGGATCAACGGCAAGGCGTGGGTTAATGTTTATCCTCTCCCTCTGGACAGCCCCCACGGACAAGACCTTGACTTATGACCCGGTTTGATAAAGCACCCTGTTGTAGCACATTCTGTGTGTACAGTGTGCTTCCACCGTAAGCCATATGTTAACCCATATCCTTCATTTTATTTAAAGTATTAAGTTCCTATTATATTAATTTATCTTAATTTCTCCATAAGTTTTCCTTATATATTATTCTTTTGTATTATGTTTTGTATATTGTACACTTTGTAGTTTTGCTACAGTCAATAAAGTAAATATAATAAACCAAAGTGTAAAGAGATAACATATCATTACGCGTTATCAGTTACTATATAGCTGTACGCAGTGGCTATGGAAACTCACGCAGTTTTGAAGGTTTCCTTCAATGCAATACATGTACTTACAAAACGTTTCCCTAGTGCTATAGGAAAAGTATCCAAATAACAGACACGTAATTTGATCAACTAAGGATTTATTCACAACTTAAATCTCTTGGCTGACAACTTAATGGATCTATCCATTTAATCTAGTGATTGGAGTATCACTTCAATGGCCCGGAAATGATTATGGGTGTTATTATCCAATAATCTTCTGAAGCAGGAATTTAGGTAGTACACCAGAAAAAAACACCACTGCTGATTTGTCACAAATTCCTTAGTCTTTGTCAGGACAAATATCTACGAATAGATATATTATCATCAAGAATGACCAAAGCCTATTCAGAAATATACACCGTGTGTGCGGACACACGCGCGAGAGTGTGCACATACGTACGTATGTATGTATCTTTGTACGTATGTATTATGGTCTGATACTGTTCATTCCTAGAGAAAACCATAATCCTTGCACTATTTGAAATACATAGCGTAAATGCATAACTTTGCATAATAGCAATGCCTACATGTACTGGACGTCCATAAAAGACAAACTGCAACTCATTTTCCAAGTAAACACAAAGCAAGCACGCGGCCTATGAAGTGCATTTCTAATGACTCCCAGATCCATTCAAAGGCAGTTGCACGTTCTGCTCTAATAGTCTTTTAAAATAATAGACTGTAAATTACGATGTCAAAAAGACAATTGCATAATGCTGAGTGCAACCTCACGCACAGTTCATGTCAAAGGGAGGAATTTTCTGCACATTACAGGTCCACTTAATCTTTGACCGCCCCACCCTTCTTCAGGTGGTATATCACACTTTCTCTTCTGACATGGTCGCAATCATATTATCTATCTTCACACCTGTGCTTCATTGGATGGAATGCAATAATGTTCATTGTCACTTTCATCACTTTGGCTGAATCTCGACTGCCAGTAGTTGATGGTGATTGCGAAAACCACCAACTAACACCATGCGTTTTGCAATCTTCTCCCACTACCACATTCTTTCACAACTTTTTCACATTTTTTCACACTTTCTTTACTTTTTGAAACTTTCTCACACGCCAGAGGCCCTTTTACAGGCAGAGGTGAAATAGGCCTAGAAGTCTAGCCTCATATTTAGTGTGTACAGGTAGTGAATGGTGGTGGAGACCGGGGTACCTGGCGAAAACCACCAACTTACCCCAAGTATTTTGCAAAAAACTTGGGAAAATAAATGTGAGATACATTTAGCCACCTTCGAAATATCTACTTCTTTTAATCTCCACCATGCTTGTTATAGTGATACTTACTTAAAATACATCCAGTTCCGCACTATCCATAAAAGATTCTACACGAACGACAAACTTTTCAAAATGGGTATAAAAAACTCTCCAAATTGCTCATTGTGCAAAATAGAACTTGACAGTGTTGAACACATGTTATTTGATTGTCCAGTATCAAGGGATTTATGGCTCAATGTACAGAATTGGATAGTGGAACTTAGTATCCCAAACTACACTATAACTAAGGAAAAAATAATCATGGGGGAATTAGAAAGAGCGATATGTATCAATAGTATTATTTTATTAACGAAAAAGATTCTTTACAATTGCATGAAAGATACAAAAATGCCTCATGTCTTGATGGTTAAAAACGAGACAAAGAATTTTTATTATCAAGAAAAATACCGCCTATACATGAAAGGTAAAAAAACCCAGTTTGACAAGAAATATTCTTTATTACAAGCCATTTATGAAAATACATAGAATGCTTGTTAACACAATGTTTCTGTATTTTGTACACGGTATTCTATTTTTACATGCGGATTGAATAAAAATGATATAAAATTAAAAAAAGTATTTTGCAATCTTTTCCCACTACCACACTTTCCACAACTTTTTCACACCTTCTTACACTTTTTACATGTCGAAACTTTCCCACACGGTGTACAGGCAGTGGTGAGTTAAGGCTAGAAGTCTGTGAGCCATGCACATATGGTTGAGATTCTATGTCCTATCTGAAGGCCGTCTTTGAAATGACACAGGCACCAATGGCTTAAATGCCTCGGTCGTTTTAATTTAATGAACACAATATTTAGCGTGATCAGGCTACTGACCGTCATATGGCAATAATTCTGAATCATTTCACTATGCTGAAATAACTCGAGTGAGTAAGTGCAGTTAATACCAAATCGGAAGAAATATTTGCTTATATCATCGATCAAAAAAATGTTCGTGACATATTTTCAAATTACTTTTCATACGTTTACGTTTATTTTAATGTTTTTCTGTGATTTAGGACTAAATCATAACTACCCAGTAGTTTGAGTTAAAGGACCTATGAACTACGGAAACCACCTACAGTACATGTCCATGTACAGTGTACTTACCTCATGTTAATGTACATCATTCTCACATGCCTCATGGGGGGCATCGAACACAGACCTTGTGCAGGGATGAGACACTGCAAGAGGTGCATTAGACCGCTCGGCCGGGCAGGCAGCCCCGAGAGGGTATGGGTGAGGAGTCATAAACCATGCACTTTATAACGGCGGAAAGTATAAGTTACATAAGCTGTAAATTCCTTTCAAAATCCTTCGGACGATTTACAGCTCCGTTTTACAGTGAATCATTTTTTGTTCCTACCCCGAAAGCAATATTGACGGTAGCGAGAAAATAGAGCAAGCTCAATTAATGCCACACATGATTAGGGGAGAGCTGAAAACGTCAGCGTGAAGTATTGCCAGGAGCACGGCCCTTGTTAAACAGCTGGTGTTGCAAGCTGCCGTGTACAGAATTATATAGAACAGTCTCGCAGTCAAGGACACCCTTAACTTGAAGTGGCACTTGAGATATCATAACATGAACACCACGTGAAACTATAGTGTGAGACAAATGTTACAATTGGTCTGCGTCCGGACGATCGGTCAATTTGTGCAGCCTGATGTGATTGTAATTATTAGTATATTCATTTTTATTCATCACTATAACTATCAAGTGTAGAGCTATTCAGGATATATATCGTTGTTTATGTCAGGATTTATCATTATTTATCTTGAATGAATCCAGTTTTCTCCTGGACGATGGGTCGTAGTTTAGAACGACACAAGATTAGAAAACAAGCACACGCATCCTACGGCATATCCTCACCTTTGTATTTTGCAATTCCTTAAACAATAAGTCCACGAGCAGCTTATCAGTTGACACATCTAGTAAAAAGTTGCGACCATTTACCAAGCTTGGGCTGTATGTGAATCATGCTACTCTTTAATCACAGTATCAACCTTCATGATGATGTGATTTCGGAGGTGTACCGTTTTCACAACGAGAACGAATTTAGCCTCCCCCACATTAATTTTGAACTACGTTAGGCACAACACATTCAAGGTTCAAGTTCAAGGTTCTTGCGATGGACATCTTCTTCGTCAATTTTGAATCAGGCAGATCGAACGACCCGCAAGGATCTCTCACCTTAACTCGCGAGTTACATACCTAAATCCATTCTAATTACTTCCTGCCATGCACTCTTCAAGATATACACCATGGTGGCAGATAGCAATGCGCAAATCGTGTTTTAGCACATAAAAGTGATTTCTAGCTGGTTGCGATAAGCAGTGGCCGCCATTTTGAAATCCATCTGTGGCCCAACAACGGTTGCCCTGGCACTACCGGAAGTAGTATAAATATATTGCGGTCCTAACATTGAACGATTTATGAAAAGTCCTAATATTGACAATTATTTTAAGCAATGTCAAAATCCCAATTCAGTCCAGTAGAACAAAGAAATTGAACTATCAGCTGGTATGATCAGTGTTCAAGATTACATAAATAACTTTTTAAGTATTTTCTCTTATTTGGACAGGGTATTTTCTATCATGTAACTGTATGATAAAAGTCCATGTATTTTTCGATCATATCTTCAGATAGTAGGCCTAACTATGCCGCTTAGAGCAAAAGCATTCTTGTGCTGATACAGCTTAATTGAGGCGAGTGAGTGTGCACATGTCTGTACTTTGATGTCAAAACAGCGTTCTCAGCAGTGATTAGAAATACATGAGGGTGGACAGTTAGTGGATATGGTTCAGTGCTCATGAAGGGCTTAAGTCCATTAGGCAATTTAACCAAAGACAAGGTACTTTATGTAAATAGCGTACATTCACTATTGATTCTAATGAAATAATGATGCGTGGCAAACGAACAAAAATAAAGCTCCTATCGCTGACACGAAAACGGGTTTAAAGGAGACGTTGTGCATTTTGAGGCACTTAATATTCAATTCGCAAAAATGTAATCCAACTAGATGGCTTTTAGTCTAGGATCAAACAGCTTTAGCTTTTACTTATAATTCTAAGTATATTCCATCATGTGTACGGTAGACTCTAAATCCATGCATTCCTCAGGATGGAGGCCAAGGAAACGTATGATCGTGGAATCCTCTAAGACTAACTAGGGTTAGGAATCAGTTCCGGGGTTAACGTTAGGATTAGTGCTACCCAACCCTAACACTAGCCGTAACCCTAACCCTGGACCTGATTCCTAACCCTAACCCTAGTTAGTGGATTCCAAGATCATAAGTTCCCTTGACCTCCTTCCTGAGGACTGCGCAGATTTAGAGTCTACCCATATGAACGGTCAAAGGGAATAAAGAAACAAGTCTGCACACTCTTAGTTGGTTTGTATTTAGTATCACACAGGGTTATTACTAGATGTTGGAGGAAAGCACCACACAAACACTCTCATACATACCCACACATACATATTATACGCATACATACATACATACACACATATATATATATATATATATATATATATATATACATGTATATGTATACATATATATATATGTATATTCATACATATATAAATATATCTATATATGTATATATATATATAGAGAGATATTGATATATAGATATAGATATATATCTTTATATATATATATATATATATATATATATATATATATATATATATATATATATATATATATATATATATATATATATATATATATATATATTTATACATATATATTTCCGAGAAACATGTGCGCCAAACAATATGTAGGGACAGATGATTAACAAGGTAGGATTCCTATGGACACAGCCTGATCGAATAGTGACGGAAATGATTTTCTCCGAAATGGGCAATCTAAGATAGGAACTCTTTGTAGGCAGCGGAGTGAGGTACTCATCCTCAATTATTAGGTGATAAATGGAGCCAGAATAGACCCTCAACTTTTCTTCGTATAATTATCATGCCAAGTAATGGACACTTGCTCGGCTAGATGCAGAGGCAACGTGTCACAGCTTGTGCGAGATCGTTGCTCGTAGCTATGCGAAAGACTATGCGTGAATGCAGTGGATAACTATCATAGATAAGGAATATAATTAAGAACCAGTGGCTACTTTAATAAAATTGCCATTGAGCTAGGACATCCGGCAAGCCCAAATAGTGACTATTACCCCTGCAATATGAAATCTGCATAACAGTCATATTTCAGATAACTGGCTTAAAATTCAGCATTTTTATTTATTCGGTGACATCGACCAATAATTGCTACGGACATCTCATTCCGAAATATAGTACAAAGCCGGGCCATAATGATAGTACTTAAAGAGGTTCTTGAACTGCATTTTATACACATGCTGATGGTAAACATAAATGATAAGATCCTCGTGTCCCATGTCCTGTTTCTGAAGGAACGAGATTCCCTTCTAAGTGAGACAGGTGCCATGGTTTAAATCTTGTGATGTACACAGTTATTGCGAAAGCCCTTCTATTCCCATTCTCCAGAAGACAGGTTCTAATGTAACCCTTGTGGCGTAGGAGAACTATATGTTTGCTTACTGAATGCTAAATCCATCCAAGGTGATAAAGGTCTACAAGGATTAATTTTAAAAAGTCACGCGGTTGTATGTTTGCTGTGTTTTGGCCAAATGGTCAATGTTTCAGCTAGGCGAGTGAAACAGTATATATATATATATATATATATATATATATATATATATATATATATATATATATATATATATATATATATATATATATATATATATATATATATATATATATATATATATCATAGTGACGATATTCATTTCTGTAGCGAACTTGCATTCACTCAGACCTCTCCAGGAAGGTCTACATCGGCGTCCCGGTAAGGAACACAAACAGACACCATGCAAAATAAGTCACAACACTTCAAAAAGTTACACTTATAGAACATGGTAAACATAATGATATTAACAGAGTGTTTAAATTAGAGGCATATTGATAAGATAATCCAGGCAATACCGCACCACTATAGAGAAAAGCTTGGTACCAGGACTACAAAGAATAGGTTGCACTGGTTGTGAAACAGGATATCACGTTACTTTTAACGTCAAATTGCAAACCAATCCTTCATTTTCTGAGGTGTCTCTCAGCTGTTAAGGTATCAAAAAGCCTTTCACAATATCGCGCAATTATTTATAGCGACCAGGCCATCTCGCCAAAGAAGTCCAACAGGACATGGACCGGAGATAGAAGCGGTGTCGATTTAACTAGTAGGCCTCAAGCAGAGCCCAAAACGCAAAAAGGAAAAAGCCATACCTCTTTGGAAAACTGTTGCTTCCTGCCACCTGGTACAGTATGATCCATTATCATCCTCACTTAGCCTAATTGATATAGTCATTAATATTGTCAGAGTAATATTACGCATACAGAACCTACTAGCATTTATTGCTCCATTTGTGCAGGAACACATTAGTTGAGCGAACGTTAATGAACAATTAGCCTATCGCTCTAGTCATGGCACGCTCCATTACACGACTCAATCAAAGTGGCCATTCGCCGTGCAAGCGAAAATGGGCGCACATGCACAATGTAGGCTATTGGTGTAGCGACGTTAGAATACGCCATATGCGTTTTATGTTTCTCATATCTTGCGATTAGAGTACAAAACTGTGAAATGGGTGGTATACGGTAACGGCTCGTCTGGCTTCAGTAATCGAGCCACTCCAGTTCGAGATAGCGGTGAGTGCAGCTCTGAGATATATATATATATATATATATATATATATATATATATATATATATATATATATATATATATATATATATATATATATATATATATATATATATATATATATATATATATGTGTGTGTGTGTGTGTATATATATATATATATATATATATATATATATATATATATATATATATATATATATATATATATATATGTGTATATCGTATAATTCCATCATTTACTCAAATGTATATCTAGATGTAACAATATCCTCACCTCTACATCATTTCATATTATACATACCTCCATCTATATCATAGAGGACAAAACGCATTACAAAAAGTATTCTCTGCACCACCACGCAGAGAATCACCACTCTGTATTCCACTGCAGTATTCGCCAGGGTTGCTTATTCTGCTATAAATTTCATCCCCGGATAATAATTACATCCAGTCATTACAGGCCAGGTGTTCATTATAGTACAGATATGGCTGCGGATATGCGTTTCGTAATTCGTTTCTCATAAACTACTTATCTCCAACATGCTTTTGAGTATGCTAATTACTAAACTAACCCCAACTCCGCCCTGTCTGGCAGATTGATGTAATCAATGTGTACGTAACACGATTGATTTGAGTCTTACATATTGCATTCTTATCCTAAAGAAATACATGTACATTTTAGATTCTGTACAAAAATGCCCATTTACCTTTATGAAGATGAATTACTTTATACCAACTTATCGGATGATGCACAGCGCGCATGCTCCGTATGACGTAGCAGGCTCGAGATCTGGCGTGCCAAATGATAAACTAAAATGTACATAGAAATTTATCGGAAATTGGTTTCTGATGACTTGATCATTAGAAATAGACCGTTTCATTTTGACATTGTATCTCTAGATACTTATGAATGTTTCAAAATCAAAAACAGTTGAATAGAAAACGATTCATTCACTTCCTTTTTCACATTTATAAGCACTGTTTTGTGGTTACAATTCACTAAGTTTTAAGTCATTTAGAAAACGGGAAAAGGCCTTGAAACACATATTTCAATGTCCGTCAAAGTTGGTAATGTTAAAACACTTATGACGTTACCTTAGACACCGTCGCATGCTAGAAATACATCGTATCATCTTAAAATAAAATTTCTACTGGTTATGAATATAGAGCTGAGATGCGGTGATATACTGACCAGTATCGGAAGTGTATGATTTGTATATATGCATCTCCTCATTATTCTTTAGAAAACACTAATTTCTTACGATGAGTTCGAACATGATCATAAATGGCAGCCTTTGTCGAATTTTAGTACGATTTGGGTTTATGATTTGGTATGATAGATTGCACTTGGACACCAAAAGGTTCGTACCACTCGGGAGTCGGGATAGATAGTACAATGTCTCCGGTTTGGAATGATTTAGGAATTCATTGGAAAATGGCCTTTTTACGAAACTGTTCAATGTGCGATATTAAATGTCTGTAAAAAGAGGAAATGTGAATATCCCCCCGCCCCCCACCCAAGAAGAAGAAAGATTGAAGCAATTTATCGAATGATTTACCAAACTGACCAAACTTTCACTCAAGGGCAATTGATGTTTGGTCAAAGAATCCGTTCTAGCTCGAGCAAAACATTTCCATAAAAAATATGCATCTCTAGGCCATGGTGTGCGTTTGCTCACGGTGTCCGATTATAGACATTGTAAACTTAAGGTAAGTTCCAAGACCAAATGAATAATGCACTACCCGTGATCGCAGACATTCAGAGTGCAGCAATCTTAAAGCAATAAAATACTGAAAGCTCGGTTGCTTGATTTTACTGCAAGCGGTCTTCGGATTTACAATGTGCTTCATTGCCACGTAACGACCCAAAGTGCCAATTTTAAAGTGCGCCCCTATGGTCGGAATTAAAGGGATAGATTCGGAATGGTCCTTAAATCCACCGCGGGGACTCCCTGTGGTGTCCTACTGTGTGATTTGTCCCATTCAGGCAGAGATTTAATTCCTCGCGAGCAAGAAGGGAGGAGTGCCGACATCGCGTCGGTTTATGAAGACTTATCTAAATGGCACATGGCAGCATTCGATTCAGCAAGCCTAATCACCGACTCAGGTACCCGTAAATGACTACCGAGAAGAGAAGCGAGAGACGAAAAATTGCCAAATGTCAATTGAGTACCCATGTGTTGGCAGATAAGTAAAATAATTTTGTAAATTTACCTCTTGAAAAATGCCTTCTTTTTCACTTCATCGGGCAATACCATTGTTGTTGTTTTTATTTACCATTGTTGCTTCTATCGTGATTTTTGTGTGATTTGAGCTTTGTGTCGTTTTTAGTCATATCGCGACTAGACAAATCCGAGACAAGAGGAATAAAATACTTAAGATTTTGCAAGATGAAATAGACTTTAAGTACCAGGTGCTAGAATAAAATACTGTCGTCGCTTGCGTGGATTTCTGTCTTATTTTCTCGTAGCGAAAAACTTATAGGGCAAATGGTGGTCTAAATGGTAATGAGATAGTGCTCGCTAAGGCCGCTCTTTTGCCACTCAACGCGGCCCGATAAAACATTCATCCGCCAGATAAAACTATCAGCCAACTCGTACGCGTAAAGAATGTTTTACCAACCAGGGTCAATATTTCTTTTTCCACGTGGCGTGGTAGTTATTCTCGTTTGAAAAATATCCTAAGCGTTGAGCGGATAAGGTCAAATTTGTCAGCTGTACTGCTTTCATATTTATACGGGTACTTAACGTTCATCGAATGTTGGCGGGGGTAGACAAAGTTCTGTCCTATCAATACAAGTGGAGACGTCACCGATGAATATGGGAATGTAATCAGTAGAGATGAGCTTATAGAAAGAAATATAATTTGTTATTTCCGTAGATGTCAATATTCAAAGTTCAATATAAAAAAATAAACCCTAAAGGTCATATTCATCTAAAGCAAATTGGTCCACAATTACATAATTGATACAGCCACAAAAGGTTATTCACAAATTTACAGTGGAATTCGCCATAACAATAGTATCATTTTAAGTATAGTAGGTGAGAAATGGAACCTTTTCAGAAGAAGTTTTAAGTACTAGTATTCATGAATACCAGCTGGTTTTAGAGATTGTGTAAAAAAATTCAGTGTGTATATTGTAGATACATGATTATCCAATTCAAATTAGTATGTAACCATGTTGTGTTGTTAAAGATGGGTTTAATAGATTCACCTTCATATGAATACATGTACTCTATGAGAGAGCCAGTAACTATTGTTTTCGAATTTATAAAGTGTGCTATAATGAGAGAAATATGGAGACAGTTAGAAATATGATTGTCAATTAAAACCTGCAATGATGTCAACGTTTCTAGTAGAGTGAATTCCTTGGAATTGATGATAACAACATAATTCGTTCTACATATAAAGCGGTTACAAATTAAAGGTTATTTATCTATTTTAACAAAAGAATAAGAATAACCATTTAGATACAGTAGAGTACAACATCTGGTACCTTATTTAATCGAAGAATTATAGGCCGATAACCCCAGAAGATAATCACGAGATTTATTGCAGGCAATATGGGGCGATATTTACATTAGTATAAATCTTTGAATTAATATGTATCTTACGTAAAGATCTCGCAATGTGTAAACCAATCCTTTCTTACTTGGTTTTACAATGAGGATAAAAGGCAATTCCTAATTGAATGACTATGTCATGTTACTTTATATATATTTATTCCTGGAAAGATTCATCACGTGACGGTATGGACTTTTTTTATTTTGCTGTGAACAGCTATTGTTATTGTCTCCGTTCATTCAGGGCAAACCGTTGTATCAGATTCAGATTGATGACATTTTTAATAACGCATAACATAAACAACAAAGAGAAACATGAATTACAATGCGTTATTGACAACACAACAAATCAAACATCGATACACTATCATACAGACATATTTCAATCAGTTGGCAGTCTATGATTACAAAGATCATCTTCAATAGAGTCCCACTTTTCATTGAAGTGCTATCTGTCTAAAGACAGGTTGGCTAATAACTGCTTTTTATCCATCACATTTTAGTGACAATATGGAGGCTTTTGTATCCGGAATACATATCATTGTATATAGAGTGAGCAATAAAAACCCTGTTGTACGATGTGTACAATTTGAAAAAAAAAACACCTTCTCACCCGATGCATCACAGGTACATGTACTAGGAGAGGATATTGCTACTTACAATGTCAAACATCAACAGTAAAGCTAGGCTTAGGCCGAAGTGAATATGTTTTTACGCGAAGTTGGAAAATTTCACTTCGAAAAAAAATTACTTTTTGAAGCCAATGAACCATACCTAACGAATCCAACACGTACACAACACAAAGTAAAGACGCAGATATACGAACGAAACAGGTAGATAAAACGAAGTCTATGTGAAGTGCACATGACCTGTGCTGAAGCTAACAAGAATGCAAAAACACCAAACACGACTAAACAAGAAAAGAATGTGATGGTAATGTGATGTCTTCGTGCTACTTCGTGTTGTCTTCACGGTCACTTCATGGTCAATCGTGTTCAAAATTTGTTCACGAAGTTAACATGAAGGTTTGCGAAGTGAACCAGTAGTACCGCGAAGTTAAAACGTGGTGCATGGGTAGTGGACAAGAATTTCATTTAGGTGAAACTTCGCGGTGAATTTTTGAAATTTTCAAAAATTTCCACGGCGGCCCCGAAGTGAACAGGTGTCATGCGTAAGTGGCCACGAACTGATTCCGGTTGATCGGGAAGCCAACAAGAAGCTCCGCGATGTTAACGAGTACTGGATTTTGGCCGCTTCGCGGGGTTTTCAGCGATACAGGACCGATACAAACTAAAGTTTAAGTAGACTTGAATATCAAAACCTACAACCACCCATTTCATGTACAAAAACACAAAGCCTCCATTTCTAAATAGTGTGCACATGAAGGTAGAATTCTGTCTTAAGACTTTTGTTTTTTCCTGAACACTATTTTCCAGATTATATCAATTCAATCTGTAGAAAGCATTATTTACGCTATCCTGTCATATAACTGCTTTGTGTTATTAGCAATTCATGCTCAAAGTACTTAAGCACAGCATATTTGCAATAAGGCAACGAGGCATAAATAGGTTGATAAAGGGTAGTTTGGCAATTTGTTGTTTACGAAGCATACGGCATTTACATTATTATAGCCTGACCTCAGCAAAGTGTTCATTGAATTATTCAGTTAAACCACTTAGTTTTCAGAATAGGAAAATAATCAGTAAGTAAATGTGACCTCTCCCTGCTTGGAAAGATTTGAGATTAACCTAGTAGTTTAAGGCATTGACTCATCCGTTATATTATATCTGAGCTAACCAGACCGACATTTTCACTGCAATGCTTATTCTCTGATGGACTCGGGCATTGTCAAATTCTTAAAGGTTTGGCTCATTATAAATAGGTTAAAGTAAGCAGCCATTGTCAAGACCTTCTAGAGCAATGATGAGCTTCTAATTCTCAAATCCCAATGTTGATTGTCATCCCATCTTAATTTGCCATTTACTATGGTAATCTAGAACAATGTTTCAGCAGGTATTTGACTTTGGGATTTTGTTGAAAAGATACTCACATGCTTTACCCACGTCAATACAACGTTGTGTCGATCTCAAATGCTTGCTGGGAGTTCCTTTGAAATAGTTAGGGGAATGTGATCGTTTATTCATCCTGTATTGATTTTTGATATGTGCTTGCCATTGGTAGTTCGCATGCATTCATTGATGACCATTAAGTCGATGTTTCATATCATGTAATCTGTATGGGTTAGAATACCCACTTCATTCAAATCCTGCTCCAAATATCAAGCCATGCTTCCAATAGCTAAGTGTTTAATACACTGCCCAGCGACTGCTCGCTGTGGACCATCTCTGCACAGGGTTGATTCCCTCTTCAGGTTTGTTGAAAGTCGCCTATAATTTTGACATTGTTAATTTTCCCTGTATAAAAGATGAACCATTCTCTGTGGCCTACGTAGGCATCTTATACTATTTGAAAAGACAGCATACAGAGGTAAATATGTATATGAAAGAAAAAGGAAACGTACCATGTTTTTCTTAATAGATGCCATACAATATTTGTGATGATCTGTGTGACAAATGATTTCTAGTTACTTTAGCGATAAAGAAAAGGATAATGCCTTGTCTTTCATTTTGGTGAAGAGAGATTACTCGATTTACAATAGACTCGTGATCTAATTGTCATATTATGTTACTACTTGTATGCATGCATTGAGTGGATTTTCATTAGATTCTAATCACGGTCTGCTGTATACCTAATAGATCCGCTGCAATATTACATTAGCCAAATTAACATACATCCATTCTTATCTTCTCTCCTGTGCCAAATGGTGCCTTCCTCTTACATAAAATTCCTATCTTCCACATGGACTCTTAATACTGATGAATCTCAATAGTGCCTGTCCTTACGCAATGTGTTTATGGTATTTGTGTTTCTTATCTATCGTCAGTGCCCTGTCAGTATTTGTTTATTTCATCAGCAATTTATTGTTGATGTGCATACAGATGTGCCATTCCTGCCGGCTGAATTTTCTAGTCTGTCTCCTCCAATTTAGCTTTTTCGTTGAGTACCATATTTGATCTATTCATATCCTCTTAATGATTAGCTTACGACTTGATGAAGTTACTGAAACATCGATTGTATACATTGAAACTAAATTAACCGCATATCCCAATTAAATTGCAGGGATGATTTGATTTTGTGTTGACTATTTCAAATAGTTCATCAATGGTTTCTTGGGGGCCACTTTCAATTTGGCTATTTTAGGAACGAATAATATCCCAAAAGGTTTCCCTTTCGAATTAAAACAAGAATATATTGGTTTGGTAATCAGTTCAAGAAAGCAGTTTTGTAAGATGGTCCCCCAGTACCTTTTTTCAATACCTTATGTTCCACGACGGTGATTAGCAAAGCGAGGCTTGCTTTTTTGTGTAACTATATGCTTAAAGCATCGCTTTCACGCATCCCTAAGGGTATTATGATTATAAATGATTCCAAAGAGAGTACATATACATTTACATATATATATATATATATATATATATATATATATATATATATATATATATATATATATATATATATATATATATATATATATATGTATATATATATATATGTATATATATATATATATATATATATATATATGTATATATTATATATATATATATATATATATATATATATATATATATATATATATATGTGTATGTATATATATATATATATATATATATATATATATATATATATATATATATATATATATATATATATATATATATATATACTAGTATATATATATGTATATATATATATATAGTTATTTGCGTCTGACTGATCCCTTGTCTGTTTTCCTTCTCTCTACTAAATTTGATTTATAATAAATATGTAGGTAAATGGATAGATAAATAGACAGAATTGACGGATTCGAGGGTTGAACAAATAGTTCGGATTCGAGGGTGGATGTATCGAATGGCAGAAGTTCGAACTGATGGATGGATGGATAGATAGTTGATATGCAGATTGTAGTCATTGATGAGGCAAACGAAAGTACCGTGATAAACACCAGTCACCGGAAACTCTCTCACAAGCCACGAGCCTCTTACAAGACAAACCTCAGCCATTAAGCAATAAATGTGCAGTTGACGCACAATGCCCCATACCGCTCGATGATGGGGGCAGCCCATGCAACCATGCACTACATTCAGTGTATCAGAAAATGCTGAAGTAAAAGTCTACGTATGCTAAGAATTAGAAATGCGACGTGAATTGAATATAATTTTCAAGGTTATGATTACTTTCAATGAAGCATTGTTCAACCATTCCCAATACAAATATACGTGAAAATGAAAATAATTATTGATGAATAGTTAAATACACTGTGCCTTACATGAGTTAGCACAATGGGCTTGTTTTAAGACGAAACACTAATTGATGTAGTCACGTTTTCGCTCCTGATGTGCCCAGTATCTCTCCCAGGGTAAACTAGTGGCGGCCAACTCTAAAAGCATTAATGGCTCTTGTCAAGTTTGTCCAAGGCCCTGTCGTGTTGAGGCATAGAGTGCAGGTATTCGCAAAGAATCCCCTTAAAGTGATTACCTTCCAATTCCATGAGTGACATTATGCAGCTGGGTCTGTGTTATAGGAGTGGCAATGACATGTACCTTTGGGATATATTAGGCCAGAGTCTTTACATAAATTAGAAGGCATCATTTTTGATTACGTCTAGTCAGGTAGGAAAGGAAGTTAAAGAGAAAATATGAGAATCTACTCAGTTGTGAAAGTGTTCTACAATATGCAGAATTTAACAGAAACTTTGGAGAAATGTTTTGAAGTCAGCAGCAAAAAGAAATGCTGTCTAAACATTATCATATTCCTATAGTATAGAGATTTTGCACCATAGAATGTGAAAATAAGTTAGTAAAATCTTTCGAAAGAAATCGTATTTGATATGCAGGCTACACAAAAAATGAGAAAATTCCAGACTAAGAGACCATACAGCCATACTATAATGGTTTAACCTTTTTTGAATCTAAATCTGCCAGGTAAATATAACGATGCCAAAGCAAGATATATATGAATGATAGAAGACACTTAACATAAAAATATACTATTTTCTTGTCACAAAATTCATTTTAAGGTAACTTAATTAAGTGAGTAGTGAACGTGAAACCGTTCCAATTATTGAAATAAAATGTTATTATGCCAAAGACTTTTATTCTTAGTCATTTCTTATATCGTAAGCTGTATTTCTATGTATACGTATACTATACAAACATCAAAGAGACCGATTCTTTTGACAACGCAGTCGTTTTGCAAGTATTTATGCGATGCCTCTAATCTAAAATATGAACTTAGAATTCAGTGAATGCGAAACTTGGCATTAAACATATCTAAATGTTAAGAATGATTTTTGTTTACTTATACATCAAAGAGGGATACGGAAAGCACTATAAAAGTATTAACGTCCATATTTTCAATGTAGTCGTTAGGGAAGCCTTTGAATGAAATCCGGACCATGTCTTCTGGTGGCTTATTGGGAAACATATCACAGATGACAATGAAGAGGTTGCTATTGTCTTATCATGTGAAGCCGGGCATGCAATACATAAGATGTATCTACGAGCGATTCATGCTAGGGATTGGCTATGATAGAGCCTAACCCTGTTGCTAATATGGTAGTGGACCCCTGCTTGTCTTTGACTACGATTTGTTTGTATATGGATATTTTATATAGCATGTTGAGAAAATGGGAGGAAACCTCTGATTTTCACGTGAAGTTTAGATAAACTGAGCTCTAAGTGTACATGTATCTACACTACTGCGCACTCTGAAGGGCTAAGTTATTCTAGACCGAAACGGCATCCGAAGTGCGCTAGCACGTTACTGCTCGTAGGGCGTGACAAGTTCAGAATTCTGCCATTCACCCAGATGACTTTAGACTAGGTGCATAGAGAGAATTGCCTGTATTAATTCGTCGTAAATAACGGTTTATGGCAGCGAGTTTATTGATGAAACAGAGCGGCCAAAAAACAAAGTCATGCGTGCGATTGAAAGCTTTTCTTAAGGTAATATATGGGAATTTTTTTGGGATATTTTCGCGCCCGTGTACTTCTAGCTAATATGTCGCAATAGGGGAACGACTTTACGGTAATCCAGCGACTTGTCTAACATCTAGACGTAAACCTATACTATAGTAGTCTACGCGGCGGAGAGGCCTCATGCTGAGAATATCGTTAAACTGGCCATAAGTTCTTAAATCATGGTACGTGTATGTTATGAATTGTTCAATTGATATTGTGCACGTACGTCGGCATACTCGTCAGCATTCAACAATTTAAAATCAGGAGATATCAGGCGGTTTACTATACTGCGGCGTCTTTTGGTTTCATTTTGTTTAGTTCCAATTCTGGCCACTAGGGACCAGGTTAGTACTTTTGCTTAAGGAGTGGACCTTTGCAGTTGATAATCATGGAAACATATGTTAATAGGATAACTTTAATTTCAGTTTATGTAGCAAATCACAATTGCTGCATGATGATATACACACAGTTATCAAAAACACGCAGATAGCTTTGGAACTGAAAATGTCGTCATCATCAACATTTACATTGTGTGATCTTTCCAGACATTGTGTGATCTTTCAAGATCAAATACTTACTATGTTCAGCATATTATGAAATTCTTGCCTCTTGGCTAGAAAATAAATTTATTCTTGAGGAATGGTGGATGATTTTTGAAAGTTGGCAAATCAGTAGCTAATCGGAAGATTTCTAACCAAGTTATATAATTCATACATGTTAACATTCAACCATACAAAATCAGGAGATTTTACGCGATTCCAATCCTGGCCACTAGGGGTCAGGTTAGTTTATTAGTTTAGGAGCGGGCTATTATAGTTTACAGGTGTTGGCAAATTGATAACCATACAAGTATGATTATGAAATAATTTTATGTAGCAGATCACACTTGCAGCATGAGGACAGATTCCCAGTTATGAAAAACACACAGAGATTGCTTTTGAACTGAAAATATCATAATAGTCCATGACCCAGAGGGTTGGTCAGTATCATATTGGGGGGGGGGGCAAATTCTGATTAATTTTTTTGAATTCCCCATATTCTCAGCTTCATGGTGTTTCAGTAAAAAATAAATCCAAATCAGACCTTTTTTTCTTTTCCCAGGTGAACTTAGCTTTACATATTTACACGATCACTAATTTGCTTTTACTCACTATTCATATTCCTCATATTTCATAACTATTACATCTCTATCCATTCCCCTTGAGACATGGATCCGTGCGCCGGCCTACATATTTTGGCGCACGGATCCATTCCTCTACCATACCTGCCTAACCTTTGCGCTGTGTTGCGCCCAGCGCCACTAGCTTCATATTACTTTCCATTCCCTTCATTTCCACTCCTATCACCTTGTATCGGACTTTCTCTGGATCCGATAAAAAGAAGAGTCTTTGGATCCTAGCACATATTATACATGAACGCACATTATTGACCGAGGGAGTAGCGATTGCTAATTCAACATAGCGTAAAAAAATTGTTTCTGATCAAGTACCTCTGTAACTTGCACCCAAACGTATCATTTCCATTTGCGGTTGGTCCTTAATGAAGTTAATATCAGATGTTTCCTTTAAAGCGTTTAACTCGTTACCCATTTCATTTCTTAGCATTTGTGTATATTCACACTCTATGGAACATGCCCAGCATATTCCTCTGCCATGTGATCTCATGTTACGCACGCCATACTCATAAGGGAGGAAGTACGCACTATCACTTAGCATCTTACTCACTCTACAAACGATTTTACTCATAGTCTCACACATGCCACAAGTTTTCGATCAGCCTAAAAATCACCAGGAAAAAAATCCTCCGGGCCATGGGGTGCATAATGCAAAGTTGATTAAAGATGCGTCTGGAAAATGTAGCGTTCTAAACGTCCAGTCCTCAACCTCGACTGGCCATAAACGATAACATAGACAATGCTTCCATGGTGCTTTGCTTGATTCCCCTTTTTCAATTGTATCAATCACGTCGAACATCTCGTGCATAGAAACTCTCTAATAAAGAAAAAATAAAGACAAAACAGAAAATAAGGTAGTTTTGTAATCTTTTTCTGGGAATTGTTCATCCAGATTGCTGATAACAGAGATTTCCATATATCATTACATGTTTATTTGCAACCATGCATGCTTCTAGACATTCAAACTGAATACCGGAGCTAAAATATAATGCGTGCAGTTCGCACTCCCCATAGTTATGCTTATACTACTAACTGGTAGTCGCGGCAGCCGTCAGTGATGCAGCGTTCCCCAGCGATATATGGTATGCATGAATAATAGCCAAGATTGATTCGTGAACCTGTCTATGCCGTTAGAAAGGCGAAGAGATGATCAGGGACGGCAAAAGGGTCCCTGCCTCATGTTTAACTCAGCTCTGGTGTCGCCACGGCTGTGTTGTTATTTTGTATCACGTTGCTGTGCATAATTCAGGAGACAGTTTGCGGCGATAGATCTTACCATTTGACATGACAATCGGATGTGCTAAGGACCCGAGAGAAAACATACCGAATTAGCCTTGAACTGTAATGGTGAGAAACTATGCCTAGCTAGTGATGAAGGGGCAGAAGTTCCGCAGACAGTCCCTAACTCATACTTAAGTATCAGAGCTGGCAGCACCGAATTACGGTGTCATTTAATAGTTCTGGCACACAAATAACTCGCATAATTCAACTTTCTGCGCAGACAGTTGAGTTAATGCAGATTATTACTGGACCTAACTACCAAACATCCAAAGAATGCGGAGAAATCCTACAAAATTGCATTTTTAACCTAAATAATGGATGAACTTCTCCTAACTAGGGGCAAAAGGATGTCAAGCAGTTCCATTGTTTAATATGAGCGCTGATGTCGCTATTGTACATGTAGCTATCACAGTGGTGTCTGGCATAGTAGGATATACATCAACCAGACATTTCCCGGATTCACGTTGTTATTTTGTGTTTACAGCATTAAGTCTTTGTATATTTTTAGAAGTTTTAGAGGTTGCACACTCATGACACGCATGATACACCGAATTTATGGAAAGGTGTTGTCTTGAATGAATGATGGGTGCCTAAAGGCACATCGGCATACAATGCCATAACATTTAGTGCCATAACATCTGTATGAAATAATGGTCCTTTGATGTTATGGAAAACAACAAAGCAATACTTAAATTCAAAAAATCATTAAACAATGAACAATTTCTTAAATTCTTTAAAGGACAATTACACCTTCAGGCTAATATATGCTGAGAACTTACTTTAGTATGTATACTTTACAGTCCCAGTTCACCTTAATACTGTTTGGCTTCCTTACCTCTGAAATTGCACTTAATTGCCACCCCCCAACCAGCCATTAAGCTCAAGACCATGGGAGCCATTGTATCCCACAATGCACTGCAACTCTACATCTGACAGGCAGTCAAGGCCAGAATAGTTGCACTTCCTGTATGTACAGCACCCAGCATCACACATGAAACCATGACAACAATGTTGTGAAAATGGTGATTTGTGCTGTTTTTTGGATGCTACAACAGATCTGACAGGGGAAAAGGAAAGGGAATTTCCTTTTTCTCCATTTCAAACCCAAAGATTAACCCAGAAAATAAGGATTTAGCAACAAGATGGCTATTCAACTTTGGGATAGAATTGACAATGAAAAACTAATCATTTAAGTGGAGCCCAAAGTGTTTGTCATGAACACTTTGAGGAATCTTGTTTTGAGGCTGAACTACAAACAAAACTTGGATTTAGGAGGTTTAAACACCCGACACCTGGTGCAGTGCCTACAATATTCAAATTTTGATCCCACACAGAGCCATGTTCAACAAGAGAGAAAAGAAAGGGTCCAGAAGTGCTCAAAAAAGGAGGCAATATCTGTTACATCAAATTGTTTGAAGAAGATTTCTCTTTAAAGGGTACAATAAAATGGCTAAGAAAGGGAGAGAGATAAAAGTACACTTAACATTTGTTATGGATAAGTTTGCTTCTGCCAAACCCCTTAATTTGCTGATTATTTATTCTATACCCTCAACATCAGAGTCATATAACTCATCATTTTGATTGTTTGTATGACAGCTGGGAAAGGTTTGTATAAAATGACTTCCCTTAATTTTTAAATCCTAAAACTAGACTTGCAAACCCATCAGGGAAAGGGTTCCTTAGATTGACAATACTAGCCAGGTCAATTGCATTACATGACTGATTGATTAGTAGTTCCCCAGATTCACTTCCTGCAATGATGATAGCAATTAACAAAATTGTGTGGATATGGCTGTTTCCTGAGCACCTGAAGTCCCCAGGGTGTTTTCAACTCTGGGAAGTGCTTGCAATTGTTGTTATCTACCCAACTTACCATTTCCTGCCTTTTAACAACTACCCTGCCTTTTAACAACTACAATGTAAATCAGTACAAACAAACAATAATTTACAATCAGAGTACTATCTGAATGTGGTCTAGAGCGATGGGAAGGGTACGTATCTTACTCTTACATCTTAAACTTACAGAATCTAGTGTGTCCTTGTAAACTCAATAAATATGTCACATGATATTTGTCAAATTCCTACTACTTGAAGAAACAAGACACAATGTATTTGGGCACACTCCTAGCCTTGTATATGCAGATGCTGGCTACTGCAGAGGTGGTTGTGCAACTATTCTGTCATGAGCTAGTTTCAAAATGGCCGCCCCCAGATACATGGCAAAACATGACTTAAAACAGCAATAAACTTTTAATGTGGAGGTGGGTTGTTGTGGGGGTCTTGGATATGAGTAGAGTATACCCTAAGACACTATTTGGGCCCATGTTTTATTCATGGTGGAATTGTCCTTTAAATGTGTCACAGTCGTTAATAAATCAATCTCATGTAAATAAGATGAAGTGCTGCCTGGATAAACTTTCTCGAAGAGTTCCTTAAAGCTATTTGCATTAGAATGTTTTTTCTTGATTCAATATAATCAAGACAATCAAATGAAATGCGTTTGACAGTAAAACGACAATCACAATTTTTTTCTCAATAGGCTTGCCTTAACGTTATCGGGACTCCGCATAGAATTACGTAAGACATGGGGAAAATGTTGAATTTTTTTTATATATTCATGATTTGTTACTTACCATAAGCCAATTGACTAGGGCTCGACTAGGGTGGGGCATGTGATAGTTGCCAGTAGGTGAGTTGGTGGTTTTATACGGGGAGTTCAATTTCCTTCACCATGGATGCATCTACAACCGGGTCGTCACGGATTAGCCCCAATAGGACAGCAACATGTGTAAATCAAAGTCTAAATTCATATTCACAGCAATTATCATGGTTGTTGGCGAGAACTCATAGCATGGAAAGGTCAATCCGTCAACTCTAATTGACAGCATTAATGATATTTGATGAATCATATAACTTCACCCTGTGGTAATTTTGTCCAAATGGCAAAGCAAAAATACCAATTTGCAAAGTCTAAAGACATAGGTCAATAGAGGGTTAAATTGGTATTCTCTCTCCAACATGGGGAGGACGTCTTGTTTTACAGAAGGCAAACCTCCACTGACTGATCGTGGAGATGGGATCAATACTCTCAGAAAAGGTGAGCCGAGCGAGTTCAGTCCGTGACTGCTCATTTGAGAGTCTCATACCTTCCGCTGTGCTGCAGATACCAGTGCTTTGTGCCGCAATAAACTATTTAGACTCCACTCAATTGCATAGTGACGCCAGACCACTTTACAGCGTGGTACAGCGTTGATATTGCCGCATTCTCACGGTGACCTATATATGTATGTATGTATATATATATATATATATATATATATATATATATATATATATATATATATATATATATATATACATATATATATATATATATGTGTGTGTGTGTGTGTATTCCAAAATGTTTTCCTTTAATTCATCGTGCAATGCAGACTCTATATTGTGGACACTATGCTTATGTGGACAACCCCTCCAATATGGTAATTATTCACGGACCCAAATTAACTTTTTACCCCCACCCAAGTAGACATTTGCTATGCAGGCTTAATATTTTCTAGTTGTCCTGGTTTGTTGAACCGTTATCCTTTTCCTTCCCTCTTATTTATAGAGCTATCAATTTGGGAACACATATCGAAATAAGTATCTCTATGAAAAGGTATGCCAATTATCATAGTTTTGTCTTTACATCTAGATGTTGCTGCTCCCTCGTATGAGTATGTTTAGAAGCTGTCAGGTAGCAAAACTCAGTTGAATCATTTAATGTTTGTCTGGTCTCCAAAAGGTGTGACAGACAGGTTTCATACTGTAAACCGGTAACTACATGTATAGCCTCTCATGTATTATCTCCTTAAATGAACAAAAAAATGGTTTATCTTAAATGCCAGGTCTCTGTGCTCCTCAGTTATAATCTGTTAATATTGGCAGCACCAGTGAAGGGATAAGACTGTGTTGTTACATTATCCTGCACCAATTGTTGCTACAATCACAATTAGGAATCAAAGGAGGGGCTCAATTTAGATAAAGCAGGATGAATATCAATTGGAAAATTGAGTGAACTAAGGATCCAACACACACTCAAACTGCCCTAACTCTTTCACATCTATTTGATTTGGCCATCCAAAATAATAAGTTAAAGTGTTGTCAATGTAGATCACACTGTTTGTTTAGTTTCTTTTGATATAGATAGAACACACAATACATCCCTGTTGGTTATTCAATATGGTAATTATATGTCGTCTAATACTCTGCATTCACAGTCACAGTAGTCATTCTATCATGGACACGCCTCTATTGTCGACATTTAGACTGGCGCCATGGGCGTCATTATCAGAGGATTTCCACTGTATATATATATATATATATATATATATATATATATATATATATATATATATATATATATATATATATATATATATATATATATATTTATATATATATATATGCAGGCTAACTTCAGGAACGTCCGTACCGGCAACCTACCACTGACATAACCCACGTATCTTATATATATATATATATATATATATATATATATATATATATATATATATATATATATATATATATATATATATATATATATATATATATATATATATATATATATATATATAAATAAAGGTTCGCAGTTTCGAGTCTCTGCTGGGTCCTCAAAATAGCGGGTTGGCCTGGTCGCTATATAAATGTGCGATGTTGTGGCGGACTGTCTATGGTCTATCTGCAACTGAAAGACCCCTTGGAACTATTCATTAAGAGAAGGCTATTTCTTCCGGGTTTCTATCCGTTGCGATATGACCTAAGCGGTTGAAAGCAACGTAAAACCCCAAACCTTCCTTCATTACTTTAAAAAAGGTTGAAGTTTTACCTTCCGCCAAATTAGATTAAGAAACTATGATAGACAAATGCTTAAGATTCCTAGCCTTGCAATGTCTGCACTTATATGATATGTCTATGGTGTCTTGCTTCACCATTTCCCTTTAAATGGAAATGATCTCTTCAAAGTTTCCACATTTTATTTGGCAGCCTATAAAAATTTTACCTTTTTTTAGATTAATATATTTCCATGATGAAGAGTACTAATCCTGAATTATGAGTATTCTATTTTGAAACCATTTACAACGGTTGCTATATTAACCAAAAATAGTTATTTTTAAGGGAAAACTTTATGTATCTAGCAGAACACCACAAGAAGTACCCTTTTGGAGAGAGTAGATGGATCAAAATAACATTAACTTAAAGCCATATTATGGATAGATGCTGCATTGGCATTGTTGTCGTTTTTAACAGATTGTATTCAGACCTAAGTTATCTGGTCAAAGGGAATTGGCATGGATTTATCAAAAGCAAGGAAGTTTTTAATAACCATACTGAAAACCACAGGCTGTTGACTTATGGTAAATCATGTAAACATATGGCTGTTTCGACTAATTCTTGACTGACGTTGCCATGGCAACCACTGAAAATTCCCAAAATACACATGAATGAACTCCCACGGTTAAGACCTTCAATTTGATACAACATTTTCCATGATCTGACAGTGATCTGATAAAACTCAATTCAAGCCATATTGTGGATAGACTCCGCATTTGCGGTATCTTCACTTTCAAATGAGTGTAATTCAGACCCAAAATGTCTTAATCATATAAAGTTGGCAGGAATTGATCAAGAAAAGAACAAGGAAGCTATTAATAGTCTTACTGATGCCCTTAGATGTGTTCATTGTAGTTAAATCGCACTTAGGTATCACACAAATTACAAAAATAAAAAATATATAAATTACAAATTTGTCCTCTGTTTTGGAACAATTCTTGGCTCCCGTTGCCATGGCAACCACTGAAACTACCAAAACTACACACGAATGAACTCACACGGTTGAGAGCTTTAAATTGATACCACATTCTTCATGATCTGATTCTGATATGAAAACATGACACGTTATGCAAATTAACATAAAAAGTGCCAAAATCAACCAAAAATGCCAATTTTACCCATAACCCAGCACCTGTCGTTTGTAAAAAAAAATGAATTTTCAAATTCAGTTATTTCTGTACGTTATGATCTTTACTTTTGATTTGGTTATAAAAGTGCTTCCAAAGTGGGACTTCGCAATATTGAGTAAATGGACAATAACAAAAATGTGATCGTATTTGCTTTATGTACTCTTCCCAAGCCCATTGTCATATGTTCACTGACACATGCCTATCCTATTGAATTAAAAGTGTAGTTCATTTCGAGAATAGTGTTAATTAACATACTAAGCAGGTGAAAGGAACACATAAAACACCTACCTTTTCAATCTAGCTTTGGCTAAAAACCTTCGACTTACACAAACTCATAAGAAAATTTCGAATAAAAATTGAACTTAATTCTGCGTTCTGGTATGCAGAACAACACAGAAAAATATCTACAATCATAATACAAAAGGCTTGAAGATGCTGCACCTTTTTTGTTGTTTTATCTACTCCAATAAGGATTGCCTATATAGCGCTTGCGAAAGTGTACATTTAGTTTGTCATTTTGGTTAGCTCTCTGGGAACTGGCGGTAATTCGCCATTCTGCGAGTCTGTGGGGAGCCTCATTAAGGGTGGAGGAGAAAGAGAAGATTCGAGAAGATTCCGCACTTATCTCTCCGCACAATGGACAGAGACAATCAGCTCGCCAGATCTGCGCCGAGCAGAATTGTTATTTGTGTAGGTAATCACAGAGATAGATTGCCGCCTGTTAACATGGTCATCTACTTGGTTCGCATCCCTATCGACGCATGCATGTTTCTAATCTAGAAGTCTTCTCGAATAGTTACAATATTGGATCGGTGCCAAGTCTTTATACAGGAAGATACTGGCCTCTCTTGTACCAATAGGAGAGGTAATATGATCAGCCCCCCTCCCCAAGCATGGGCCACCAGCGGGCATGTTATACCGGGCCGCAGTGATCAACCTATGCAGGTTCTGATTTGCTATTAATTTGGTTGATTTATTACTTATTATATATCAAAGGGTAATTTTTTGCATTCAATGACGTGGAATTTAATCAATTCAAATTTGGTTTCGTGGTGCTCTTTCTTGACTTAAGCTACAGTGAAATGAAATTCTTATTCTGGTCAGCATATCTACCTTAGATTGTGGAGACGATAACTGGCCAATATCAGTTATCTTTTTCTCGAAATTTATTTGCGGTAGTAATTGTTAAGAAAAGATGTAATCCACATTAAAGTCGAACACGAATATGTGAGTTTAGGTAATTCAAGATTGTTTTATTTAAGCTTAAGCATGGAATAGGTTAATGCTTATCATTAACCTAGGCCAGCTACTATCTAACCTCTACCTCTGCTTTAACAATGGACTTCGAATAAGGCATCTTTATATTTATTTTTCTTATATGTAAATCTTATGTCTTGTATAATTTATCTTATGTCCCTTTATATGTTTATTTATATTGATGCATATTAAGCATTATTATATTTGTATGATTTGTATTTTATGGCATGTTGTTATAGTCAATAAAGAACATACATATTAGCAGAATAAATGATATTCATTTGAACATGACGAAATTCATTGGATTAATAGAGTCAGAGGTCTGTTCAATCAGGTCATGATATGGCGCGGATCCAATTTAATCAGCTTTATTCCCAAATCTCATCGGCAAGCAATGCCACTGGCAAGATATTTTTGTAACATGGGATGGTTTTAGCCTTCCTCAAAAAGGACAAGCCCGGATAATTAAGTTCTTAAAGAATCCACGGCGCGCCTGCGGTTGATCCGCCATGTACCCTTAACTCATGCGGTGATCAACGCTCCCTGGTGGTGCCTTCTCGGATTAGAATATCAGAGTTCAGTCCAATTAATCAAACTCGGCTGATCTCGCTCACGGCTGAGCGTCTCTGAGGCGTATGGCTCATGTCAGGGTTTTTATCCACTTTTACAATTCTGGGGCCAAGGCGAAGCAATTGCTATCATATCCGTCCAAAAAGTGTTTTGAGACATGGAATTTCGTTTATGCCATTCCCATCGGGAACATACACAATGTGTGAGACAGGAGATTGATGACAAAGTATAAGTTAAGAGAAATATTTGGCTGAAAGTTAAGTTCCTGTTTGGTTTATACATCCCTTTTCAAAAGTGCTTTTCAAATTGTATTATCTTTTAGTTATGTTCGCTATTATATTATATTATATTATTATATTGGCTATTATAAAAAAAAAAAAATCTTAACTATCTTAACTATCTTAACTATCTTTATAGTTAACGATGTGCACGCTTCATATGCTAATAGCTTTTGTCCTATTGAGGCTGGCCCGTGCTTAGCCAGTTTTATTGGTCGTGGAAAATTCGTTGGAATGTTTATTTTATTTGCGGCATTATATACAATTTATTGAAAATACTTTAGCGATGATCCTTTATGGATACTAGGCAGCTTATGGTTGAAAATTAAAACGGCATTGATTTCGTTCAGGTTATCACGCAAACATGCAAACGACTTTCCATTGATACAAATGTGTGTGTGTGTGTAATTATATCCGGAACCAGATTTGAACATTGAATATGACAACAGTTAGTTAGTATGTTAGTCGGCTTTTTCAGGCTTACTTCTAGTGGCATTTCCATGCTACCAAAGTGGGTTTTTTTGTTTGTCCATTTCCCATTGGGCACATTGTAATATCGCAGTTCGAGCTTCCTGTTTAGATGCAAATGATACTAATAGGTCGGGGCGAATTTCCGCTGCGAGTCTCATTATTGGAAAATACCTTCATGAATGACACACAGGGGGCTCTGTCAGACAAATTAGAAAATTCCGAAGAGCACTAATGGTACTGGAGAAATCACTAGTGACAGTATATATGAACGCCATATTTCCTCCAATTTCAAATGCAAGTTTCGTACACTCTGAAAAGTGCAAAACACACAATCTATTCTATCGTCGCGATTTATATAGTACGCAGGGTTTTACTGGTTTTACTTATTCCGAATATGTTCATTCCAAATAAGCCTATTTGTTTTGAAATGCCGTCGCGGAATACTTACCTAGTCATTCGGCACACCGGTAACCAACACCTCGGCAGTCACTGCTATACCTCCTGGGAAGTAATAAAACTCATTCGGTTGGCAAACAGACATAGAAGTATTCCTCAAGGCAAATAAACGGACAAATTGTTAGCTTTTATTGGATTGTTATGGACATTGTTTCGGCGGTGACTTAACAAGATTAGCCTTGCAATAGACAATAAGGTCCTGGACGCGCTCCATGCCTCATAGAGTATGCAGACAAATCACTGCTTCCCCTTATTCACCGACTCGTATTCAAGATAAGATAACAGGCAACTACCACACATCATTTCCTTGAGCATCGAAGCGACTTTTTCTAGATCATTCGTTGCTTTTTTTAGTGTGGTTTTATCTATGTTGCAGAGAAAATGCCCTTTGAAAGATTCCGCAGTGGTGTGAGTCGAAGACGTGTTATCTTTTAGGGATGGTCCTTACCAGTGTTGGATGACATTTTATATTGCATGGTATTCGTGAGAGAAAAACCGTTCCTATTTAAAGCTCATTATAGACATAAAACCCAAGATAGCATGGATTTGTCAATGTTGTACTCTATTTCTGTTTTATATTCTCTCAAACATAGTTTTCGGAAAAGTACTCTTTTGACATCACTTAAGTGGACTGCCCTCTTGTCACTTTATAAAAATGACCACCTTTACTGCAAAAATCCCTTTATTCTTTGGTCAAAATATTTTCTCTGTATCTGCAATTTTAAATTTTCCATCAATTGGTCCAAACAGCTATATTTGATTTTCACTTGCCATGTTTCACTTACATAAGGGCATTCAACATATGCTTGAAATAGTTGCTGGCTATGTATCACAATTTTGACATCGATCATTCTCTAAAGTTCATCATGAATGATTTTCTGATTGTAAACATTAGTGTAGCTAATTGAATTGAATATATTGAACATAACTGCATTCACTTATTTTGTTCAAATTTTCAAACGCTCTTTTTACCATTTGAGTGGAAATATCATCATTCATTGCCAAATGCCATTTGTTTTGTACTTCACTTATTATTGAAGTATTATAAGAAATTGCAGGTTAGGTTATTGTACATCCTTCGGATCCATAACCTGTTTTCTGAAGCATGAATGGTATGTGTGGACCTTCGTTAGGGAGTATGTACCTTGGGGGAAGAATAAGAAAAACTTGATTAAAACGGTGCTTGCGTGCTTGTTGCGTGAACACTGAAAATTTACCAAAGTTGGCATTGGTAGGAAAAACCGCAAACTTTTCATGCCTACATCTCAAAAATCGTACGCCTTCGTTTGTCGTCAGCTTTAACGTCAGATAACCCTTAAATTGAGAAAAGCCAGCAGTCAATAGTGGAGGCCTTCAGCGTACATAGAGAGATTCACTGACTAACGCCAAGCTCCTGGTACATTTCTTACAAGCCTCAAGCTGGACTCCACAACTAGGAGGTCGGTAGCCTTGTGAGTGGGGAGAGACAGACACGCTGCAGCTACATCGTCAGTCAGTGGAAGCCCCACAGGCCAGTCTCCTGCTGAAGGAAGGAATTTCACATACTATTTGATGGAGAGGAAGGAATTCAGGAATTCAGACTGTGCTTTTCAATCAAATAGTTTTACCAAGTATTGTTACTTCTGTAATATATTATGAATTCACCAAAATATGTTTTAGTTCATTACATACATTACATAGGTCTTGATTAATGTCATCCTGACCTGTCCATATAACCATGGGGACGTTATTTCTATTTCTTTGCTTAAAAATAGTCTCCATGTTTACATATAAATAATTCTAAATACCTTCCTCCAATACTTTTTGATGCATTTATAGAGACCAGTTCCATCGTCTTTACACCGCATCACTAGCAAGTAAAAGTCATCTAGCTGGAATTGCAAATTGCCAATAATTGGAATATTTGACGTGGTGGTAAGGCATATAGAGGCGATGGGCAAGGTTAAAAGCCTCACCAGGAATGCCGAGTGGCCAATAACTGCTGAGGCATACCCAGAATTAGATTGGAGCAGAAACGTCATCACCAGTTGCCAATACGGTAAGCTGACCTGGAATCTTCCTGAAAAAGAAGTGTCCATCAACATACTGAGCGAAGATTTAGTGCAAGTCCTCCTACATTGATATATATATATATATATATATATATATATATATATATATATATATATATATATATATATATATATATATATATATATATATATATATATATATATATAAGCAAGTCACATACTCTCTCTCTCTCATGTTGACAACCCTGGCTTTTATGCGTGTGCAATCCAGTCAGGCCATTATATAAGAGACCATATTGGATAAAAGGTCCTAACACATGTGCTACATGTTGATTGCTGTTGATTGCACCTTTGCGTATGCCACTTCCTGTATAATCAGGTTAGGTAGAAGGTCACTTCCTGAGCAAGGGTCAGAAGTCATTGCAATACATTTCAAATAGAGGGCAGCATGGTAGGTATAAACAAAAATAAGCCCAGGTGCTTTAGGCTGGAGGCGGCATGTGAATTTCATTAGGTTGGAGCATCCATAACATTTTCTTATTGGAACTTGGCACGGTGGTGGCATGTAGATACGATTTCTGCCCTCTTGTTTAGCATGGTGGCTGGATTTGCTGTAGCTTTCACCATTTTCTCTGTGAGGCAGGCGTCGCATCGTCGTGTACTGCATTTGTAGGGTGCTGCAAGGTGTACAATGTCCCATTGGATTTGGTATTGTTGTTTGTTGTCCTGGAGGTCCCATATGTATTTGGATAGCTCAGTGTCGCTTTTGCATTTCTTTGTTAGGAATGAGTGGGTGTGGCTGTTGTAGCGGGTCTTAAAAGGACCCTCTGTTAATCCATAATCATTTTGAACAGGTTTTGGAGGGGCTGTGACAGTGGCCCTGTACACAACACACTTGGTTAGAGACTTGCCACTAAGTGGGCAATTATCCGGCGTTTTGCAGTTGCAGGTGCGTGGGTTTTCTGGGGGTGCTGGGGTGAGTACTTTAGCATTGTGGCCACTGATGATGGTGGCCATGTTGCTCATACAGCTGTAGCTGGTTTTTACATAGTTTCTGTGGAACAGCTTGTGGTATCGGTGGTGGTATGGGAAATGCTTATCCACAAGTTCTAAAAAATTTCTGGCAACGTTGGTTGTCACATTTTGGTTGAATGGGGGGCTGAACCATACAACATTGCATTTGCGGTTTCTCAGTTTCCTCTGCGGTATTGTGTATTCCATGTCAATTTGGTGGCCACCATTTTTAAGGGCATCTTCATAGGTTTTTTTGCCTTGTTGAATGCCTGACTGTCACTTGATATGGAGCATAGTCTGCTGCAAATGGCATTCGGTAGATGCTTCAGAATAGTGGGTGGGTTGTTGGATTTTGCATGGATGTAGAGGACGATATCCCCCCTGGACAAAACCCCCCATTCCAATATATAGATATTAATACATACATATACACATGCACACACACACACACATATATATATATATATATATATATATATATATATATATATATATACACACACATATATATATATATATATATATATATATATATATATATATATATATATATATATATATATATATATATATATATATAACATCCAAACGTCTATCAGTGCCAAAACATCTGTAATTTTTTTGCACCTAATGTCGTGTATGTAGTAGACCACAGAGTGCATTTTTATCTCATTCGAAATCGTCAACGTGCATGTTGGTTTACTGCTGAGGTTCGTGAATATAAATATCATATCACTATGTGCATGGCCTAGACATCCGGTTGCAAATCATCGGCTGTGGCAGAACCATATGGATGATCGAATAGAGAATGAAACAGTCTAGACCCTAGATAACCTTAAGGTCTCTTCTGGCCTCTCCCAGTATGAGACTCAATGCAATATACCCATATGGGGTCGTTCTGTTACATCCTGTATCTCTGTTACAGGCGGATTGAGTTCATGGGCCGGGAAAAACCAATGCATGGGAAGTGTTATGAAGATGAGAGCCATTCATTTCAACCTTTAATGCCACATGTATGATGACGTACGATTACCTTTGATGTGTACGTCTATTTTGTCATATTAGAACTTTCATTCTTTACTCAGTATCCAGCAACCGAGGTCAATCTTTCAGGATAAAGATTAGAAGCATGGTCTACTATCTGCCTGGGAAAAGACGGCTCAAATAACCGGGTGGTATAAGGCGTTGCCGCTGACTGGTCGCTGCCTCTCACCTCTGCCGGTGTTTAAATGTTGGCCGCCATGCTTATGAGTAAGAAACCAGTGACTGGGGGCTAGGCTGTGGTTTTCGCCAGTTTCTCCGCCTAACACGTATGTACAACTGGCTTGTCAGGACTAGGAAGTAATATGGCAGAAAGAAGGGACGAAATTCCATTTCGTTTATTTGTAGGTTCACAAAGGTATATATTCCAAGCATGTTACACTTTCTGATGCATCAATACAAATGTACAATACTTAGCATCCTAAATGTACAGATTGTGTTCGGGAAACATTGCTGTCTCTTAGCACTGCTTTAGGGTTCGAACCCTGCTCGAGTGCACTGGACATTCCGCAGGTTATTTCACATGTATTGGCTTGATATCACATCTTCAATACGTAACCTAACAGCTAGCCTCCCTCGTCCTCACTCCCTGATGGATAACCAGCCGAGATAAAGATGATTGGCATGGCTGACTGGCAGGGGAAATCAGTCTCTGTCTGATCATAAACAAATTAATCACAGGATGGGGATTCACTTCCTTGTGATCTCAGTTATCGCCCCATGTTACTAAATCCCTGGCGCAATGAGTTACTGCTATATTTGACTTTTCGATGAGGAGTAAACGATATCTTCTGATGTTTTACCGTGGTTTAATCAGCACGTCTATAAGGATTAATGACGGGGGTGGTAGTAGTCTTTTGGCGGATGAATTTGATAGAAGGGCGTCCCTTGATAACGGTATACATTATGTGTCTGTTGAATTTTGAGGTGGGGTGCGATTGACGCAATAGGGTTCCATTATATAAAAAATAGTCGAAATTGTAACTCTCAATCACGCCAAATGTTCAGGAGAAAGCACTGATATGCAACCAAATGCTGATTGTGATAAACAAACTAAAACATAATGATCAAAATGTATGCCCTCATATTTGACAACATACTTGGAAACATTACCCTTGTCCGTGATTAACGGCCTTAAATTCCTTTTTTTTTTTTGGCCAAATTGGCAAAAAATATACGGTCGACATTGATATTTATCTAAATGACCATTAGGAAAGATCCATGACCACAACACATGGACACGTAAACATTATACCCAATCATTTACGAAAAATGAAAATTACAGTTTATGAGGTGAATGGTATCTAAAGTCCCTTAACGGACAGGTTCTTGATAAATGAGAATGCATAAATTCCCATTGGTTGCATTTGTTTTCTTTCCAACAAAATGGGAGATTAGTGTGCCAGGTTAATCGATTAAATCATGAGACAAGGTTTTGTGCAGGCTAACTGGTATGCGTTTAACAACAAAAGCAACAATCCATCCAATTCCATTCCGTGAAACCAGGCATTGGTGTTATTGACATTTGATTTCCCAAATTTGGTATTAAATGGATTGACGTTTTGCTTAGATGCACATTTTCTGCCAGGTAAAATACCGAGTACCCTCAAATCACTGTTAACCCGATACACTCCTCAAGCGAATCCATAGTCTCCAGCTGAGACGAGCATTCAATACGCAATGCACCGAACCACTCAACAACAGAGGAGTGCTGGACGTATTGTAACAAAACCTTGTTTTTATCGTGTGCAGGAAATCGTGGGACTATCATTGAGACCATTAACCAATACACCTCAGGCGATTGCTTATAAAAGATGCCTCCACACGCAGCATACTATACGGAGGAGTGTGAGATCCAGGTGGGAAGACCAGGCTGCCGGAGCCTCTTGCCGGGTGTTTTGTACCAGCCCTGAACCTAATTGCTCGTTGTTCAAATGTCATGTAGCTGCTCGCTGCCTGCAAACTGCTCCGGCGGCGAACAAATTGCTTCCTCTAACGACTTAAGGCTATGTCCATGGCAAATTGAGGTCATCCAGTTGTGCTGAATGTGCAAGGACAAGAGACTCATTAGGCTAAAACACAACGTATGTTTTCGGTCAGTCGACCGACCCACATGCATGTATACAGCCTCCTCCCACGATGATCAAGTCCTCAACAAATTTAGGCCAATGAGTCAATGAGTACAGACAAAAGATTCGATATAATAGAAACAAAGTGTAGGTGTCCGGTAAAATGACTGACCCAAAGATAGCCACAATCCTCGAGGGTTAAATGAGTTCTTGAGCGAATATTTGCAAGTAAAGGAAACTCACTTATTACAGATTTTACCGGGTCGCCGTGGAATGTACTCTATGGTGCACAATTGCAATGTCCACCTCAGTTGTGAGTTTTTTAAAAAGTGCCAACAATGCAGGTTCAATGATTTTCTTTGTTTTAACCGATTGTCCCAAATTAGGTCAAAGACCTACAGTTGCAATGTTCATGTATGACACGTTCATATCACAGACATATGATGAATTGGAAGTACAGGCGAAATCAGCTAGATTAGGCGCAAGGTCGATTCCTGTTGTTAGTCCCACTCTGTTTTACCTACGAACATTTAAATTGGAATCTCTTTTTCCAGCCCTTCAAACGTCATTTTCCCACAACATGTTATCATCACAATTTTTGTTATGATATTTACCCTTTTCCAAATTTTGAAGGGGTTGACTTTTTAATCGGAGGGAATTTGACTTTCAAATATCTGAAATAAATATTTTTCTACGGGTGATTTTTATTTCCTTTCAGATATTTAAATGCTTTCCAATTTCCAAAAATGCTTAGGTACTTCTATGATGTACATAACAAAAATGTGAAAATGTTGTATTTCCGCTTCACTTGACCAACTGTACATTCAGATACATGAAGTCAGTCAAGAATTTGCGACGGTCTTATTTGTTCTCCTGCAAGGTACTAAGCGGTATATTTCTTTTGGTCTGAGTGAAATATATGCCTGATGCTGGTGGTTTAACATTGACCAATAAATCACTTTTACTTTTATTCGATCAGAAGTTAGTTGATTCTGAATTGCCATTTATCATTGATCTATTGCACCAGGGACCAGTAAAAAGAAATATAATGGTAGCTAACTCGGCTGTTCAGACATCTTTCTATGTTTATTACCTTTGATAGATGAATTATTGGCTTCAATAACCTTGACCGGAATTTTCGCGCATGCGCAATGTATTGAAATGGTTATCCTCATAATTGAGCTGGTAGCACATTAGTAACAATTACACATGATCGATATGAATTGCCATGAAAGTAAACATTTAAGCGTATTTCTAGAAAATGCAACGGAAAAAATAAATCTGTTTTCTGTTTCTCAGTTGCATTTACATTCCACGCGGAATGGTTCAAGTTAAATTGTTGTGTATACGTATGTTTATTGACAGTAATTATTATGAATTGCAAAGCCAGCCAGCTACTGCTGGAATGTATTGGCATTATAAAGTTAAATTGTGTCAGGAATTAGATATACTGTAGCTAGAGCTTATTAAAGATCAATGTGAAAACGTTTTACGATAATGGAATAACATTTGAGTATCGTCATTGTGTCTGCGGTGTGTAGACTGTAGATAGTACCTCCAGGTAAAGAGAGCGGAGCAGATGGGGAAAATCTCTCACTATTCCCAGATCACTGTCATCTTTCTCACATGCTTCAGGTGGGAGGGTCAAAGCGCAATGCACTAGTCCACTCAGTCATGGAGACAGCCCTACCTATTTGTACCAAAATGAAGCTGGGAAACTTAACATACATTGTACAGTTCATACACAAATTCGGTATGGACTTCCGTGTTACTCCCTTGCAGGTAAGACATGGGTCCTCATGTTTCTTGACAATAAAACATTTACTCCTGATATCAATCGAATGACATTAAACATAGTAGTCAAAGAACCAGGTTTAATTTAAAGTGCACCGGTCACACCTCTCCATTATGTTCATTAGAATAGACAGATTGAAGCCAGTGATTGCTACTGTTCTCAACTGACTTTAACTATACAATTGCGTGCATCTATGATCTCCAAACAAAAGGTCGAGCAATGCTTTAGTATATTTGACAGTTGGGAGTTGAGCACATTTCGGTGAGTGCATAAATGATGTATCAAGCGTAGACCGATATAGTGGGGCGGTTAAAGAAAAATCGTGCACTTTTGGGTGCAAGTATGAAACTTGGTACAATTATAGCTTAAGGAATGCTAAGACAAATTGGAAGGGGACACAGGCTGTAGGTCAACCCTATGACCTATTTTTTGGCCATTTTAAGTCAAAAACGGACATTTTTGATGATTTCACATATGAGACACTTGCATTAAACTGAGTAGAAGCATGAAACTTGGTATAATTATGGTTTAAGGAATGCTTATAAACATTGGATGGGGACACAGGCTGTAGGTCACCCCTATGACTTATTTTGGGGCCGTTTTAAGCCAAAAAAGGACATTTTTGGTGATTTTGCAGATAAATACTATCTTGGATCTTGGTATGAAGCATGAAACTTGTTACAATTATGGTTTTAAGGATTGCTTATACAAATAGGAAGGGGACACACATTGTAGGTCACTGCTCTGACCTATTTATGGGCCATTTTAAGCCAAAATTGGTCAAAAACGGACAATTTTGAGGGATTTTGCTAAGAAAACATCCTTTAATTTCAGGTTGAAGCATGAAACTTTGTACAATTATGGTTTAGGGAATTCTTATAAAAGATGGAAGGGGACACATGCGGTAGGTCACCCCTATGACATATTTTTGGGCCATTATAAGCCATGTTAATTAGATATAAATTGACATTTTCTTGTCATTTTGCAAATAAAAACATTCATTGACTTGTGGTATACATCTAATTTACAACATGCATTTCCTTAACTGTGTCCTCCACATTCAAAAAGACCTGTGTGCACAATTGAGACTATCTTTATAACTTTTACACTAGCACTTGAATGCTTTTCTACACTTGCAGTGAATGAGTTCGTAATTCATGCCAGATTTCTCCAATAAGGTTTTCCATATCGAAACTTTTTTTCCAGCCTCACTTTGCAGGACTTGGGAGCTTTGGGTCCCTCTGTGTTGCTTGCCCCCAAATGTGTCCTCCCTGATAGACAAAATTCATTTGTTCTGTCATATATCAGCACCACAAACATTTCAATCACTATCAATGCATTGTCAGACACTTTATCTGGAGCATTCCCTAATGACAAAAATGTCTCTGTGACTTCTGAGAAAACAGCACCCAGAAATCATCAAGGCATGAATTTTGTAGGGTCAATTCTGCAACACAGCACCCTTTCTCCTGGAAATCTTGTTGTTTAGAGAGCATTCTCCCATCACAGACAGTCCTTGTGCAACATATTCTCTAGTTGCTGCCTACTAGGGAGGACACATTTGGGGGCAACAAACACAGAGGACCCAGAGCTCCTAAGTCCTACAAAGATATGGAATATCTTTAGGGACAAATCTGGCACAGGCTCAGGAAATGTGTTATGAACTCATTTACTGTAAGTGTAGAAAAGCATGCAGGGCCAGTGTAAATGTTACAAAGGTGATCTCAATTGCACTGTTCTTTGTGAATGTGGAACATGGTCTTAGCCAGCAGGGCGTCCGGGTGCCTTTTTGTACACCAAAACCCTTAAAAAGAACCCCTCAGGACAGCCAAAATGTTTAGTGTGGAATTTCTGAAAAAATCAATCTCAAGCTTATAATTGAATTTTTTCATCTCCTTATAATTCCCAATTTCCCATGACATTGTTTAATGATATTATGCCTTATTTTGATGAATTTATGCATGTTTATGGTTGTAATATGAGTATATTGTGATCCCCATTTAAATTTGGACGCCCAAAAATTTTACAACTGCCAATTATAGGCACCAAGTTTCTAAATACTGGCTAAGACATTGATGTAGGAGATATAGAGTAAAAAGGTAAAATGCTAAAATCATGCATTCTTACTCTGAAAATTCCAGTTTTAAATCAGTGAAATGGTAGAAAATTAGAACCTCCATCAGGCAAAGTTATGAATAGCACGCAAGCCTAAAGAACTAATCCAAAGTACAAATCCCATCCCTCTCCTTTCTGAAAACATTTTTCATGTTTCACCCTCAACTCATCAAACATGGAAGAGCTCTTTTCTGTTACTGCATTATAGCATTATTCTGTTAATCATAGTCAAAACTTTTGAATATGGAAATTTCAAGATAGTACATTTCTAAAATATAATGTAGAATAATGACTAAAATTGGCAGTCAGGAGCTATTATTCAATCATTTGAAGAAACAAATACCAAACTGAGCATTCACATTCAAAATTTATTTTTTAGACTATTATTTAACTCGATATATATAATTCCTACAAGAAGTGCTAGCTTTTGGAAATTTTTGCTTCATTTAACCCCAAAAATGTGATGTTTAGGTTACATATGACATAAATAATACCACTTTGAATGTATTCATATCCATGAGGAAATGTATGTTGTAAATTAGATGTAACCACAAGTCAATGAATGTTTTTATTTGCAAAATGACAAGAAATTGTCAGTTTATATCTAATAAACATGGTTCCAATGGCCCAAAAATATGTCATAGGGGTGACCTACAGCATGTGTCCCCTTCCATTTTTTATAAGAATTCCCTAAACCATAATTGTACAAAGTTTCATGCTTCAACCTGAAATTAAAGGATGTTTTCTTAGCAAAATCCCTCAAAATTGTCCTTTTTTGACCAATTTTGGCTTAAAATGGCCCATACATAGGTCAGAGCAGTGACCTACAATGTGTGTCCCCTTCCTATTTGTATAAGCAATCCTTAAATCATAATTGTACCAAGTTTCATGCTTCTACCAAGATCCATGATAGTATTTATCAGCAAAATCACCAAAAATGTTCTTCTTTGGCTTAAAACGGCCCAAAAATAGGTCATATGGGTGACCTACAGCCTGTGTCCCCTTCCACCCATTCCTTAAACCATGATTATACCAAGTTGCATGCTTCTACTCAGTTTAATGAAAGTGTCTCATATGTAAAATCACCGAAAATGTCCGTTTTTGACCTAAAATGGCCCAAAAATAGGTCATAGGGGTGACCTACAGCCTGTGTCCCCTTCCAATTTTTCTTAGCATTCCTTAAACCATAATTGTACCAAGTTTCATGCTTGCACCCCAAAGTGCACGATTTGGCCAAAATCTTGATTTATCCGCCCCACTAATAGGCAAAGAAAAGGTTAAATTGTTCTGTCTGGTTCTCTGTTCAACGACCCAGCATCCTCCATGCCCAAAAATTCGATTCGATCTTTCCGATGCAGCCTCCATGGCTAATCTGTCTAATGCATTAGTCATCGCTGGATTTCGTCACTTTGTATTTCGCTTAGTCGTGACTAGCCAGTTGTAAGTGGTGGAGAGAAATGGAGTACCCGAGGAAAACCTCAGCCTAATCCCAGGTCACTGACAACTTTCTCATTTGCCACGGCCAGGAACCCCTGAGAAGTGTTTAGAGACACTGAGCAGTCATTGGGGATGTCGTAGACCATCCTACTAAATCCAGTCACTGATAGCTTTCTCATTTGCCATGGCAGGAAACCATGAGAAGTGTTTACAGACAGCGAGCAGTCATTGGGCATGTCGTAGACCATCCTACTACATCCAGTCACTGATAGCTTTCTCATTTGTCATGGCAGAAATCCTGGGAAGTGTTTAGAGACAGCGGGTAGTCATTGGGCATGTCGTAGACCATCCTACTACATACAGTCACTGATAGCTTTCTCATTTGCCATGGCAGAAATCCTAGGAAGTGTTTAGAGACAGCGGGTAGTCATAGGGAACGCCAGAGACCATTCGGCTATTTGGGCAGGCCTTGTCACTGGCTGATCACTCGGTCTCTCCAGTACATTCTGGTTGGGGTTCGAAACCCCCGTGAGTCGTGTAATAAAGTTGCCAGTGGCTTGTGTAAAGTGGGTACATGTAGTTGCCCCTGATTCCCAGACTTCTTCGCCATCAGTTACTGGCCAGTCATGATTTAGCTTAGAATGACAGAAAGGACTTCGAGAGATGCAGTCAACAAACATAATGATATGTACATACAAAAGTGAGGGTAATTAGATTTTGATTATGGCGTTCGTGGTGTTCATAGATGCACATGAGCTGAAAGGGAAAGTGCTATAACATCATCAGGGAACATGGACAGATCAAGATGTGGGCGTCATTCTTATTGAATCAGCTAGTCAACGTGCATTGACACTCAGCCAGACAGCCATTATCTTTTCAAGTGCGGCCCGATAAAACTGGCTGATGACATAATGGGGGCAAAGATGAGGGGGTATCTAATTCGGTATTCTCCGTGAGTCGTCAGTCAATACGAGGCTAACTCCCCCGGCTCCTCGCCGCCGCCTCTGCACTGCAGGGCGGAGTAAGTGATGATGGCTCGAACGCTAGTGTAGGATCTTCAATGCACGTTTCAGGCACCTACATAGGAAAGAGGATGCATGACTTAAGTATGGGGGTGGCAGGGAACATGAAGAGAGATAAGGCCCGGGGGTGACGAGTGACCTGGGTGCTAGGGGAGCTCTCCGTAGGTCCTCCCTTGGTAGTTGACACCGTGGGACAAATGCGGTTACGGATCCAAAACAAACAAACATGTGACAACCTCTAAAAATTTCTTTAACACATTCACATCTGGGATGTATAAATCGGACATGTATGAGTATATATGTATAACTAAGCGATATTTCGACGATTATTTGACCGAAAGTTAAAAAGCGACGTAAACAAAAGACCCTTTCCCCTAGCCTATACATGCAGCCATGGTAACTAAATATAGAAAGGAAAATAGGTGATAACGGATGGTTTGGTGCGACAAGGGATTAAAAGAGAAACGATATATTTTTCATTTTGCCGCAAGAAGTGGCGGTGAACGCATGTGAACGCATTGTGGGTAGCACTAGCTAGGGGCTACTGTCTACTAAGGTTATAGATAACGTGTTAAAACACCGAGCTGCGGAAACTACAAAAGCAACCCTTTGCACGGAGTGGCATAGCAAATCACATGTAAGATAGGCGGAATGGTTATGCGTTACACCTAATGGACGTGAGGTATTTGATTAGGTATATACAGATATGATACCCACGGGATACAGAATCAATGATAGATTATAGCTCGTGTCTTGCGAGATACGGTAGGCTGCGCTTGGGTAGACAAACGTATCAGAAAATAATGAACAACATGAATAAAAGATACTATACAATAACATGATATGACATAGTGAACGGGTCGCTATTTATCATTAATGGATGTTGCAAAAATCAATGTCTATGATCAAAGTCATCTCAGCGGAACATGATTTGAATGCAAATCATGTTTTCTAAATTACAGTAGAAGAGGGCAGTTCTGTGATGCCAATGCATAGGAAGAGGTTTGGTTGTTATACCTTTTTGGAAATGCGCATATTTTCTTACTTCCGCATGTGAAAAACAATGTTCAGATCCATAGTGGAACAATTGGCATGATCGATCTTGGTATGACAAGGCGGTGAGTTGATATGCATACTGAATCGGATTCATGCACGATGTACAATTGCTCGTCAAACCTAATCATGGAATCTACAGCACATGGGCCGAGAGAGAGAGAGAGAGAGAGAGAGAGAGAGAGAGAGAGAGAGAGAGAGAGAGAGAGAACTCCAATAAAAAATGTTTTGTCACAAAAATAACGAAAATAAGACCAACATATAAAACTGCCCTTTGACTTTAGTGGGGATTACATATCATAGAATGAGAAACAGGATATTTTAATGATATCATCTAATTTACGACCTACCCCCGAAGATATATGTTCGTACCCTCGACTATCTTAACGACATTTCCAAAGGACATATTTTCCTGGCCTCTAACACCACTTTTAAGACTATTATCCAAAGATATACCTTCTTGCCTTAATATCACTTTTACGACTTTTATCGGAAGATGTACTTCCTTGGCGTAAGAAGTGGCCCCGCCTTTACGACTTTAATCCAAAGATATGGTTTCTAGGCCTAAGAACTACCACCACTTTTACGGCTCTTGCCAGACGATTTAATTATCTCTTGAAATATCATCCAGCAAACTGCAATGCAGGCTAATCTAATCCAATAGAGCAATAAAATAAATCTAGGCGGATGCAAGTGTGCCTTTAAGCTGGAGCGGTACAAATGGCAGACTGCATAGGAAGAGAAATATCGTGGACGGCCGTCTCGACTACATGTAGCTGTCTCCCTGTGTAACAGTCCTGCACGACCCCCTATTCAAAGCAATGGGATCACAAGAGAGGTACATGTGTAATGTTGGTTCGCAGCAAATAAGTCATTCGGCCGCTTTACATGTTGGAAAAATAACGCAGATGTGTATATATTTAATAGGCAGCAACCGGTACTATTATATGCCTACTGCTTATTCTCTGCTGTGATTGGTCAGATCATGATCACATGACCATCTTACAAAATTGATATTGGGGTGCAATATTACTTTCCAACACTCAGTCTCAGAGCTGTCATGTTCATGTGCTCAATTCTCAACTGAAAAGGGACCCAACATAAGTTAATTGTGACAAGGAACTCAGAAGAGTTTGGGCTTCTTATTAAATCCTGATAAGGAACGGACTCTTATAAAAATACGAACTGTATTATTTATATTAAAGATGAAACATATTTCTCTGAAACTAATTTTTTATTCATTTATAGTGTTTTGATATTTTATATTACTGAATTAACACAAAAATATATTTCAGCTTAGAAATTTACAATAATCCAATGGTTTGTGGTAAAACCTGGAAATGGAAAAACATATCAATACTATTAACATTTTCATAATTCTTTAAATTAATGAATTATTTAATTTGAATGAGCAGTAGACATATAATAAAACAAATATGAAACTTTGGTTAAGCGCAATATCAATTTTTATTGCACTCTGAAAAATCATTTTTCAGAGGGCAATAAAAACTTCATGCGCGCGGTACATTTAGATTGTGCAATATCAACTAATGCTAGAGGAAATATGTCATTTATTGGAACCTCAGGAAAGGTTAAAGCCCCCTGGTATAGATAAGAGCACACATGTTAGGCATTGTCATATAGTATACGCCTGTATGTATGGACATCAATATCAAGCACCGATTCCTTTCTATCAAAGATAAGTAGAATTGTCTACAGAACAGATTAAATCGTGAATGTGTCTTCAATTTGCCGATAACTTATAGTTCATGCTGGGGATTTTCAAACTAATTGTGAAGATAGTCTTATCGGCAGGTTTTTGATATGTATACATATATTTTCCATTTCATTATATCATAAACATGTACATGTATATTCTTACCGAAGTAGTAGTATTTTTGTCACTAACAAATGATTTCATTATATTTGTTTATTTGTTCGTTCTTACAGAATTAAAATACCAGCAGTCAAAGTTGAAATGATAAAATGATTCAAAAATGAATAAATAAAAGTACACAATTTTCGTAATCCAATTGAATTACAAGGTCCACATATTCAGCATGCCACTATTTCCATAACCATAAAGTACGTCGTTGCAGATAAAGATATGGTATAGAAGTTGTGGCTATAAGGAACAGCCTATGCCTCGACGCCCTTGAAGTAACACCTAGTCCTGTTAAGTTAATACTGTTGTGAGATACCCTACAACATATAATGTTGTATTTGCTTTAGCACTGTTCAAACCACATTAGTATGGTAGACCAATAGACTGTTTGTCTAGGTCGTCGATATGCCCAGAGTGTTTCTGTTGTGCCTGTTCCATACGGTAATACCCATTACGTCACGAGGAGGTGTTCGTATTATCTATTCAGTAATACGTTTAGGTGAGGTGTCAGTCTTTTATGGCGCAACATATTGCAAATACGTTCATTAACCCTGAAGAACAGGGGTAGGTGTTCTTACCACCACCATTACCATTATGCATAGTTTTGAATTTGCATATACTACTAGTACTTAGAAGTACAAAGTGCTCTTACCACCAGGAGTTTAAGCTTGACTTATCGTATGAAATTGATCACGAAAGTCTGCAAAAAAATGACAGAGCGGTTCATGTCACAGGTTATTTTACAATTAGAGGTGACTGGGCATGTGTCACAGATAACAGTCAAGCCTTGAAAAAATAACATTTGCCAACTTCTTGAAAAGTAAAATACTACTAGTATATAACATCTTTGAACTTTTGAAAAAAAATTCTCAAATCATATTTACTTAATATCAAGTGTTTAATTAGACATCTTGTCACCCGTAACTCAATCTACTTCTATTGATGAAAATGTCTTCCATTTCATCTCTGTCACCGTTTTGAAGGATAGATAGCCCAGTGAGTGAGGCCAATTTGATTTGTACCTAATGCTTAGCGATTTATGGTGGCCTATGAGGTTAATTTGTGAATGTAGGGTCACGTTGGGATTGTTGCATGTGTTAAAGCCTCCATCCTCTTCCTCATAATCAGACCAATTGTGAATGTCTAGGCAATCACTAAGCAGAGTGAAAGATCATCCATTACAGAGGCCCCCAGAGGCTTGCACACGGGCAGGAAATGTTTTAGCCCTTTTCTGCTCATCGAATTTCACCAAAACGTGGTCGCTTCAGACATGTAATTTGGGCATTGCATGATAAAAACGCCATGCATGTATAACAATCTTAAATGAAGATAATCAATTGCCGAGCTATAAATGCGTACATGAGGAATTATCACAATGTTTTGAACATTAACTTTTGGTCTAACCTAAGGATTTCACCCATCGAAGGATTAACGAGATACTACACTATATGTTCTTGATCCTCTATTATTTCTTTCTCACCCGTCAGTAGTACTTTATTATTTGAACTCACTGTTTTTGTTTGTATTTTGTCATAACACTGGAGAATAAATATCAGGTTATACAAATGAACAATTCGAAATAAAATGTTTAATAACACACTGGGCCTGAAAGCCTCAAAAATGGGCACTTATCAATATGTCTAAGATGCCATATTGAATTATTCCGATACTTGGGATAGGCAGTCTATGAGAGAAAACTTCTTTTTTTGATAAAACAATTGATCTTTTTTTTTTCAGGCATTTAGGAAGAGAAAATCAAAATTCTAGAATGACAGCATTGCTATATCAGTACTCAAGTTAATATTTTCAAAAATATTTTTTGGAAAAGGCATTCTTGAATCAGTTAGAAAATATAACCACATTATGTTAAATAACAAGGCAACCAATAATTACAATTAGGTGGAACAATGTCCATCGGAAAGGGCTCTTTGAGTAGATATGATTTTTAAAAAAGTTACCAGGGCAATATCTTCTTTCTGGATAAAGTTATGCTGCTTTTGTGAATTCAAAATGGCCGCCAAAGTCAGCGTCCATTTTGAATTTCTAAAATTCAATGTAACTTTGTTCAGAAAGGAGATATTGCTCTGGTCATTTTTTAATCATATCTGCATGAAAAGATCTTTGCAATGGGCATAGTTATTCCTTACTGTTACTATTGGTCGTCTTATTATTTGAGATAATGTGGTTATTTCTTCATGCTCCATTTAACTTTTTCAAGAATGCCTTTTTCAAAAAAAAAAATTTGAAAATATGAACTTGAGCATTGATAAGGCAGTGTTATCATTGTAGAATTTTGATTTTCTCTTCCTAAATGCCTGAAATAAAAGGCCAAAATATTTTGTTGTGTTTTTTCATAGTAAAAGGTCATTTGAAGGTCAAATTTCTTAATCAAGAAATTTGTTGTCGCACATGGACTGCTTATCTCAAATATCGAAAGGAATCATTTTGACATCTTATACATATTGATAAGTGTCCATTTTTGAGGTTTTCTGGCCCAGTGTGTAAAGACAATCTTAAATTGTGGGATGCCACGGGCACTACCTGGTATTCAGAAAAAGTGTATCGTCACATTTTGACGAATTACGTTTTTGTTTGTTACCAGTGATTCTAAAATCAATACATCCAGATTAAATAATGAATACAAATAATAAAATGGCCTAAGGCCAATTGAAATAAATGTATAGCGCATAATTTCCTCTTAATAGCGTCTACGCAGGGTTGTTCCTAAGATAATTACCCATCGCTCATGTTGTATAATCAATGCCATGGACAAGATTAACATGGCAGAGCTATTCGTAAAGAGTACACTTATCGAGATGAATTATAATCATATCATTGAGTTATGAAGTCAAACCAAATCTAGTATTTTACTTCCGTGTTCTTTGAAAATTACTTCAAAATAGATTGCTAGATGGATACAAATTTTCCTAACAAGCAAACAAGCGGCAAATGGCCTTTAGCCTATCAAAATAAATGTAAAGCGTAGACTTTTTTTCTCTTAATAGTGTAAAGACTGTCAACGCAAGGATGCTCTTAAGATAATTACTCGTCGTATCTTGTATAATCAATAACTTGGACACAATTAATATGATTTAGATTTTCATAAAGAGTATAATTATACAGATTAGTTTTATTTATATCACACATTTTCCAGTGGCATAGTTGCACACTGTCATCAGGAAGCATATCCCCATATAGCCTCTCATCATTGGCTCAACGAGTGCAAGCAAATGCGGCGACCAACATTGGAAAGGGCACCACTTGGCATTACAATCATCGCCATAATAAAATTCAAAATTTATATGGTGAACATCAATCTAATACATATTTGATACATGCAACTTATTTTCTTTAATTCTTTAATACTACTACATGCACTTCTACTACTACTACTACTACTACTACTACTACTACTACTAAATGTACCACTACTACTACTACTACTACTACTACTACTACTACTACGACTGCTACTTCTGTTGCTGCTGCTGCTGCTGCTAATAGTCTCCTATTACTTCTATCACCTCCAATATCACCAGGAATACTTGTGTTTACTGCTTACAGGCATTTTATTGTTGAATTGCTTATACTTGGGAATCGTATTCTAATTTCTGCAGCTTCCTCAATGTATGAATATCTCTTAAGAGGTTTTACATCTGTTCTTGTCGTTGGTAATATAATTACTGTTATTGATCTTATGCTTCTGCAACTACATCTACAATCCATAAATTTTTACCCAAAAATATTATTGCACGAATTGGTGTTGACAAGCTGCTCATTATGTCTTACCTTTTTCCCTTCCAGCGGCCACCTCTATTCTGTGTGTGCGTTGTGACTCCACTGAAGAGGTGGTGCCGGGCAGCTGTGAGCATAACCCGCGCGGACCTAACCGATGTCCTGTGGTCACTGGCACTCCCAAGCAGTGTTTGATAGCAAGAGAGTATGATAAGCATGGTATGTATGACAAACATATGCATAGATCACTCTTAGATGATAGAGCATTATCTTAATTACAAAAAAGCGATAATAAAGTAATCCTAGAATATCAAAACATGAAACAACACACTATGGATCAAAGAAGATATACGAATAATAAAGTATATCGGATCCAATTATAAGAAAGTGTCTGATAGTATTAGGACTAATAGGAATGATATTGATATTAACAAAGACTATTAATTTATCCTGCTTGTCAGAAAAATATATATGCAACAAACCAGACCATGTGTATTACTTACATGTAGAAACTAATGTAACATTCAGTTATATGGGTACCTGTCTGGTGGAAAGTGTATTCAACATGGTCGATAATACGAAACAATCATGAAAACTTTTATCACTGGTTTCAGCCAAGTCTTGCTAATAAATGAGTTGTTCTTTAATCAACTACACCACTACATGTAGCATATATTCTGGCATGAGAGTATAATGAATTGATAAATTTGTTATACATGCTTTAATTCAGATGCTTACACCAAATTAAATGCTTTGATTAAATGCACTGGCAATTATTTCACCAAAATTCTCTCTTTGTGTGTCCATAAAACTCAAGACATGTTAAGTGACAAAAATATACAAGCATTTTCCTCAGATAGTTGAAAATGTCTTTTATTCTGTTATTCATTTTGTTTTTACAGGAAAACAGATTCGTTTTGTCCGCGACTGCACAACCGCAAGTATGGCCATGGGTGAAGACGTGTGTAGAGACATGCCAGTTCAAAATAGCACAGGATCAAACAGTAAAATTCCCGCCAAAATATGTGTAATAATCTGTGATACGGACGGATGCAATGGCGGACAGCGTTCCAAAGCATCTATTACAGTATTTTTCATGGCGTTGGCTTCATTAGCATACAGCAGACTGAGCAGCTAGTTAATGATTGGTCGACATCATGTCACGTGACACATGTGGATCTCCTTCCTCGTCCAATCAGTGCGATCATCTAGATCTGAGGTCTTTCTGTCTTGGAGGACAACCAAGAACCATGCAGAATACGACGGCCTCTTTTGCCAGGACTAGTAGGGGGAGAAGTTCATATGATAAGCTGGCCACGATTGTCCTTGATAAAAGTAGCGAGTTCTTTATCTGACCATCTGCTTGTCCCCTTTCAAAGTTATACGCTTTTCAATCATCCTTACCAATCCATTCACAGAATTACAAATGTATTGCATACTCTTCAAATATTATACAAGAATAATATGAACTATGTTTGCTCTTCTATGAGTAAAGGTGGCCATTCAAATATATTGGGAATGTATAGTATATTGTATCTAAATGATGGTTTCAGAACAATCCAACCCCAACTGCGTTTGGTACACATGTTTAAAAAGCTAAGGCATAAGGCATACTAGGTAGGTACTTTCCCTGCAAACAATTATATTTGAAAAGGTGTAAGAGTTTATCTATCTAGAAAAAGGTTAAGCTATTATTGCTTAAACCTAGTGACTTTTCTTATTATCTAATATAGGCGAATATAACTTTTCAGATGTCTTACTCAATGTTATGTGCTTTGTTTTAATTCAGGCATGTGTTGGGTTGCCGTTTGATATTAAAGATATCTAGAAAATACTTTATTACGGAATATGGACAGCGGGAGATTTCAAATGTCAGTGCATTTTTTTCAGAAAAAAATGTATCACGTGGGTGAACACTGGTGATACTTGCTCAGTATAGTATGCATTGGGTGAGTTATAGTGATGATTGCCACAGATAGCTAAGTACTGTTTGTTGTCAAAGATATGTAAATTAGGTGTCCCCAGTGACCGTTTCCAGTGTGTTCCCAGATATCATTGTCTAAGATACCTGTTAGGCAATGGCAAATAATTTATCAGTGAACAATGCCTTTGAGTCAAAATAAGGAACATGCAAGGGTTACGATTATATAACATCTTGGGAGGTTTGTCATTGTTGGAGGGATCTTAAGAGTTCAAATGAAAGCGATTTGCTAAAGTATTTATATCGATAACCAATTATAGGTACCGTATTTAAAGCAAGAGCAGTACTAGCCTAACATTTTTAGATTTATATTAAGATGTTTTCAAAATAAACGGTCCCATTGCTCTCTACTGCCGCATGTTTCTGGTTCGTGAGACTATAGGATGGAATTGTATTAGCAAAAGCCAATATTGTATCAAGCATTGACAATATAATCATTGCTGCTACAAGAAAAGCCATGTGCTCTTTTCATGTTACTGTTTATAACGTGAAAAGTGTGCAGTACCTTGACGGAAGCAATGCGAAACAACTGTTCTTCAAGCATTTATGTAATGCTGCATTTCGAAAGAGATTCTTCATAAGTACTCGAAACACTGTCTACTAAGGCTATCAATGAGTTAAGCATTATAGAATACCATTTGCCTTGGCCGCTAGCCATATGCGACGAACTGCACTCTCGATGAATTGTTTTCGCAAAAATGAATGAGATACGCACATCATAATTTGCCATTAAGAGCCTGACTGACGTATAATTCCAGGCATTTAGACTATCATGCAGCACCATGTTTTCAATTAGGAACTATTATGGCAGACTTGAAGAATGGACACTGCATTAAGGTGATGCATGTTGTCACTTTCACATGCTGCCCAGATGTGCACTCTCTCACACGCGATGTGGCCTGCTGGAACTATGCTCTTAAAATGAGAAGGTTTGACATCCCTGCAGTAGCGACACCTAATTGCTGCACTAGTCATCTGCTAGCTACCAGTCCTGGTTGTCAAAGCGTCCCCGGTCGCTTGGACGTTACAGTACATACATTTCATCCCTGCACTAGTCGACAAGACGTCCGGCATTGCCTGGTTGTACAAACACCCATGCATAATATGTCAAAAGAAATAGACCAAGCACACCAATGACCCACGTAGCTGGCGAATCAAGGCTACGTTAAGTCATCAGTGCATCCATGACCAGCTAACCGGGTGGCAATTGGGCGTGCAGTCGTGTATTATGCCTGGGTTGCCCACGCATGTAGTGCAGGAATTGAATGTCGGCACTGTATAATTAGGCACACATACATGTACTCATGACTCAATTAGATGGCTATTAAAGCTATCCTTAGCTATGATGTAACGGGCATGCAGGCAACCGGGTGGTGATGGGGCGCACGGTTGTGTATAGTGTCTGATATGCACATGCATTCGGTGCAGGAATTAAATGTCAGCACTGTTTAATTAGGCACACAAACAAGTATTCATGACTCAATTAGATGGCTATTAAAGCTAACCTTAAATGTCGGCTCTGCAAAGATGAGTACCATGACGATAAGTTGTTTGAAATAACATTGGAGACAGTAATGACATTTTTACAGAGAATGTTTGAAATAAATGAGTACCAAACATGTCAACAATGTCTGTGACAATGTAGTCTCTCTAGTAGTTATGACGTTCGCAAATTCTGTTTTGAGTGTGACACTTTGTTTTGCGTTCCTCAGTAGTTTTTTTAGTAATAATAATAATAGTAATAATAATAATAACAATAATAATAATAGTAATAATAGTAATGATAATAATAAAAATAATAATAATAATAATATCATTATTATTATTATTATTATTATAATAATAATAATAATAATAATAATAATGATAATAATAATAATAATAATAATGATAACAACAGGGAGATATATAAGTATTATACGCCCCTGATAATAATAATAAGAAGAAAAAGAATAAGAAGAATTATGTTAATAGTACTACTATTACTACTACTACTACTACTACTACTACTAATAATAATAATAATGATAATAATGGTACTACTTCTACTACTACTACTACTACTACTACTACTACTACTACTACTACTACTACTACTACTACTACTACTAATGATAATAATAATAATAATGATAATAATAATGATAATTATGATAATGATAATAATAATTACAATAATAATAATAATAATAATAATAATGATAATAATAATAATGATAGCAATAATAAAAATAGAAAGAATACAATGTAATGATTATGATATCAATTCCATTAGACTACAATTCGAAGACTTAGGAGGTACGACAAAACAACATATATTATGTTATTTTTGTATCAATCAATTATTATCAATTTACTGTGCGCTAGAGTATCAATGTGCTACGCCTATGACTGGGTCGCGTGTTGTGTTTCTGTATGGGAGAGAATGAGTTATGTTGTATATCCAATGTGACAGGCAGGACGCAATCAACGCGGTTATGGATATGTAGATAATTTTCTCCCCAGGCCTAAAAACATAATACCAATGTCCCATAGCGCTAAGGCTATGATAGGTTTATTACCATGTAATATGTGTGTTGGGTTTGATCGTTATCTGTAATCAATGTCAAAGTGTGTTGCACCCGTACCGTCTCTATCCCACAGCTTTGTCTGCGGTGTCTTGTAATTCCCATTCATGTCCAATACATCCAATCTGAACCGGATTTATTAAGACAAGATAATGCCTGACTAAGCATACTTGGATCAAGGTTTATGTAAAGTTGTCTGTTTCCGATAATATGGTGGGAACTACAGCATAATAATATTGTGGCAGTGGCTCAAAATGTTGCATATAACTTAACCATTCAAATTTGTCAACGAGTGTGGATATACACTGCAATATGCCTCGCAAAAATCCATAAGCCCTATCGAAGATAAAATATGATTCTGTCAGTGTGTTTTATTTTACTATCAAGAGTGTACATATTCTCCCAGAGGCTTATCCTTGACCTTGGTAAATTTGGTTTACCTTATGCCGTATAAGCATACACAGGAGATACAATTTATATTGAAATACCATATGCTTAGAGAGCATTAGAGATCTACGTATGGACAGAACTAAGGTAGCAACATTGGAAATATTAGTGTCAGGTACTGCCTCCCCAACCGAGCTTCATCGTATAACACAGTGTGCATACTGCTTGCTGTGTCTCTCACAGCACACGGTCATGAGTTGGAATCACGTTTGAGGCAAGTGGGAAAGTTGTCGGTGACTAGCAGAGCTGTATTGTATTGTATCTTTATTGACTGTACTTATTAATGCACAAAATCATGCAGTATACAAATGGTATATTTCCAGTTGGGGTAACATAGAACAAAAGAACAATATCAAAACCAAGGTAATAAGTAAATATAGATTTGAAAGCTGGTATTTTACGATTTTGTCTAAAATGGAAAGAGTGACAATAACCACACTTCCATTTTAATCCTCATTCCTCTATTGTTGGCCAACATATTGAAATCAGAACTTCATGCCTGTGGCTGATAGATTAATAGGATGAATGATTTGCCATTTATGAAGATGAAACGTGAGACCTATTCATGTATCACAATACCCATTTTTGGCTTCTTTTCTGCGATATGATCATTAGCGAGTGCCAGAAATCAGCAGCCTGCATTTTCAGCCAGAAATGCTCCCTGGAAATGGCAACAGGAGTTTCCAGTGAATACTTAGTTGGTTTAAACGTGTCCTTTACAATCAGGTGCATGTGGTATGCTTTACAGCCCTCAATCAGAAAATAGAACAGTATGTAGTATCACTGCTAATTAATGCATTTATTTACATTGTTCGTTATCAAACTAGTATTTATAGGTCTGATACTTGTCATCATACAAAGCTCTCCGCGAGACTGATTATATTTCTTTACTGTAAAAAATAAGGATAAACCTAATACCAGGTTCTTGGCTACAAACTAAATCACAAATCCTATTTGGCTTCTGTAAATAACAGGGGACGTGTCTGAAAAGTCTTTCGGAAGAGAAAGGCAAAATCAAATTTTCGTGTCACCGTATGTGTCATTACATTACGTCATACATCAGATATATTGGCAATAAAACAAAATTTCGAATTCCATGGTATTTTCAATTTTGAAGTTAAATACCCGGTCGATCGATAAGTCCAAAAGCCCAGTTGACTAAACAGAATGAAGTTGTTAGGCTTATTCAAGATTATTCCGTCTTCGATTTGATTTAATGCAACAGGATGCAGTATATTCATATACGAACGAGTTAAGCTGTATTCCGCAGGTCTACCAGACGTGAGGTCATGATACTGTGAATTCGGAAAAGATTGCGTTAGTTTAATTTTTGCGTTTTGAAGCGTTTAGCCTCAGACGCAAATTTAAAATTCGCAATGATTAGTGCTGCCACTTTAAGTGTATAGCTGGCACTCCATGTTGCGGCCAATTCGCAAAGTTAAAAACCGCAAAAATCGATTGTCTGTAAATTCGCAAAATTTACTCTACGCAATCTTTTGTGAATCTACAGTATGCCATTTGGACGAAAAAATACCTATTGATGAAAATACTACAGTAAGGAAATAACCATCAAAGTAAAATCATTCGCAGGGGACATTCACAAAAAATGATGAAAATTATTTGGTTCCATATATATTCACATGAGTTGGAAAACACCTATATCAGTGCTGTATATGTCCCACAGGTGGAGTAAGGGCTTACCTTTGACAAGCATTTATGCATCGAAAGATATGAGCCGACGCATAGAGAAAGAAATGTCACGAATTTATATTGTGTTGAATGCGGAGTGATCTAATTGTATGCAGCAGGCAGACATTCCTTTGTGAGTGGCATGTTTCAGCCATGTCTCCGTAACCCAGGAGACTGCATGATCATGCTCGCTTCTGCGAATATAACCCGAGGGCTCCTTCAAAGAGTTGTCCGCTGTGTAGGCATAGTACTCCTACTGAGTGCATTTAATGTATGGAGTGTGAGAACGATCAGCTAGTGAACGATCTCATTTGCTGTCCTCTCTACGGGGTTTATTTCGTTTGTTATGCACATGATTTTGCATACTTGAACGGAGGAAACAATAAATAAAAGGTAGACATAGAATCTTGCAAATATTTTCTTCATTCGTATATGAATTTATACTTATCGCAATCAGATGCTACGGAACTAACTGAATGAATAGTTGTTCACACGACACGATCTTCCTGAGGGAGTTCTCTGACATTTTACATGAGATGTTATTACATCTAGACACAAATGTTTCGAATATTTTTCTTAGGAGTCGCTGCGAAATCTTTTGCCAGGTGATATACACACGGAATTAGCCAATTGTCCCACTTATAATACTAATCACATGTGTAGCATACACACATGTTGCGATGCTTAAGACAGCATAAATCTACAGGAAGTCTCTTGCAGTCAATTACAATATCACCTTTGATTAATAATTCATCATTTTGTTTGTCGTCACGTTACTAGTATCTCCTTTGCCAGCTGAATCGTCATTGGGTAATCACTGATGATCTAGGAAGCCTGAAGAAAACTTTCGGCCAAACTAGAATCAATGACAACTTGCTCACATATCTCAATAACCCTGACATGGAGATACACAGTGAACAGTCGCTAATGCATTAGTCTGGTCCACCCTGGGGCTGCCCCCAACGTCTAGGACAGAATCGGATTTTGATGACGGTGAGCAATGCGAGATAACACACACAGGTATCCTATTTCAGAAGCTCCATGTGGATAAGCATTGGTGCAGTCAGAAAAGATCATGACCTAGTTCCTGATAGTAAATATGAACTATCCCAATCCTTGCACTAAAATGATATGGATCAGTCGAGTCAAAATGACATATTTACCACAATGATGTGTGTCAGATTAAGTTACTGTCAACTTGGAAACGAAGCTAAATTGTTAACACATTATCTGAAACTCGAATTTGGCTTCAGAAAAAGTAGCACGTTGACCATTTTACGTTTGTGTTTATTTTCAAGGTGTCATTTAACAAATGCCATACTAATGATGTGCTCTTGCTCTTTAACAAAACCAATTTGGAGAACCAAGTGACTCGCAACACAAGGCGATGTAGACGCACCCAAGTGCTTCTGGAAAGAGCCAATCTCGAAAGACCTCGCACCCAGCATAACGTAGAAATTGTTTTATAAATTTCAGTCATTTCATTCCTTGTTTTTGTAGAATATCAATAAATCTAAAATGTACATTATTGTAAGGGTTCAGTACAACCCATGTGCCGTTAAGTAGCAGTTACACAGCTAATCTTTAAACAACTTTGACTGGAAAATCTCATCATAAAATTTTACTTGCCTCATAATGTCACCGATTGCTTATTCGTGATAATGAACTTACACATTACACATTTAAAAGATATAAGCCAAGTTGAACATGATAAGTAGTCGGCTGAAGTGCGGATATGGAATCGGCCTGTAACCTATTGATAGGGAGAGCCACACTTGGTTAGACTATGACAGGACTGTGTCTGCGGGCTCCAGCATACAGTAGAGCACATATATACGTAAAGTACCGCAGTAGAAAGCATTTTATTTACCTTGCTACTAAAAGGTAAAATTTGTGTTTATAATGTATAGCTTCTTCGCAGGTGAGAGAAAGCTAAATGGTCCCCAAAATGCTTGATGGTGGTTTTTAGATGGAGATAAGAAGCAATTTAAAGAATTTCTCTCTCGTCTGTGATGAAGGAGGACAAAGCCTGGGCGGCTATGTGCCCCCTACATGTACATCCATATGTATATAGCAATGTAAGTTAGAAAGTTTAAAACAATCAGTCATTCGTGGAGCATATATTCATTTATATGCACCCAAAACGCATATAGATAGGATTAAACAGCCAGTGTATGTATTGCAGTAACAAACGTGTGATACAGTTAAGCGCTAGAATGCTAAAGGTACTCAATGACACATTCTAAAGTGTTAACCACTTAGGTGGGTTGAGACGATTTCATTCAATAGTTGGTAGGAATGAGACATATGGTATATATATGTATGTATATATATATATATATATATATATATATATATATATATATATATATATATATATATATATATATATATATATATATATATATATAATGTAGTAGATACTTTCATGTTCTCTCAAATATGTTTTGTGGTTATTACCATCATTTTCTTTTCAATCACGCCAACGATTAACGTTATAGCTACTTAGCCAGTTCAATGTGTAAATTGTTAATAATTGTTGTCTACATGTAGGTGTCTGAACCTTTCCTATGAATGTGTATACTAGTACATTTTGTCTGTTCTCATATTGTCTGAACCTTTGTATGAACCTTTTGCTATGAATGTGTATGTGAGTACACTGTATCTGTTCGCATGTTGAAACGATTGCAAGGGACTTGAATTTCTGTGGCTGGTTGATCGACTTATCGATCAAGAGAGAGAGAAGGACGCATGCAGAGAGAGAGAGAGAGAGAGAGAGAGAGAGAGAGGGAGAGAGAGAGAGAGAGTTCATCGAAACCTTATGCACAACTCTATAGATGTTATTATCACCAAAGGTAGTGTTGCTTTCGGATTTGAGAAGTCTCTTTGCTGTGGCTCGCATATTCTTTGATCCAACGGTTTCCGTTAACTAATAGAGCTGTGAGGGAAAAGAGATAAATTAGAAAACCGTGATAGTAAGTCAAGTTATCATAGTCATTTAACACAAAAACGATATGATTATGGAATATTTTTAGTCCGATTTGATTTATTCGTCACTATCTATAATATCTAATATTACTCTTGAATGCCGAAACATTTTACTAAAAAGATATTGCATACGACAGCATTTATCATATATATATATATATATATATATATATATATATATATATATATATATATATATATATATATATATATATATATATATATATATATATATATATATATATATATATATAAATCTGGATAACTTATGTGACCACGGTGAAATCTAACCAACACTTTTGACGTAAATCTATGAAGTGAATTGACTATGATGTACCTTTATGTAATGCCGCTAAGATACGTACATTGTGTAACTGTAATTGATATCTATAACCTTTCAAAATAAACAATACAACATTGAAATGAAGTTAATATTATAAGCGTCACTGTAGTATACGTATTAACTGAATCCTTGCAATTACCCTTTGTAACAGAAAAGGTGTGTGTGAGTGTGCGTGCTGTAACAGTCACGTGGGACATATTTTAATATATATATATATATATATATATATATATATATATATATATATATATATATATATATATATATATATATGTGTGTGTGTATATGTATGTATGTGAGTGTGTGTGTATACAATACAATCTATAAAGGTGGATCACTCTATGAGGTTCATCTTATTGTTGTTATTGTTATTGCTTGTTAAACAGACAATGTTTTTTCCACGTAGTAACGTAGTTGAATTGTTTACCGGTTCGATTTACGAAGAAAAAAATGTATCTTTGTGTGTATTCAATGCAGAATATGTTATGCGTATAACTTTCAAGTAGATGAATGATAAAAGTGTGTCGCAAGTTTGCTCGCTATCCTACTTGTATATCTTTATATCCAATTGCTGATCAAATGAATAGTATGAAGTTTGTAACAAATCTTGGATGCTTCAAATATTACCCGCATGTGTAAAAGATTCGCAATAAAATACAGTCACGTAAAATATGTGTTGCTTTGTAAATGCGCTAAAGATGTATACACCCATTCTGTGTGGGAGTAAACTTACAATTATCTTTTGAATATTAAAAAGGGTTTTGTAACAACAATAGGAATAATCAGTGTCGTGCGTAAAAAAACGAACCCTTGCATCCAATATAAGTATTTGAAAGTATACTGATTTATCAATGACACCAATAGCAGCATAAAACCTTGAGAATTTTGTTACGTCATAAATGAATACAAAATAACTGCAAACCATTAGCAATTCATCTTCGTATCAGTTTGTTGTACAGTAAGGACAGAAAAGATTTGCTCTTTTAGTTTTTGCGCAAAGAAACTAAAACATGCGTATCACAGGACAAAGAAAGCTGATAGAAACTTTTATTTCATTACTGAGTCTTAAATAAGCAACGTGCCTTATTCGCCAAAGTAGAACTGTTTAACCGATCTACGAATATTGTTGTCTGGATCCATACTACCTTTTAAGATACAAATTCATGCATGATTATATATAAAAGTGAATTAATAAAAAAAATGAGGATGAGGGAACTTTCTGTTACATGTTTTTTCTGCTATTTTCAAAAATATTAGGAAAGGTAATTTCCCAGAAAGGTGTCATCACATTTGATAGGCATCCCAGTGTTCTATAGAAGGCTAAGACGAACTAGAACATTACCATGATGGGGCCAAAAAGCTATTAAGCAAACTACTGATGGCCCATTCTAACGATAAGAAGTAGTTTTGATTTGATTTGATTTGATTTATTATTTTCTCTCTTACCCTCTTTTTCAGCTTACACGCATATTGCATACCTTGTATAAACATAAGTCAAACAATGCCCCTGCCGCCATCACGACTCCAGGCTGGGGCTAATACTTGCACTTACACTTACACCATTTTATATTCAAATAATTAAAAGGCAGCAATGAAGGTATCCCCGGACGTGTGCTTGTCGAATGGTTATTGTAGGAAATGGGTACTTTCATTTGCCTTAAGGGCTATAGCGTAATTGCATTCTAGTGAGTGTTTATGGTTGCGCCAGTGTTATGATCCTATGCTGTAATGCTAGCCAAGCATGTTAAGCCTCCCACGCGCGGAGTACAAGGACCACCCATAATGTGGCCTTGCAACATTGATTGAATTAAATATGGTTTTAAATCATACATTTTAAGTCCAGGTTTGGCTAAATACTCTTCGAGTTCAATGCATTTGTTTTCCTTCTTAAAGGTGATCGTTATTAGTAAACATAGAAGCAAGAACAAGGATTTGTAATTTCGATTATCATCACTTTTTCTGCTATATTCAGGCTAAATCGTGATTAGCCAGCTGTAAGTGGTAGAGGAATCTGGATTACCCGGAAAACCAGCGCTAACCCAAAGTCACTGGCTTTTCTCACACATTGCAAAGCCGGGTCTCAAATCTAGCCAGCCGAGAGGGACAGCGAGCAGTCAGTGGCAACGTATTAGAGCACTCGGCAATCAGAGCAGGCCTTAGTAGAATCGTCAGGTTTGTATGATGTCAAGAATTCAGGACTTATCACAGTATTTGATAGATACCTAGGAAAAGGCATTGGTACTAAAAATGATTATCAGATTTATTCGGAAATGGTTATTTGTCACGTTGCATTTAACAATTCTTAAATTGATACTAGATCTAGTATTCAATGCAATGGTCTGTGTTCAATATGCCGATAATTTTGTACCATTGATTTACACATATTTTATGGCACTAAAATGGTCTTTGTATGCTTTTAAGCAACCGTTCATTTTTTCTGACAGTTCTGTGTGTGTGTGTCGAACAACTTTTTTCGTACATTACTTACTTCGGTCAAATTGGTTTTGAATATTAGTTGCGGTGTTTACGTATATTCTTGTTGAAACAAAGCGTACTGGTATCAACTATTCCCACCAGCGAGCTTTCCTATAAGGCTTGATTTATCAAGGGCGGTGTCTTATGGTAAGTTCCCTGTCTGGCTAGGTAATTGGCAATCTGGAATAAACAATTGTATCAACTTACCCAATTTGCAAACCCGGCTAGATGATACGGGCAAAGTATTAAGGAAGGAAATGAAGGGCAAGAAACTAACCTTCGTATCTTTTCTAAGTTATTACGTGATAACGACTTTAAGAAATGTAATCATTTCATAATGGTAATAAAGGTGTCGTGAACATGGCATTGGGAGATAAAATACATTAGTCTTATTAGTCAGTCGATGAAAATAACAGTGCCTGTGATACATGACAAGGTATATTTCGAGAAATGAAAAAAGAAAATTAAGAAATATATATTTGAAAAAGAACATGGCAAAAACTGTCGACACTAGCTACGTACTAAGAAAACATTACTAAGATAATAGGCGTGTCCATTGTACGATTGAAAGGCCTTCCAAATGGATTCATCGAATGCCGTTTTGATGATTCCGCGGTAGTACTTTTTTTCAGTGAGTGAAGACCGGATTAATTAATAATGCTTTGTAGAATCACTCAATTGAAACCCTTGAAGATGGGAGGATTACAGCGCAGATGTCAGATCATAGGACTTATTCTCGTCTTCTTTTTTGGTTAGATCAATGATATTGCACTCGCTACATATAGACAGAGCGTGACCCAATTTACCGATTGTGTGCATATTCATATCCACCACCGAAAACACATAAATCACTCTGGGAAGGGGAATATCATATTTAAAAAAATGTATTTTGATTTTTAATTATGCGTTCATTTATTTGTTTGATCCCTGTTGTCGAATTGTTTGATTATTTTTTTTATAATATGTACATTATTTGGATTATTTGGTTTGTTAAATTCCTTCTGATGCACAGGTTGATTCTTTGATCTATGCTGTTGAATTGTTTCGGTTTATAAAAAGATTCCAGCTGATGAATTATTTCGATTGCTGGGTTATATTGTCGTTAAAAAGGTCTTATTTTAAAATGAACTACGGTAGGTTCGCCTTGGGGATATTCCTTAAAAGATTTGAAGCAATGTGCGATATGACACTATATGCCTATATTCAAATAACTTGACCCTAATTTATCGACTTTATGCCTATATTTGATTAGTTTGACCCTATTTTATTTACCGCATGCCTGTATTCAATTAACATGAACCTATTCTATTGACTTTATTTCTATATTCAATTGACCCTATTTTATTGACTTTATGCACATATTCAATTAACCTGACCCTATCTTATTGACTTTATGTCTATATTCAATTGAATTGACCCTAGTTTATTGATTTCCCAATACAAAATGTAAAGGAATGTCCTAAGTTTGGCCACCATGCCATTTTTCCAAGATCAAAGGACAGCGAGACGGGTCCCCCTTTTTCACTTTGGCATGTTGACTACCTCAAATGTCAAGGGGAAGCCATTAACATCTCAAACGCCATCAGACTAAGAGCTTAATCCATATGTACTACATGCTTGGGCCTGGGGAATGGCTCATTCAACGTGTGAGGTGTCTCCGACTGGGAACTATAGGGGGACCATTGCTCTCCGCCCCGTACCAATTACTGTCACACGTTCAACTCTGCCAGCTACGTCAGGCCGAGAGAGTTTTCCTTTTCCTCCATGGGGGATGTTCCTATCTATCTGTTTTCTCAATTTACCTGTCCACTTATCTTTCTAGGGGTTGAGGACCAAATAGCACGCACGTCAAAGCAATGGGGTTGGGTACTGTCACTTCCCCACTTATCCCATTGCGGGTATTTCGTTGGGTCAATAACCAATCACCAGAAAATCAATTAGGTTCATATCCCTTTCCCAGAAATAAAATTCCCATGGTTTAAATGAAGGTCTGCGCAATGGAAATCGTTCATTACAGCACAAGTATATGTGCAGTTCTCTTAGAGAAAAAGTAAAATAATAAAATTATGTTTCTTGAATTAAATTCAAACACCGTTATTCTTAACGAGAGTTTATGTACTTTGTGTGTCACCCTATACCTGCAACACACCAAAAGGTTCTGACAGCAAAGAACATAGTTTAGGAAACATGTAAGAGCATTGATAGGTAGGAATTAATTGACAAATATTCGTCAAATTTAAAGCGTTTGTAAATTCGATTAAGTTATTTTCAAAATAATCGTAGCACCCAGATAAAGGCATTCTGAAACTCAAATTTAAACTACGTTATATTCCTAGGCCTTTAGCAAGTTATCTCTAAAAGGAAGATTTCGAAATTGATAACTTTTTTGCATTTTTCATAAATATGTAAATAACAAATGTCAGTTCCAGATTTTTTGTATAACTTATTATGTTGATACTAGAGAAAAGCGAACAGTTTGGTTATATCCCACGCAATAGAACTGTTTATTTACAAGCCGCAGAATAAATTCATACAGATCACATCCTCGCAATTTTTTCTTACATAAGTAAAACGTGCAAGTTTTCACTGCAATCCGAAAATCTGATTGCAGAGGCTGCATAGAGGATATGGGAAATAAGGAATTTGATTTTTTGCTACCTCCCTCTTCTTAAAAAGACAACATTAGGCAGGAAATTTGACTCAGCACTGCGAAATTGACTCAGCTTAGATATTGATTGAATGAATGAGTTGTCATCAATAGCACACAAAATATATTTATGGGGGCTAGCACATCTCTAGTGATATGCCCTCAACCATATTGACAAAGCTGAGGAAGGAAATGAGCTGAAAAATAAGACTTGGCCATATTAAGGTTCTCTTTCATAATGCAATAATACTCAGATCTGAGAGGCAGGAGCTCAAGCCTTAGAGATAAAGCGTAGGGCTACATTATATATATATATATATATATATATATATATATATATATATATATATATATATATATATATATATATATATATATATATATATATATATATATATATATATATGTATATATATATATATATATATGTATATATATATATATATATATATATATATATATATATATATATATATATATATATATATATATATATATATATATATATATATATATACATACATACAATATTATATGTTCAGAAAATTCTCATCCTGACCACCCTCAATCAAATGTATAACTGTATAGATAAAGCTGCTTGTAGATATCTGCCAAATACATTTTTGGAAGGAAGAGAATTTTTAGATTAAGCAGAAAGGCATTCATACTACTGAATCTTTTTAGGGATAATAATTTTTCCCTATCAACATTTTCATATGATAACAATCCTAGCCAAGACAAGAGAATCTTAATCTGACTTCAGTTTTACATACTGTAGTCCTAAACACATGGCCAGTACTTATAACTTACATGAAAAACCATCACTTATATTGCAGGTACATGACACCCAATGTCACTATGGACCATCATGGGGATGTACGTTACAAAGAGCTCATGCCCCTACCTTATAATTGTAGTGTTTTCTCTTGAATACCATTGTTACCCAGAGTATGGTGATGCCAATGTCTCAGATGCTATGAGTAAGTAGAGCAATAACACTGGCAAGCCCTATGCAACACTTCAGAAACAACATGTCTACCCAAGCAATGACATGGTAGGTGATTGTTCTATAGCTTTGGTGAGAAAAAACTGTGGGGCAAGTAAAAATCCTCAACTTGCCCCTGAATTTGGGGTTTGGGGCAGTGGGTGAAGATCGGAACCTTTCAAAATCACACATAAAATATAGGAATTGCAATTAATATCTACATAGCCATCTTAGAATTTAAAACAAAAAACAAATCAATACATACAAGCCTTAATAATACATTATTATTTCTAAGATTACCTTTACCAAGATTTCAGTAGTTTCCAAAGTAAGCTTTTTTTTTAATCTAGTAAAAACTGGCATCAACCAATCCACCATGACATATTGATCTCTTTAAGCTAATTCATGCCCGTAGTACCATTATATTACTCAAAACCAGGAAAATATTTTATCCATGAAGTATGCGCAACTTCATGCTGCTACTTGCGAATGTATCATAGGTTTATAAGATGCCAAACTACCCTGAATATTTTGAAGAAGTCTTTGCAATGGAAGCATTTTATGACCATATTTGAACAAGGCGTGTTAATTACAACCCAAATATTTAGTCACCTTCAAATACTTCGCAAACCTTTGCTTTATTCCCAATCCATTTTCATACCTATCATAGTATCCGGACACATAGGAAGAGTATTTTCAGTATTAGAGTGTTGATTCTTCTATCCTGAGCTACCTGCAGCCATCAACATCACCTGAGTCCTGCAACCACCCATACATCACTCACTTCATAAATCAACCCATTTACACTCGCAGCAACCAAAAAAAGCTTTTTTTGTGAATTCTTATGGGCAAAAGCATGATTGAGAAAATATTTGATGGAGAAATGTTAATCAGAACAATATCAGAACAACTTTCCTACAAATATTTTGTAAAATCATCCTTAATTCCCAAATTATTGTCAAAAGCACCATAGACACTGATGATAATTCCTTGAGGAACTTTCAAGCGTGAATGGGTTAACCTGCTACCTGGTGGTCCTGATTATCAATTTTTTTTTTCCAAATCAGCTAACGTGTTGACAGAGTCAACAGATTTGGGCTGATTAGATTTAAGGGGGAGTTATGCATTTTCTTTTATTTCACTCCCTCATTTGACTTTTCAAGAAAATTGATGACATATTCATCACAATTTCATTTAAATTGCCTAAGAATAATTGTTGCTAAAAAAGAGGAAAAAATCCTTAACCTAGAAATTTCATCTTTTCTTTCCCAATTTTCAGAAGAAATTGTCAGCTGATTATGTAGATAATGGATAAAGATGGTCCTGCCTAATGAAATATACATGGCGCACCTGGAGAGGAGCTCCCGGAGAAATGGTATATATCATCATTAGACGGGCGGGCGAGAGAGGAGGATAGTGACCTAGCCCGTATGGGGAATGCATGGGATGTGAATTCCTGGCAGAACTCCACAGGCGCTGAACGTCATTAGGACGCTCGCTAATTCCATTATTTATCTGGCATTGGAGACAGTCAGATAAACCGATTGATAGTCCTCGTCAACAGTAGGGACTAATGGAACTTAGACTGAAAGAGTCCTTTCTTACAAAGGACTGGACAAATGCATTAATGCATCTGCCTACCATTCACTAGATGGGAGCTTTACCAGCCTAGACTGAGTTGAAAATCATGAGAGCAGAATCAAAGTCTGACATTTAAGTAAGGTTTCTAATGTTCCAGCAGTTGATCTTTTTACCATAATATGATATTTTAAAACTAACTCAATATAACTCATTTGTTAATAAAACTTATGTTGTGACCAAGGTAAAAGTTACTTTCAAGAGATTTTTCTGAACTATGAATAATCCCTGCAACTATCTCCATTTCAGATATAAAAAATCTAAAGATACCAATCTAAAATGATATCAATATTCATGTTGGTTTCACAGAGCTCCATATTAAGAATTACTAAGATAGCTCTTAGGCAAATGTTGCTTCTCTCTGGATTAAAAAGGAGTAAAGGAGCTTGTGTTGACAAGTTTCCTTTAAAATATACAATTCTAAGATCAGTTTTTCGTTTTATTTTGCATAATTGCTTTTTTTATTTTACAGTTCACTCTTTGAACAAAATATACAAGATAAAAACAACAGCATATATTTATATATTGTACAATAAATCAACAACACCAGAAGAATCACGCTTATCTCTATTGATATTTCACATGAATCATTCTGATTTCAGAGTTAAGACATACTTTCTCATGTTATAATGGTCCAGGGTATTGTGCATTGAAAAGAAATACTTATATATGTTTTAATAAAACATTTTCCTATCCCTGCTTCATTCCAAAGTTGTTTCCATAAATATCATATATACAGATTATTATATATATCATCTATATCCATGAGATATCCCGGCATGAATAGGTTAAAGAATTTGTTAAACTGCAGGTAAGTCTATTCTTCACATTTTTCTGTGAACAATTAAAATATTCCAAATATTCAATTGAACCCTTTGCATTTCCTTTAAATGGAAATACTAAGTAGGTTTTAGCATGCTTCCTAGGTAGGGTTGAGAAATGAAACACCTATCAAAGGCCTAAGTGTTTTCACCTGCATAAGGAAGGTGACAGATCTGATGGGATGGAACCTCATTCTTATCTGACACGCAAATCTGAGGTCATTTCCCCCTACTTTATTAATTCAGCCATTATTCCCATGTGCCTTAATGTTGTCGATTGTCATTTTCCATAATTCCCCAACATTTCCCATTTCTCTGTGAGTTAAGTAGTCCAGGTGCATGGTCCACTTATAAATGGCCCCCCTTGAGAGGAATGGAGAGAGGGAGAGGGAGGGAGGGAGGAAGAGAGAGAGAGAGAGAGAGAGAGAGAGAGAGAGAGGGTTGGGGGGGGGGGGGGGGGAGGGAGGGAGGGAGGGAGGAAGAGAGAGGTAGAGAGCAGAATACTGGGCCTTGATTTATCATCACGTTGAGAGTGGTGGAGGGTGTGGAACTATAGGAGGGATTGGTGGAGAATCTCGGAGAGGACGCAGGATGGGTCCGTAAGGTTCCAAGATGTCTGTCACAGATACTTTGGGTCGCGTTGGAGAGGCGACTACTGGTTGCAGCGAGCGCTGCGTGGCAGACGTGATCAGTTCCGTTTTTCTGGGATGCTGCAAAAAAGGGTGGTGAAAAGTGGTTAGTGCGGTGATAAAAGATGCATTAGCAAAAACATCCAGTTCAAAGTTCTACATTTGACTTTCAAATGCATGCCATTATGTGCCCCCTTGCGACTGAGGTAATTGCAAGTTAAACAGACAAGCAAACAGACTCCTGGTACATAAAATTCCATTATACATGGCAGCTGATAGTGTACAAAACTTCAAAGACTACCCACATCATGCATTCAACTCACTACGTATACTAACACAGCATGACCTACAACCCATTACCTTAAATCTGACTCTAGAACTCTTCCGACCACAAGAGGCATTTTGACCAGACTACACACTGTTTTTAACCCATTGATGCTCACAGCATCCAAAAACAGCTTGGCAATTTTGATGAAATCCTGAAGGTAACAACAAAGTTTGGAAAATATTTCGAGGAGAAATGCTAATCAGAACACTACATACAACTATCCTTCAAATATTTGGTAAATTGATTCTGAATTCCCAAGCTGTTGTCAAAACTATGACTGATCCAGAAGACAATTTTTTGAGGATCTCGTAGGATTAATGGGTCAACCCCGGGTTAAGTACTAGACTTTCCAATCACTGTTCCCTTGAACTGGCCCCAAGCATGAATAACTTACCTGTTTAGGTCCTTTCTTGATACGATTGCCTTCCCTCACAACCACTCCTGGTGACAATTCCATGGACTCAATCTACAGGCAAACAAGAAAAAGATCAAATAAAGCACCACTGAATTTTCACAATTGGGAGGCATAATAGAAGAATACTATATATTCCACTTGCACATAGTAAGGGATACATTTCAGGAATATACCAATCAAAGACAACCTCAAAGCAAAGAAGACTCTAACAACTGCTTTTGAGGGAAATATATCAAATCTATTGACTATTATGCACCTTTCATACCCTAAGATGAACCTAAAATGAACTTTTAACCCCCCCCCCCCTCATCCCTGAAACAGCCTGTCTATTTGTGATTCTGAAAAATGAATACAGTTGTTGTCAAGTAACTAAATTACATTTGACACAAAATAGACAGGATTGAAAACCAGATCTGACTAATGAATGTGACAAATTTGACAAGATATTTCTTCCAAAATGATGAATAACCATTTTCAAAAGAACATTTTTTATGGAAAATGTAATTAAGAATAGATTAAAGATCCTAGCTTGCCAATAATATGTAATATGCCTTTCTTCACATTGCAATAACATTTGATAGATCCCATCAGCACGAATATCAAACCTTCTGTGCTTAAACTATTATTGCAAAGAATTATTGAAATAAAGCATAAATTGCCTATAATATTTGAACAAATTATCACACTTAAAGTTCAGGGTTTTGATTAACATCTCTCCTCAAAAATACCTTTCCTCTAAAATGCTCTGTGCAGAAAGGTATACATGTAGGTATATATAGTCAGGCTGCTTTGGGACTAGACAGTGCAAGGCCGAATGATCTATGGACTCTACAATACAGTGTGGCACTCATACAAGCAAAATATACCATACAGACATATCAAATAACATCATTGCCTGTTTAAGAGACCACCTGTTAAGAGAAACCACCACTTATTCAATGCAACAGTTTTCACCTGCTGGTTAAGTGCAACTGTTATGAAGAAGCACTGTAAGTCTTCACATGAGTGGTAGCTCTCGGCAGGTCTGCCTGTATAATACCAGATTAGAGAGATCCAATAAAAGGCCCCTCCTCTTATCAGTAATGGCATTGTGAGGAGCAATATAGATTGGTAATTCTTCTTGCATCAGGTGCCAGCCTAGTAATGGATGTCACATTTGAGTGCAATGGTACCATCCTGGGAAATCTATTAGCTAAAGGGAATTAGGCTACCTTACAGCTTACAATGTCAAAAGGAATTATATGTGGGGAGGGGAATGCAATAAATATAGAAAGTGGCCACTCAGGACCTGTTAAATCTCAGCCCTGATTTCCATAAAAACTGTAACAAGCACTTCTTGGCCAATAAATGCAAACTTACTATACAATGCTATTGAAATATTATTTCACTGAAGGCACAAAGCAGCGGCACCAAGTATATATAAACACTTAATGACAATGCATATACCTCATTAAAAATGTAGCTTGGGCATAAAACCAAATAAGGAAAATGAACCATGAATCAGGAATGAATATCAGCACTGATTCATGCCCACAGATTTCCTTGACAAGTGTCATATGGATGTATAATACTTTTGAAAATAACTTGATATACTAAATAATTAAAATAAAATTCCTATTACACTGTTAGTGGAGCATTAATCAATAATTCTTATTCAAATATTCTTCAAAAATACACTGAACAAAAAAATATCAAAAAATATTCATATAGTTTTGGGGTGCTGTAAGCACATATGGTTAACCCATGTGTATCTAAAATATGTGTTGTCAATTAAATACCACCCGGGATACAGTATCAATGGGCTGATTAGGGCTAAAATTGATTCACCTTTTCCTTTCAGCTAAAACTCCCTATTGGTAAATAGACATCTTAGTGCAGACTCATATTACAATAATCCTCTACATCAATAAGCAGCATAGATTGGACCTACGCTGTTGCCAAAGAGTTTGACAACCTTATGTTCTATTATCTATAAACATGGTGCATTCAAAATATTAAAATGACATTCAGCTTTCACTTCTATTTCAATAATAAGTTATAAGATTTCCCTGGCGCTATGTACGCTTGGTGCTTGCAGAAAGAAGTAACCCCATTCATGCCCACCACAAGTTCCCCAAGAAATGTAATGTCTAGATATAGCATACCTTTGAAAATAACAGGAACTTACAAAATATTTGATGGAGGAATATTGATGGGGTTCAGATTAACCATTTTCTCAAAATATTTTCTAAAGGATGAAATTATCAGAAAAGCATCACCAAAAAAAGACCATCCTTTCAGGGCCTTACAGGGATGAAAGGGTTAATCTAGAGCCTTATGAGAGAATTATATCTCCAATCAGCCCACTAGATGCATGTATCAGTTCACACCTGAAAACATACAAGGCTCATTGAGAGGAAATAGGCTTACAATTGGCCTTGTACATGTCTCTATAGAGATATGAGATGAGAGGGGGTTGTACATGACAAGGCTTTTGCCTAGGCCGCTGGGATTGACATTTACATATTCATCATATCCAATACAGGGTTATCAGTCAGTACTGCAATAGGATTACCTTAGCCTTGGACATGTCTTAGCACAGGGGACGCTTTTGATCAGGTCTGTGCAAAATATGGCTCACAGTCTCAGGAAGGTAAGGGCATGCCTCAATGGCTGAGTGGTCTAAAGCGGCACACAGAAGACAATGGGAACCAGAGTTGAGCTAAATATGGCTCACAGCTTCAAGAAGGTATGCACATACCCCAATGGCTGAGTGGTCTAAAGCGGCACACAGAAGACAATGGGAACCAGAGTTGAGCTAAATATGGCTCACAGCTTCAAGAAGGTATGCACATACCCCAATGGCTGAGTGGTCTAAAGCGGCACACAGAAGACAATGGGAACCAGAGTTGAGCTAAATATGGCTCACAGCTTCAAGAAGGTATGCACATACCCCAATGGCTGAGTGGTCTAAAGCGGCACACAGAAGACAATGGGAACCAGAGTTGAGCTAAATATGGCTCACAGCTTCAAGAAGGTATGCACATACCCCATTGGCTGAGTGGTCTAAAGCGGCACACAGAAGACAATGGGAACCAGAGTTGAGCTAAATATGGCTCACAGCTTCAAGAAGGTATGCACATACCCCAATGGCTGAGTGGTCTAAAGCGGCACACAGAAGACAATGGGAACCAGAGTTGAGCTAAATATGGCTCACAGCTTCAAGAAGGTATGCACATACCCCAATGGCTGAGTGGTCTAAAGCTGCACACAGAAGACAATGGGAACCAGAGTTGAGCTAAATATGGCTCACAGTTTCAAGAAGGTATGCACATACCCCAATGGCTGAGTGGTCTAAAGCTTCGATTGGATATGTCTTCACACAAAAGAAAAAGGGATGCGGGATTATGCAATATGTGTCACAGCTTCAGCAAAGCATGGGGCATACCTCAATGGCTGAGTGGTCTAAATCTGCTACTGGACATGTCATCACATGGAAGACAATGGAAACCAGGATTGTGCAAACAAAGCTTAACAGCTTCAAGAAGGTAGAGGCATGCCCCAATAGCTCAAACCTGCCTACTGCATAATGTTTCTCAACCCTGCATTAAAGGTACATGGGCCAGCCCTGATGAGAAAGTGGTCTAATTAATAATACATTTAATATTTGAAGAAGAGTTGTTAGTTAGTTTTGGATCACCATTTCGTCTACAAATATTTACTTAAAATTGCTTTTTATTGAGAGATATCACCATATTGTGTCTTACAATAACAAGTGACCCTAGCTACCTTTTTCTGCTCACAACCAGAAAAGGCATTTTTGTGGCCACAGATAAAAAGTAAAAATATTATGTAATTTTCTGGTGGAAGTAACTCCCTAAAAAGTGACATCCATAAGACATCCACAAATATTTCCTATATGATGATTTTCAAAAAAGAGAAAAAAATCTTTTGAGCTCATGGCCTCACAAGACATTTTTGATCAAATATAAAATACAGCATTACTTGATATTTCTGTTGAACGCGATCCTTTGATCACCTGATAAAACAGTGCTCCGCCAGAAAAGCACTCAGAGAGAAGGATATGATGCAGCAAAGATGCTATCACACTCTCACTACAAGGTGATTGTGCTATTAATTCCACATAGCAGGAAAAGGCTTTCTACCAGCAACACTAAATTCTTGTTACAAACAAGGAAACAACCCCCAAGAAGAGCGATATAAAAATAGCCCAAAAAACACTGCACGGAAATACCTGGCCGACAAATGAATCATTGGTGGCGAGGAAGTGGGGAAACGGCCATTAATCATTGAGGAAAATGAGGGGGAAGGGGGTCTAAGGCCATGCAGATGGCAAATGCCTGCCCATCAGCATCGTAAAAGCATCGCTCATTTTCCCCGCCTTCATCAATGATGCCAAAGAAGTCTCGCAGCAAAAGAGTAGAAGTGCCCAAATAGGCTTAGGCTGGATACTAAAGGGATTCCCAAAATGGCAATGCCAACATTAAGCTATTTTGCCTGGGGAGAAAACAACACTCTCTACACTACCTATAAGATCTAAAAGGCAGCTTCTCAACAGATTTCACATATATGCAAAACTAGCCTCATGTGTAAAATTTCTTTTTAAAAAACTGAAACTGCAAGAATAGCTCACAACTTTGTAGTACCAAGGCGAGTTTCTAAGCAAGGTATTTGGGGAGACCTGGCAATCAATGGGTTTACTCCAAGAGCCCAGGCACTTTTTAGTAAACTATCTGAGACTGAAAGATTTGCTGGAGATTTCTGCAGCAGTATTTTATATCAAATCTAAAAATGCATTTCTCACAAATGACAGCAGCCAGGTTCAGTGGGAAAATGGCCATTACCGGTCATTTCAAACCTTTTTGAATACACATTTGCAAAACTTGTCAATTTCTTCATCTTCAGAAAAAAAAGAATAACAGACTAATTGAGAATGTAAATGAAGCACTTACTCATGATGATTCATTTATTAATAGTTTAGGGTGTTTTGGTTGGTTGTCATGGTTACCAGTGCCAAAAACACCAACAAAAAATTAACAACAAAAAGAATTAGTATTTTCATCATTGCTAGTTTCACCATGGCTTGAGATATAATTATGACACTATTTTTTTTCACAAACTAAAGTACTGTTTGGAAAGATGTGAAATTCACCCAGATCTGCATCTTACGGTGGATCTCTGCTACGTACAGAATGAAGCACAAAAACAACCCAAATGGCATGCACATATTGCTTAGCCCATTCAGGCAGGAAAGGTATAGTCTGGATCTATAGTGTTTAACCCATTCATGCATGCAGTTCTCTTTTGATGTGCTCTTTGCAACTATGATATTTTTTTAAATCATTATAGAACTAGGCAGCAGTAGAAATGAATGGTTTAACCCATACATACATGAAAGGTGGGATACGATGGAGCATTTTTGTTAACTCCCAAACAAAAAACAATTTTTTGAAAAATATAAGGGAAAACGTTCATAAGTAGTAGTACAGTAGCCAGCCACCCATTTTTGGGATTCAGGTTAACCCGAGAGCTAGAAAATTTCCGTCGGTATAGTACACAATTACTAACCCCCATGCATTTTGTGAATTTATACATTATTTAGTAACTACTTTAACCCATAAATGCTCACAGTAGCCTGACAATTTCGATTAAGTATTTCAGGCTAAAGCAAGATTATGAAAATACTTGATTGAGAAATTTCGATCAGTACATTTCCATAAACTCTCATTCAAAAAGTTTGTGAAATGGTGCTTAATTCCTAAGACTTTTTAAAGGGAGCATCAAGCATGAGTGTGCTATAACTTATAATTCACTGGAAGAAGTATGACTTACCAGTGGAGGGGGGAGCGGTGTGATGGCATCCTTACTGCTGTTGTTGTTGATGCTGTGCTTTTGGCCTGCACGGTTATGGGAGGTCCCAGATGAATCAGTAGTGGCCCTGGTCGAGCCTACAAAATACCAAAATCAGTGAAACCAATTGAATAATATCACAAGCTGGTCTTAAGGCTGAGCGTTGGAAATTAATCTTACGGATACCAACTTGAACACATAAGTGCCTGTAACTGAGGCATTTTGCTCTCCCCCCCCCCCCCCCCCCCCCCCAAAAAAAAAAGCAGGGAAGTAATGGGGAGTCCCACATGGATTATTAGCATCCCTAGTACAGTCTATACAATATACACATTAAACAAAATATTTGATAATGTTATAGGCTTACTAATACATCAAACTATCGTTCTAGAAAAGAAATTCAAGATAAGAATTGTACACTCATAACAAATATTCTCTACATGAATAAGATTCAAATATAAGTTAAAATTCATGGAAATCTGTGAGGTGAACTGTAAAAAAAGGGTTGACAATTTCCAAGTGATTGTCAGAGAAAACAAAAGATCGGATTTTCCAAATAAAAAATTAAATGAAATACAGATCTTTATCATATTTATAAATTGAAATAAATCAAAATGCTAACACAATATCAACAAAAATAAAAACTCTCTCCCTCAAAAAGTGATATAATGTTCTGATGGCTGAGTCAGATGCCTTTGGACTAAGGGAAGCAATTATGGAATTGATTATACTATTTGACTTAAGAGAATCCCACCGCTAAATCAACTAATGCTATTTTCTCTGTTTTGATCGAAATCTAATTAAATGTGAAATTGCTTTTTAAGCAATGTTCTGTTCCATGATCAGTACAAATCCCTAGACAAGAGCATCTTAATCTAGGTAATTGGAAAGGAAAATCCCAAAATTAGAAGTTTACATTTAAAATTGAATGTTCTCAAATCTTCTTCATCTCCAGGTCAGAGTGAATAGACATAAAAGGATTCCCTGATTCTAGAAAAAAAGGCAAATTATGAAGCCCCTAAATTTCAGCTCTAAGTTGATTGTCATAAGCAGGAAATATTGGATGTGATGAATAGTTGATTAAAACCAAAGAAATATGCAAATGTACTGATGTCTTAATCATAGAAAGGGATTACAGTTGTGAATTCTGGTTTTGATTACATAATCAAGGGATTATTGATAGGTGTATTAACTAAGCCGCCAGTTTCACAAAGCTGCCACAGACACAAAATGTCCTCTGTACTGATTGGCTACTGCTATATCTTCTTAACCCTTTTGATGCTGAGCCTACTTTTGTCAAAGGCACAAGAGCGCAGAAAATTTTGAGTCTTTTAAACCCTGGCATGTTGGTATGGATGGGATAGCTCTCGCTGAGTACTATCATATGAGTACCCACTTGCCTGGGTTCCTGTCATTTTTCAACTTTTTTTGCATCATTTTCTATCAACCAAATTAGCCACCAGTAGTATAAGGGTTTAAAATAAGAAAGTTTTCTTCCACTTTTTTAAATATTTAAGATAAGAATATAAGATGAGCATACCGGTACTTTGAAAAAAAAACTTTGAACGAGAAATTTTCATCAAAATACAACAACATTCCTTAAAATATTGTAAAAACAATCCTAATTCTTAAGTTATCGTCATAAGTACCAGAGATCCAGATGCCAATATCTGTAAGTACTCTTAGGCAATGATGGGTTAAATAATCTATATCTGTAAGAAGCGAACAGACTGTAGTAAAGGAATGGTTGAGCGGTGCAATCAAAATATGCAATTACTGTAAATTGATACAATCTGAATTATATTGAAATAGTCTACACTACAATGCCATCATTCTCAAAATAGTTAAATAAAAAGTCAACCGTCAGACCTATAATCAAAAATGCACTGAAATGATGATCGATAAAAGATATTACCTAAGGATGTCCCTCTACTGGTACTTTCTGATTTCCCCTTTTTCTTCTTATTGTTGACGGGCATATAGCGTCCTGTCCTCATAGCTTCCAGGCGAGCCTGGGCAGCCTCTACCTCTGGGTTTACTATGTGGAAACCAGTGCGAACTCTGAAACAAAGGCAATACATGCAGAATTCAATTGAATTACTGGTAACCCAATAATACTTTAAATTTCATATAGAAATTGTTGTCTCGATCTTTAATTCTTTTTACTAATAACTTTGGAATTTGAAATAATCTTTATTAAAAATTTAAAGGAAAGTCCTTGGTAGTGTTCTCAATAACATTTATTTTTCAAATATTTTCCCAACTATGCTCTTTCTTGCAAGATTTCAACAAAAATTTCAGGCTGAATTTTGAATCAATATTTCTCCTTCATACACTTGAATCACAGACTTCCAACTCAAACTAACTTCCAACTAAATAGACTCTCCCTGGTTGGATGATATATACTTTTATTAGAATACTTTCCTAAAGGAGTCAGGCTTTATGTGCTGTTAGAGGGGGACTTTTTCAAAATATACAGAGTGATACATTAACCCTTATGCTGCTGGTGGCTAATTTGGCCAATACAAAATGATGCAAAAAAACACACCTAAAAATGACGGGTACCCTGGCAAGCGGGTACTATATACTCATCGCAGAGTACTCAGCGAGAGCTATCCAATGGATACCAGCATGACAGGGTTTAGAAGGTTTTCAAAAATCTTTGCATCCTTGTGCTTTGGATGAAAGTAGCCTTAGCATTGGAAGAGTGAAACCTATGATTACTATAACTTCATTCTACCCATGGGAAGGGTATTAGAGCAAGGGGACTCAGGAGGCTGGTAGAACTTTGATAATGATTGGCCAAAAACATCTGCTTACAAGAAAAATATATTTCATCTAGATAATGGATAAACATAGTCAACAGTTTTTTTCTACCCAATGGACACTTGAGTTGCAGCTGCTGAACTCATTAACAAGGATGACCTTTAGGAAAACAATTGCTTGTCGCTTGATATCAATTATATGTCCTTCATCCAAGAAAATGGGTTTTACTGGGAGTGTGACATGAATGTTTGTTCTGCCCATGAGAACAGGATGCAGGCCCTGCCAGAATGGAGGATGCTTAGTGTTCCTATCACTTAGTCACAAAGCCTAAAATACAATCACAGCTAAAAAATTACATTCTTACTATATATTCAGTTATAATAGCGTAACTGTTAATATAGACTTCATATACTAGCTTGATGTCCCATATTTGTACCCACCCTGACTGTCTAGTAACCTTCCCTAAGGCTATAGAACCTTACTGTACTTTTGAAAAAATGCTCTGATTTTACCTGCTTTTAGGCCATGAAAAAACACATTCTGTGTGCCCAAATTTGCATATTAAGTCAACGTAGCACAATGAAAGACAGAATCTGTCAAAGCTAATTGGCGTTCTCAGAAGTCACATGCAAGGTCAATCATTTCAATCCCTGGACCAGCCAATTTAAATTTCATCTCTTCCTACAGTGTACAGCCTATGGGTGGCATCCATCACAGTCATAGACATCTGCACGTAGTTGGGCAGCCTCCTTTCATACTGGAGCTTAATATTCCTAAGATTTCCTTAAGAGGATGGGAAAATAACAGACATTCTGGGGAAGTTGAGACACATGTATTCTTATCAGTAAGGCCAGATTTTTTTCCTTTTTGAAATGAGGAACTCCCCACTTAGACCGTCCCTACAGGACAAACCAACGCCCTTGCAATACATACCTCAGTTCCTATCTAACAGCAGGATAAGTACAAAGCGGAAACTTACCTTTTGCTGTTAATGTCAAAAACCATAAAGAGATGAATAAATATGTCATTTCTTAAGATAAAAAAAAGTTTGAAAACTAACATTGGTCACTGATGCAGAAGGAAATTTGGCTACCTTAGGCAAACCGTAGGTTTATTCCATGTCACTTGCAGTTTCCAAATATGACTCAAATGGAAGTTCTATCAACAGGTCTTGTGCAGAGATGAGCTGCCTACACGATCTGCTGGACTGCGTGGCCATATGGGCAGCCCTTTTAATGGCTAGACACTGGTAACCACATGCTCAATCACAGGGTCTTAGCCAGGATTATGAAACTGGGTGCCTAAAATTGGCAGTTGCAAAACTTCAATGAATCCCACTACATCTACACTCAGTGGAGCAGCCTCCTTTCATACTGGCGCTAAATAATATTCCTAAGATTTCCAAAGAGGATGGGAAAATAACAGACATTCTGGGGAAGTTGAGACACATGTATTCCTATCAGTAAGGCCAGATCTTTTTCCTTTTTGAAATGAGGAACTCCCCGCTTAGACTCTCCCTACAGGACAAAACAATGCCCTTACAATGAATACCTCAGTTCCTACCTAATGGCAGGATAAGTACAAAGCAGAAACCTACCTTTCACTGTTAATGTCAAAAAACATATAGAAATAAATAAATATGCCATTTTGGAAGATAAAAAAAAAGATTAGGGGAAAAGTTTTAAATTCTCTAGGGCTTACTTTGCACAAAAGAACATGTAGGCTTGAAAATATTTAAATTGGTCGCTGAAGGAGATTTGGCTACGTGAGGCAGACCGTAGGATTATTCCATGTCACTTGCAATTTCCTAATATAACTCAAGTGGAAGTTCTATCAACAGGCCTTGTGCAGAGGTGAGCTGCCTACACGATCAGCTGGACTGCTTGGGCAGCCCTTTTTGTGTATAGATAACCACATGCTCAATCGTTCACCATTAGCACCCTGACCCCAATCACCCCATTCATATAAAACAGGGACATAGGGCAGCTAAACAATCACAATGCGTAAATAAAGACAAAACCTGATTCAAACTAGAAAAACAAAACAAAACACGATGCTTCGGTAAAAAAGTTACTCTTGTCATTCAAGACATGCAACTGAGCCATGGAAGCCTAGAAAAAACTTCACTGAATCCCACTACAAATGTAGGGAGATATCAAGAGATACCCTGGACAGCAACAGTCATTTGTTATGCATTAACCACTATATTCCCAAGTCATGGCAGTCTGATAGATGTGCATATTTTCAGGAACTCTGGTAAGAGTGATGTTGGAGTAAATTTCATGTCCATTGGCATAACCTACAGCTTAACTACTGTATACAGTTTAAATATTGAAGCAGTTTAGTTGATGCATACTGTGCACATCCATGAAAACCACATTTATTAAACTAAGCACCATTTTTTGGACATTCGATCCCTATGCTAGTATTATACAACACACTGACAGGATAGCACAAAAGGCAACTGCCTGCCGAGCAAATTGCATGTACTTAACATGCACAAAATTAACACAGTTTACAGTAATCAAAAGACAACCCTTCAAAAACAATATTAATTTAACACATTCATGTCTATAGCATCACAAAAAGACATGAGTAGTTTGGTAATATATTTTAGAGGAAAGCATACTTAAGATTATCCAAAATTATTGTAAGGTGTAGCTCTATATAAGTATGTACTGGTCAAGGAAATCAATTTTAACAGTCATATACCCTCAATGTAATGAGACATTTCCAACGTTGTCTATCACCATGATGTTGTGGGCACACTTAGATTTAGCGAAAAGCGCCTCAAGTCTGGACGTAAGAATACAATTCAGATCCCTTGTTAAGTCTCTAAATATGTAATAAAAGATAGAGAGAAGTCTTGACGGCCGTGATGAATATTGGCATGGGCTGTTGTTTTGAGTCTGATGTTCCTGGCAGCAGGACGTACTATGTGCTGGCAGCTGCCGTGGAGCGGTATAACAGAGAGCCCACTGGTGCCAGCCTCCTGCCATGTGCTGCCCACAGATACACACAGCTACGCCACCAATGCTAATTCTCATTGCTGGCCTTGATCAATACAGACACATCCAAAAGTGTCAGATCGCTGGACAGAGAACAACCTCTGGGCACTTGAGCAGAATATGAGAGCACACAGGAACCTTAGTATGTCATGGGCGCGGTCGCCTCGATTAGCCCTTAACCCTTACAATGCTGAGGTTACTTTCGTTCAAAGCACAAGGACACAAAGATTTTTGAAAAAATTAAAACCCTGTCATGTTGGTACTCATTAGATAGCTATTTAAACTGTCAGTGCTAAATAGATATGAAGTGCTGCTTCATTATAATATAACAAAATAAGGTTTCTAAATTATTTACAAAAGTATTGTTGCTCTCAACTAGCCTTAAAACTGCCCGTGCTAAATAGATATGAAATAAACGAAATGACCTCCTTTGAACTGTCTAGCTTTGTTTGGTTTTTAAACATGTGATATAACAAAATAATATTCAAGTTATTTTCAACAGAATCGTTGCACTCAATCAGCCCTATAACTGTGATTGCTAAATAGATATGAAATAAATGAAATAACTTTTTTGTACAGTCTAACATCGTTTTGTTTTTTAAGAAGCACATGGGTTATAATTTAAAAAAATACTTTTCATGATTTATTTAAGTATATATTTTTCTCCCAATTAGCACTAAAACTGCCAATGCTAAACATATATGAAATAAATGAAATAACCATGCATGCATTGTCTAGCATTGTTTCATTTTTCTAGAGGTTTGGGTTACAATATCTGAGGCATTCAAAGCTAGCCTTAAGTCTCTAACTACAATTGAAATTTGAGGTCAGGTTTTTCACCACCTAACACACTAACTCGCTGTCATTCACATTCTCCTATTTTTCTTACTAACACTGGCACTCATCCCCACCTAAGTCTTCTATGAAGTTTGGTGGTACACCGTAAGAAGAAGAAGATGACATAATAATATTCCTCATTTATTTTCATAAGTATCAGTTCTCCAGATGACATAACCAGAAATGCTTGGGTTAAAAGGTCAATTTGAATGCTTTCAAATTGAAATTAGCCATTGCCTGTACCATGCAGTGAGTGCACAGGATAGCCCTGCTGTCAATATGTTAGTCTGAGTGGCCCAGCTAATTGGATTAATTAAATCACTCTGCAGCCATACAGTGCTGAGCAACGTGTATAATTTGACAAGGATAATTCAATAGCCCTGACTGGTTCTACATGGCTTACTCTTATTAGGTCTCCTCTCCTCCTATCAGATATGCCACAGCCCATCAAGCTCATATCCTCATGCCAATCTGCATTAAGGCATTTGAATTGCACCGTACCGATGACCGAATATTTTTATAGTGAGTTGACTAACATCAGAGATATACATTACCTATGTGCATCTCTGTCATCACTCAAAAAAAGAAATTGTAAGTGCTTTTTAGATATCTGGGTTTGACTACATATAAGATGAAGACTATATATTTTCAATATCATTGTATTGAAATATTGGGTAATACACATAGCTTCTTATGTGAAAAACTATGGCATTACATTTGGAATGAGAGAAACCTATTCACATCAAATATAAAAGGTACCAAATAGCATTTTTTGGAAAAAATATTTTGAGATTTGGAAAATGAATAGAATGTTATCATTTTGTGGAATAAAGGAACAAACAATGAACAATATTTGGTACCATATTGTAAAAGAAAATCTTAAATGAAGTTGATAAATGAAAAGAATTTGAAACCATATTGGGACTAAATTGTACCATAGTTCCTCACAAATTCAAAGCCTTGTTGATAGATGCCATTTTCAGCCTTGACTTGAGGGGGGTCTTCACTCACTGGAGTAATTTATCATGTTATTTATAAACAGCGCTGCCAATCGAGAGTATCATACATCATACAATATAATCAATAATGCATGCTATCAAGGGCCAGCACTAACATAGTGCTCCACTAAGAATACAGATGGGGTCCACATGGGCACATTTGCCTACATCCACCAAAGAGTGATTCCAAAAACTACTTTAATAAAACATGATTGTTTGAACGATGCATTAAACCCTTTTGAGGAGTACAAGGATCTGGAACAAGCTACTACTACAAGCAACTCACAACCCTTATTAATTCCCATATGCAAATCTGATAGGCTAATTGTTCACTCAGCCTTAATATAAATAAGTGGGGTGTGAATATTCATATGCACTTAAATGGTCTGAATGATTGACTATGATATCAGAAATATCTAACTATATAGAAGAATAAAACTACTAGTCAAATCTAGCTACCGTATTTGTTCAAACAATCCCCTAAACCCCTGATAACCAATCACCCTGACAACTAAAAACAGCTGCCCTTCCTCACTTGATATGTATCAAGTATAAACTAGCATATTGCAAGTAACAACTGTGGGAAATAGGATTAAATGCCCAATTAGTTATTCTAATAATATTCAAATTAGGAAAGATTTGCAGCACCATGTAAGCTTTTTAATCTTACATGTTATGATATAAATCAAACCGAGATGAGTTAGTTATCCCATTCACACTCAGAGATCCCCTAGGAAGTATTGTCTGCTACTCTTATTCTTTTCAAAATAACTTGTGAATAAAGCAAAAGTTCAGAAAATATTTGAAGGAGAGTTGTTGGTTGACTTCTCCTTAACATTTCTCCTTCAATTATTTTCCAAAAAATGCTTCTGTTCGAGAAATATTTCCAAAATTGTCAGGCTTGTTTTGGCCGCCCTAAGTGTGAATGGGTTATGCTGCTGATGGAGAACAGGCCAATGACCAGACTAGACCGTAGGATGGTAGGAATCGATAAGCTATATGTACATTTCGATTGAGGCTGACAATATGATCACAAGATGCCTAATGAGTTTACACCAGAAATCCCTAGAGCAGCACAAAAAGCCTGCCTATTTATGTAAAATATTTTTGATCATGATGAGATCAATTTTAGAAGATATTTAATGGAAAATGTTATCAAAACCCAAATCAGAACTCTCTTTCAAGCACTTTTGCAAAAATATGATGTATTGCTAAGTGTTCTTTTTTTAATTTTCTTTAAAGTACCTTAGCATCCAGACAACAATAGCATAAAAGGAAGTATATGCTTCAATGGGTTAATAAAAGTTGAGATGGAGCATGAAGCAGGTTCAAAGAGTTTGGCGGCATGATAAATTCTTACAAGATGAGTTAGTGAGAACATCAATCTCACTCAAACAGATGAGGCAATGACCTTATAAGCCCACACTTGAGGGATGGCCAAGATTATAAGTTGAACATGAAAAGGAGAAAGAGATTCATCAAGGTGAATTACACCAACAGATTGTATCTACTACAACCGCATAGCACTCATTCTTCATATCTAACGAGTGAGAAGACCCCCTGCAGAGATTTCCATTCATCTATATCTAGATGAGAACCTTGTTCTACTATTAGTGCATATAGCCTATTAATTCACTAATTCATACTTAGAGTACACTTTGAAAACTGTCTTCAGTATCTATGACATTTGAAAATAATAGAATGGTATTCATGAGTTCACAAAACATTTAGGGAGAGTTTTGGGTTTAAGACTGATGAACATTTCTGATTTAAATATTCTCCAAAATATTCTCTGATTTGGTCAGAGAGTTTTTCCTGAAATAGTCAGGCCTGGTTTGGATGCTACTGGCATGGATGGGTTACATCCCCAATCAGTCATCCATCCTTAGAGAATCCATGAGGACGGATAAAAGAGGAGCAGCATGGGGAAAATTCTTTACACCTCATACCAAATTTGAAGGATATAATCTGTGCACTTTTTTGAAAAATCAAAAATAATGCATCAATATAATTTGTATTCTATTATCATAAGCATTTCCGGCTATAAATTTGGTGATTGCATCACTTGAATTATTGATTGGTTTATTTGGATCATTTAGATATGCATAATGCTATTTTCATTTACTCAGCAATAATCAATTGATGCGATTTATTCCAGATGTATATTTCATAATAAAAGCAAGTACAAATTTCATTGCTGTAGCTGTTATAATAGAGATCTATTACCTGATAGTGCTCATGGTTATTGATAGGCATGAGAAAACATACCTTACAGTGCTAAATTTCATATCTTTTTGTCTGGTTTATTAATTGATCCCTCCTCAAAATATGCTCATGATTATTGATTGGCATAAGAACTATACCTTTTAGATTTAAAATTCCTATAACTCATTGATTTGGATAAAAAATTTGACCATTTCTAATAAGATTTTTGAAAAATAACCAATCCAATCCCCGCCCACCCGCTAAAAAAACTCTTAATCAATCAAAAAGGTGAATGAGTTATTAGCCTCACTCTAGAAATACTGTTACATATCCACAAGTATCCAATAATGTAATATGAAGTAGATCAAGAGTACAAAAAGAGTTTGGAATGTGCATGTATATTGATATCGATGTAGATTGCTCTGCAGCATAATGAATACAATATATTACAATCAATCATCAATCTAAAACTTATTGCTATTTGCGTGTAATAATAAATATGATATATAGCTATCCATGCCCAGCAGAAACCTTCTGGTATTTGAGTTTTGCAGGCATGTGCCATATTCACTAATTGGAAGTGGCAAAATGTTGCGAGCCTTTCATGTAGAGGACAGCTTTACGATGCAGTTCCCAGGGTGCATTGATGATGAAATGTACCTTACGATGAGGGCAAACTGCCCTAAGCTCAAATAGATTGATACAATATCCAACCCAATAATATGCAATTTTGACCCGCTACATTCATATCAATAAAACAAGCAGTAACGTTGGGCCTATGACAGTTTTATTTGTAGTAGTAAACCGGTAATCACAAGCTAGTATTGTCCTTAAGTCATACATGGATAAAGTTTGATGCTAACGGTACTATGATACCGACTTGGCAAATTGCTTTCCACTATGGGTCCTCCCAAGTTCACAATACCGATAGATCCAATACGAGAACATAAGGATTTTCCATTGTTCACTGATCCCCAAAGTTATTTGGTCTTGTAGTTTGATGTTTAACCTTTTAATTCCCACAGCAACTTATTTTTTTACTGATTAAACAAAGTGAAATTAATCATGGGTTAATGGGCATCTTTAAAGTATGTTTACATACAAAATATATCAAATACTAAAAATATCATTAAATGTATCAAATACACTTTATGATTGTTATTACCAACACATACCCTGATAATATTTATTCCACTATCTGGAAAGGCAGCTTAGATATGTGTGTTTTCTTTAACAGACTGTACTGAGACATACAGACATGCATTCATGTCTATGGCATTTTGGTAACAAAAAGAGTACAAAAATTCCAAAATTAAAGATTTATCATGGAATTTGAGTACATTTAGGCTACCTATAATGAGGTCATTGAAATAGTCACAACAAGGTGTCCATTCAATCTAAAAGTAATTAGTTGGATAGAAGACAAAACATGTTATACTTTTTTAAAAATTGTGGCACATTTTTATAATCACATTTAACCTGTTCATGCCTAGCTTCATTAAATATGTCATCTGGGTCTATGCCTCTAACTTTTGAAAATAACTTTGTGATAAAGCATATATGAAACAGTAGAGATTCAAGCTGGATTATAATCAACATTTCAAATATTTTCTTAAAATTGACTTTCTGAGAAATTAGCAGGACATTTTGAGAACCTACAGGCATGGGATTAGACAAATGGAAACAAAAGACTATGTTCTTACCTATACAGGTAGTATGTTTACACAACCCAAAACAATCATTAAAAACAAAGAAACAAACAAAATGTTCTTACCTATGGGATGGTAGTTTTTCTGGGTCCAGCTTTATCACTGAGACGACGTTACCCCTGTCGTCATAGAGAACGTCATGGTGACCAGGAGGACGACCACCTTGGAGCTAGAAAACACAACACTTACATCAATGAATCCATGCAGTGAAGAATGGGCAGAGACAGAATACAGAATTTCTCAGTGAGGGGTTCATTTTCAGCCCAAATCGAAAAAATAATGTTTTAACATTAAACCAACATTTGAGTAGAACCCCTTTAAGGTGCTTTATACATGAATTAATATAAATATAAATTTTTAAGACAGGCCAGTGAACAAATAATCACAATGATGTATATCCTATGTCAAATGCATAAAAGAGAAGGGATGGATTTCTTGAATCCTCAGGCTTATTTTCACAATTATCCTATGAAAATAATATTGGTAAGTAATAGTAAATAGGGCCTTTTTAGTACAAAAACCTTAAGACTAATACATAAAAAGAGGGTATTCCTCGAACTCTTCAAACATAACGCTCTATATACCCACTTGAAAGAATAAAATTCAAGCATCAAATACGTGTATATGTAAAAAGTGCATGACTCATCAATGTGAAGGAAACATACAATAATAAAAAGTCCTTACTAGTGGATTGTAGGCAGGTCACATACAAAAACTAACCTATTCGATACTTAGGTGCTAGTTTATCAAACAGTTCTGTTGTCTATGATCAAAACAAGTGTTGCATGGTATTTCAGCCTCTTATTTTACACAAATATGCACTCAAGAAGACATCATCCTCATCTAAATGCACACAAGGAGAATTCAACAGGTACCAGCAACAACCCATTGCATAAAGGACAGCCACATCGAAAGCTGAGTGGCAGACAAATTGCTAATTGCAACTCCACTCAGCTGCTTAATGGAATATTTTGTAAGGCAATTGTGTACAGGCCTAACGCTAAAGTGGGAGATGAAGTGCCAGCAACTATTATCATAAAGGCAGCAGCCAGCAGTCCAGCCTAGCTCTCTCTCTCTCTCTGGAAGGCAGCACTCTCCGCAATGAAAACACCCACGGGCCAGGTGCTTCCATTTACTTAATCTCACACCTTTCAGGCTAATTCGCCTCTCACCTCAATTGCTTCTTACACTTTACAGTGGATGTTGAAGTCTTATTGAGACTGTGCAGTATACAGGGAGATCTTAACCCATTTATGCCTGTGGCGCCTCAATCCAACCTGACTAGTTTGGCCATACTTTTGATTAATATATAACTTAATTTTTCAAGATTTAGAGGACAAATGCATGACAATGAGAGCTTTAGGCATTAATGGTTGATCTATTCATGCTCGAAGGAGCCAAAAGCAACTCAAGCAATAACATCTTCATGAGAGCATTTTTTAGAAAATATCTAAAGGAGAATGTCAATCAGAATTTACCCTAAATATCACCTCCAGATACGGTACTAATTGAGTAACTCTTTTATATCATGCTTATGAAATTCGGCAAAAGTCCTATGTAGTCCTATGTGGATGCATATAGACACTTTATGGTAAAAATCAAACTGGACGATTCTACCATTATTACAATTTTATTTTGTTTTCGTTGATTTTGCCCTATAATTCCTATATAATAGCAAAAGAATGCTTTCATTATAGCAGAACGGTATTTCAGGCAGTGACAGTATCTCAGGGAGTATCTCAGGGATCAGAAAACTGACCTCATAGCAAAAATCCTGTTTTAGTGCCCAGATATTTAATAGCTTGCACAGCTCCTCTGCCAATCTATGGTCAGCCTTCAATGGGCCAACAGCTGCTTACAGACTATGAAAAAGGGGGCAGTAAGACTTTATTTTGTATTCCATTCTCTATTTCAAGTTTATGTTCAGATTTTAAGCATTAATTCTTACTTGAACTAGAATGTTTTGGGGAAAATACGACCAGCACAATCAAGAGGTGGTCCAATTTTGGGAAAATTGTCATCGGTGAGATAGGCGCAGCTAGTCACCCAAAGTGTTCCAACTAATTATTTCAAAAACTATTAAAGATGGCCCAAATTCAGGAGTGCTGTATTCTTCCGATTAAGCGCACAGTGCGGGAGGACTTTAGGAAAAAAGTTCTGTACATGGGTGCCGGTAAACTGCTGTTTTACCGCACACCCCAATGATCGAGTGCCAATCGTAGTGTATTGGCCACTATCTCACCTTCGCGCTCTCACTGTTCAGCTTACTTAGATGCTTGGCGCTACAACCCAACAGCAACAGCGCAAAGGAACTGCAGAAATGGCAGCGCTCTATGCTGGTTTCCAGACACGGCAAGAGGAAAGGTAAGTGATTTCGCTTTTCTTACGTCTTCTTGGGGAATTTTTCCATCACAGTTGCGCTGGCCTTATTTTGGTAATATTTTTGGGACCAAAGCATTTTTCAACAAATGTTGGAAAGAGAAATGTTCATCAGTACACAGTTAACTCTCTATTTCCCAATATAACATCAGTCCAGATGAAACTTGTCAATAAATCTCCAGGCATGAATGGGTTAATAAGATTATATTTCAATGATTTATATTCTAGCAGTATAGAAGATGCATGGTGAATGAGTGAACTGAAAGGGGGTGGTGGAAACAGTGTGTTGGTGCCAGGTGGCGGAGTGCTCACAACAAATTCTAACTTAATTACCATGAAACCTGTCCAATTAAACACCTACAGACATTTGATACCTTTTTTTAAATTGACAGCAACGCATTCTCCCTCCTGGAGGAACATCTGTGCATGCAACATTGGGTATATCCAGCACTTAGGGACCCCGATGAGTGTTGAATGTACATAGATTTCACCACATCAAAAGAGGCACCAGTTCAGCATATATATTACAGATGCCCTTATCTAAAACCATAACATATGAAGTGTCTCCCATACAGGATTGGTATAATGTTTCTTAGCAAAACACTAGACCAGTACACTTTAGCACACTAGATACATGTGTTACATGCTCTAGATTAATTAATGCACTGTTCTACAAATTGATATCAAAATGAATATACCTCTATAACTAGTTACATCTTGAATATATAAACCCTCCATCCTCTTCAGCAAATAAATTAATATAAATGTAATTCCATGCTGTTTTTTGCTAGAATACAATTATCTACAGATAAATGCCTTCACCCAAAATGGAATAGAATGAAATAGCTGCATCTTCATTATACTGGCAAGAAAGCAAACTGCCCATAAGAAACTAGTGATAGGGCTGTCATTGAATGGGAATGTATCAATGTACCAATTTGAAACATTTTTAGATATTGAAATATCGAAAGAAAAAATCATTAGCAAAAATTGCTCAAAATTAAACACATGGCTTTCCATTGCCTGTTTTGACTGTCATTTATATCTTTTAAATAATTATCAGTATGAGAATATTAATAGAATTATACAAATGAATTCAAACGGGATCATAGCTCCAGCTGTGTTGATTTCTAAAATGTTGTCTCAAGACATCCCTCCTCCCTTCTTGCAACCATGGAATCAAATTGCATTGAATCCCATTAAATCCAAAAATTAAAAAAAATCTATCAATAATTAAATCAGTAATTAGTTTTATATCAATAACAGCCCTATTATAAACTATGATAAAACTTGACTATTTTTGGTGGAATATACAACATGTAAAATGCCAAGTCATAATTTCTATTTTCACTACCCTCATCATTACCACCCTCATTATCATAATCAAAACTATCATCATCAGTACCAGAATTAGTCCAGGCAATCTAGCCCAAAAATGGGCATTTCAAAAAACTAATTGCAACAGAATTTTTTTTGCCACAATGCATTTCTCTAAGGTCCCCAGATCAACATACTAAAAGTCCTAAGGAATCCTCGCATGGGAAATATGCTAATTTGCATAAATCCAATATGGCCGCCAACAAATTAGAAATGGCTTTATCTCTGTAACCGAATCATGGTTTTGAGTAATAAAAACACCTTTTCTAGGGTTTTCAGTTACAAGGATTCATTTAAGATACCTTTCAAAACATTTATTGTATAAGCTCATTTGCATAAATCCAATATGGCCGCCAACAATGAGAAATGGCTATATCTCTGTAACCGAATCATGGTTTTGAGTAATAAAAACACCTATACTAGGGTTTTCAGGTACAAGGATTCATTTAAGATACCTTTCAAAACATTTATCATATAAGCTCATTTGCATAAATCCAATATGGCTGTCACTGATTGAGAAATGGTTATATCTTAGAAATCAAATCTCATTATTAAGTCATAAAAAGTTGTATGCTAAGGTCTTTAGGTGCTAAAGCTCATTTAATATGTCTTTCAACACACTTATTTTTCTTTTCAGATTTGTATAATCTCAGCATGTGAAAATGCTAATTTGCATAAATCCAATATGGCCACCAACAGATGAGAAATGACTATATATTTGTAACCAAATCATGGTTTTAAGTCATGAAAAAATCTATATTACGGTGTTTTCAAATACAAGTTTCAATAGAGTTATAAGCTCATTTGAATAAAGCCAATATGGCTGCCTATGAAATAAATGAGAAATGGCTATATCTCAGCAACCAAAGCTAATCTTTTAGTCACGAAAATTTGTATCCTGAGGTCTTATAGGTGCTAAAACTCAAAATGCTTAAAATGTCTTTCAACACAATTATTCCTTTGGACATATGCATAATATTAGCATGGGAAAATGTGTACATTTGCATAAATCCAACATGGTTCTACATATAATTTGGCAATATTCATTATGCTTAACTCTAATTTTTTGTTAATTGAAATTCTGGTCACAGGGTGTATGTCATGTGAATGTATTGATCACCAGTGATCAGACAATGATTATTGAAACCTCTGCCAATTTCTACCTGCCTGGAGAAGGTAGTAACAATAGGCAAGGTAGTGATTAAAGGGTAGGGTGTTCTGTAAAGGTAAACACATACTGTTGACCGGTGATCTGGGCATTTATACAAAACCCCCTATCCATTTCTTGCTACCAGGAGAAGGTGGCGAACGCATGGCCTTCCTGGTGATTGAAAGGAGGGGGGTTCTGTAAGGCTAAACACATACTGTCCACCAGTGATCTGGACATGTACATTTAAACCCCAACCAATTCCCTACCTGCCAGGAGAAGGTGGTAAACATAAGGCAAGCTAGCGATTAAAGGGAGGGGGGGGGGGGGGTTCTGTAAGGGTTACACATACTGTTGACCAGTGATCTGGACATGTATATTAAAACTTTAAAACCCCTACCCATTTCTAGCTGCCAGGAGAAGGTGGCAAGCACAAGGCCTGCTAGTGATTTAAGAGGGAGTCCTGTAAGGGTAAACATGTACCATTGACACAGGGTGATAGGTTATTGTCTACTCCCCTTATTTCTCAGTTATTCCCCAGGTGACAGCTAAGACCTTGCCCCAATTTCTCAGTCATTCTAAAGATGAAAGGACCATGTCTTCAATTCTCAGGCATTCCACAGATTTCAGATTGCCTTCATTTCTCAGTCATTCACCAGATGACAGGACCACATCCTCTCTCAGTCATTGCCCTGATGACAGGATAACGCTTTTATTTCTCAGTCATTCCCCAGATGACAGGACTGCGCTTTCCTTTCTCAATCGTTCACCAGATGACAGGATCACGCTTTCATTTCTCAGTCATACCCCAGATGACAGGACCCTGCCCACTAACTCTCTTAAACCCTTTCATGCCAAGTGTCCCTCTGGATAAACATTGTCTGATTCTCTGATTATTTTTTAAGTTAACTTGATTTCACATTATATTTTAGAGATTTGTTTTGAGTTTACAGTAACATCTCTCCTTCAATCAGCTTTTGAAAGATTTTTTTGTTAGAGGGATATCACTAAAATAGGCAGGCTTTTTTGGGCACTACAGATCTGTATGGGTTAAGGCTTATCGAGTGTTTACCCTTACAGTCATGGATTGACCTTAATGATCGTATAGGGTTATTTACCCCTGGAGCATGTGATTTTGCAACCAGATGTTGAATGTTAAGGAGCCAATTCTGCAAATAGACATCAATTTCCAATAGGAGCACTTTGAGAATTGAACTTTTTTTCGATTTTTATCACCCCTTATTTTACTTTATAGTTTATATCCAAGACCCCCCTAGCCTGGACACCGTACTTTTGGCACACTGTTAGCAGCACACTGCATTCACAGGAATGTATTGCTCCTAAATTTAAATCCTGGGAGCCAAATCTGTACCTGCCTGAAAATGTTAAGGTCATGCAGTCCATGTATAGAACCCCCTTACCCTTAAATCACTAGTATGACTTGTGTTTGCCATCTTCTCCTGGCAGCTAGAAATGGGTAAGGGTTTCAACATCCATGTTCAGATCCCTGGTCAACATTACGTATTTACCTATTTTATAGAAACCACAACCAGCCCCCCCGGCCCCTCCCTTAAATCACTGGTATGCCTTGTGGTTGCCATCTTCTCCTGGCAGCTAGAAATGAATAGGGTACGTATCAGGTCACTGGTCAACAGTATGTGTTTACCCTTACAGAAATCAACCCCCTTTGGTCATTAGCATGCCTTGCTTTTGCCACCTTTTCCTGGTAGCTAGAAATGGGTAAGGGTTTCAATATACATATACATATCATTGGTCAACAGTATGTGTTTACCCTTAAAGAACCCCCCCCCCCCCCCCTTTTTATTCACTATTATGCCTTATAGTGTTTGCCACCTTCTCCTGGCAGTTTGCAATTGGTAGGGGTTTCAATATATTTTTAAGATCGCTGGTCAACAATATACTCACATGACATATACCCTGTGACGAGTCAAGCGTCATGTTGGATTTATGCAAATTAGTATTTTCCCATGCTGAGATTATGCAAATGTCCAAAGAAATAATTGTGTTGAAAGACATTTTTAAATGAGTTTTAGCACCTAAAGACCTGAAGATACAAATTTTCATGATTAAAAAAAATGAGATTTGATTGCTGAGATATAGCCATTTCTCATTCATAAGTGGCCATATTGGATTTATGCAAATGAGCTTATAAGATATTATAAGGTATTTCAAATGAATCCTTGTAGTACCTGAAAACCTTAATATAGGTTTTTTCATTTTTTAAAACCGAGATTTAGTTACAGATAGAGCCATTTCTCATTTGTTAGCAGCCAATCGTATTTATGCAAATTAGCATTTTCTCATGACGTGGATATGCAAATTTTTAATATAGAAATAATTATGTTGAAAGATATTTTAAAGGGCTTTAGCACCTATTTAAAGGGCTTTTGCACCTAAGGACCTCAGGATACAAATTCGCATGACTCAAAAATGAGTATTGGTTGTTAAGAAATAGCCATTTCTCATTTATTGGCAGCCATGTTGGATTTATGCAAATGAGTTTATAGGATAATTGTAATGAAAAGTATTTCAAATGAATCCTTGTCCCTGAAAACCCCAGTATAGGTTTTTTCATGACTTAAAACCATGATTTGGTTACAGAGATATAGCCATTTGTCATCTGTTGGCGGCCATATTGGATTTATGCAAATTAGCTTATATGATAAATGTTTTGAAAGGTATCTTAAATGAATCCTTGTACCTGAAAACCCTAGAATAGGTGTTTTTGTTACTCAAAACCATGATTCGGTTACAGAGATATAGCCATTTCTAATTTGTTAGCGGCCATATTGGATTTATGCAAATTAGCACATTTCCCGTGCGAGGATTCCTTAGGACTTTTAGTATGTTGATCTGGGGACCTTATGGAATTGCATTGTGGCAAAATAATTTCTGTTGCAATTAGTTTTTTGAAAAATGCTAGTTTGCCTGGACTAAATCACCATTTATACAACCATAACATCAGGATCTTAGCCAGCATTTAAAAACCTGGTGCCCAAAATTAGCAATTGTAAAGTTTTTTGGTGTCCTATTCTTTGACCCTTTCAATGCTGAGGCAACTTTCGTCCTAAGCACAAGGATGCAAAGATTTTTTGAAAACCATCTAAACTAAGGGAGACCACAATATAATCAGATTACAACCATAAACATGTATTTACTTATTAAAATAAGGTATACTATCCATATACAATGCCATAGGAATTATATTGAGGTGAAAGAAATTCAATTATATGCTTGAAATTGATGGTTCAAGAAGTTTCTCACAAAAATATTGGGTGCCCTGGCAGGTAGTTTTTGAGGGTTTGGGTATCCAACTGACACCCAGATACCTGCTGGCTAAGACTATGGATCACAGTATTACTCTCATTCTCACCCCATCTTTATCATCATATCATTTATTCATTTGTGGGATAAATGTTCATCTGAACACACTCAATCAATTAACATGTTATATTCTTATGTTGCCCATTTCCCCCATAAAGCATTTTCTGCCAAACTTATGTCGACACCTTGTTGTTTTCTATGGAAAAAGTAATGTAGTGGAGCGTGCTTTAGCTAGTGACTTTACACGAAGCTAAGGATTGTTGAAGCTGAAATGCATACCTGAGAACCATTCAGTGTTGAGGCCTCCTGATGTAGTGCAGTTAGCAATAGAGAAATGTTATCATGTTTTAACTGCACTGCCATCTATTAGTAAAGGATCAAACTAGTTAGATAGAAAGGAATAAGACGGGACTAAAAACTAAGTGATGAAGTGGCAAAAGTTGTCTTTTTCATGCCAGAAACATGCAGCCATAAGGTATGAACACATTTAAAATACATACAAATATAGATGTAGAACATGCATTACTAAATGTAGAAGGGGTGCTTTTTTAAACTGCAGTCTAAACTGCAGTTTAGTTACTTATTCAATACCAAAATATCATCTTAATCATTTAAATGTTTCATAAATAAAATATAAGATGAATTTGATTAGTTTTGCAAACCCTATCATTGCTTGCCTTTAATATCTATGGTTAAACTTCTGAGGCTGCTTTGTATACTTGGATGTTCCCTATTCAATTTAAGTACTAGAATGTAACTAGATTATTCATGAGAGAAAATGTAGCATCCAGTCAAATATTCTTTTCATAAATTTTCACAATATCTTGAGATCTAACAGTGGTCCCTGAGCATAAAAGATGAGAATTCAAGTAAAACATTAGAAATTAAAATTCATTCTACTAGTTTAAGTGATCTAAATTTACATAGGTACTCCAAAGTGAAAACTAGAAAATAAAAACTACAATACATTCTTCAATTTAAGAAGAGCTTTACCAAGATTTTAATTTTTGCTAGGAAAGTTCTATTTTTTTTTGCATGGCATAAAAAACGATATCAACTTTTATCTACAGAAGTTGATACAGGTATATTGGGCCCTAGTATGCAATCAGAGCAAAAGCTGCCTTGAAACTCACCTTTAGTATTGAGTGGCAGGAGAGAGGCATTTGTAGGATACTTGGGTCTATGTCCTGATCAACATAGGATTCCATCACCTGACGAGCATACTCCTCTTCAAAAAGTTTGCTTTCAGTTTTTTCTAAACTTTCTGTCAAGTTTTTAATCCCCGCTGATGAGATCCTTCCTTGATAGGGCTTGAACTTTTGTCTTCTTTTAGAATTTGACCGTGTTTCAGAATTTCCCTGAAAAGACAACACTTAGGGATAAAAGATTTTCTTTTTGCACCATGTACACTATGTAGGAAGCCATGTAACATCCTCAAACTCAAGTAATGTTGGTTTTGATAAAATAAAAAAAGATACAAAACTAGTAGTAACTAAATAATTGAGGACATGCAGCACTAAATATAAAGACTAGCAGTGTCCAGTTTAGTATAACCTAAGAGAAATTTACTTTGACAAATAACAAGTACAATTTTTTGTTGGCCTTACTTTCGACTCATGACATTACTTACTGTTCATCTTCTAACATAGGGAAAATAATTTCTTCAGACCAGTAAAATGAAAAAACCTTTCCTGAGATCAAAGTTAATTATTTCATCATTTGCAAGTCAAAATTGTGCTAAATGGGTATATTAAAGCCAGGCAACTCTATAATAACCAATAATAGCATACATTCGATTTTTAAAAATAATAAATTCACCTGTTACAAAAATGTTATGAAAAACTTCTCCGAACTATCATGACTTACAGATTTGTCTCTGGATGTCTCTGTAGTGTCTGGCGGAAGACTTACATCCACCTCTTGGTTGATGGTTGAATCCACTTCTACACCAGCCTCCCCTGCACTTTCTTCATTTCTACTGGCAGTCTCCTCCCCATCCACAGCATCTCTCTCCGCTTCCCTACAACATAGTGAAGGCAACCTGAGATCATTTCAATAGCAAACACAACCCCATGATGTGAATTACAACCCAGCTTATTACAAGGCTGGGGTCTGGATCGAGAAAGTGAATTTCTAATCTTATTTTCTTTTCAGTAAAATGCAAGTATATAAGCAATGTAACACTAATCAAGAATAAACTTGCATGGTTTAAATAATGAAGCTGTTGGACCAGAAAGCAGAAGGTCACCAATTTGAATTCTTAAGCAGAAGGACCCTCCTTGGTAAGCCAGTTTACTTCATATTGCCTCATTGCACTCATTAGTGATGGGCTTCTGGCAATGAATTGTATATCATAGACTTAGTGGGCTTCAAGGTAGTTGTAGAGGTTACACTGCTCCAACAGAAGTTGAAATGGTTCATTGAGTGAACTGGCCTGCTATGATTGAAGTGTATAGGGCTTTGTGAACACTGACAGAGAAGAATTCGACTTCATTTTTACTCACTCCAGGTGTCCAGCTTCCTCTAGGTCTTCCACCAAGCTTCCAGCAGGTGTGTTTGGTGTCGCAGCTTTCAATAGTTGTTTAGGGACTGAGCCCTGAGCCCAGCAGTCTGTCATGGCAGGATCAGGTTCTGAAAAGGCAAAGTAATTTTTTCAGTATAGATGAGACAGACAATTGACCCAGAATGACAAGCAGAAACTTGAATAAAATGTAAGGATAATAGCTCTGAATATATCAATACATTAATGCCTAACTATCATTGAATGATTCATAATTAAGAATTGAAAATGCAGCACCTCCACCAAGATTATAATTTTGAATCTAAACCCAGAGAATTGGCAGAACTATATCCATTTAGGATCTGGGCAAAGGATAACAATAATAACTTTTTTCAAAAGACACTCTTTGGAACCTAAATGTAATATGAACATGGAAGTCAAGACTGCCTTTTAAAAACTTACCTTCATCCTCAGTCCATGCTGTGTCTGCTTCCATACTCTTTTCTCCTTCATCTCGAGATAAAAATTGCCACTGAAACGAATTGGTGAATGTTATTCTCAACTTATGTGATGTATTTATATAATCAAACACACAACAGAAAACCAGTTAAACCAAGAAAACTATGTCTTCAAATATAACCTGTGTAAACCTGTCTATTGTTTAATACTAGGTTTCTTTTCGTGATTATAATTATAAAGATAGAAAAACCAGAAAAGATTTTAGTGGGGTTAGTATAGGCCTAGCAGATAACAAGGCCACTTTAGTTGTTCATAAATTGTTATTGTTCGACCAGACAGGTGATAGTTTGTCATCTTACCATGAATCAAAACATAGACATTAAAAGAGAAGAACAGAAGTGTATAAATGGAATACAGAACTCAAAATATTCTTGTAACAAAACAAGTACAGACAGTGTGATAGTTACATTCAGTATGTCAAATTGTTAAAAATGCACAAAATCATTAAGAAAACTTGAGGAATTGTTTTGCAAATCGTAGACACTTATTTTGCATACAACAAAATGTAATTGCTATAAGGCACTTTCAAATATCTTTTAAAAGAAAAAAATCACCAGCAGTGAACAACTGACCTCTATGATTTGGATGAGAGCATCTCTTGCTTGTGATACTGTGTATGGTAATAATTGTTTTTGTATATAATTATCATATATTATTTTCATAGCCGATGAGCAGACTTCCCCCACAATATCCTCAATGAAGTCATCACCTTCATCTCTATCCACCATTAAACTCCTGCAAAGAGAAACAAATAAAAGGATTGCTTTACCAGATACATATACAATATAAAAAAGCTCATTCAAAATATGTTTCATCTTAGATTCTCTTTTTAGGGGGAAAAAATCTTCTCTATAGACACATATTGCTAGGGCTGTCATCACTAAGGAATTTTTATTGATTCGATAATCGATAAGATTTTTACCCATACGGCACTTCAATTCGATTCGCTATCGCTTCAGACATAACATTGCCTCACTCTTGGTTTTCAGCTAATTGATATGCAATTAGCCCATCACGCATTATATTTTCATTCCCCGCCTCCCACAATTTTTAGGCCATATAGGTACCTAAAATTTGTGATCTCGTCATTAGCGCCAGCTAAGTCTTCGCCCATCATAGTCTCGAAAGGACGTACAACAATGCATTGCGTTGACCTGCGCAGTAGTGCGCCAGAGATAGTTCGTTCAGAATTCCACTTCCGTGTTGGAAATGGGGTAAGTTCTTGCTGATTTGACATTTTTTGTTAAGTTTTCTGGTTGTTAACGGCACTTTTGGCCTGTTGCGACATTTCCAACCATTTTTTAGTTTTTTTAAGAGCGGATCGATACCTCAGCATTTCTCCAGTACGGATTAGCGCTAGGGCTTTGCCATCGATCCATCAATACAGCTGGCATCGATGACAGCCCTACATATTGCACACACAAAAGGTGCAACAAAGCGAAGACCTTATATATTTGGATCAGGATTTTATGATTTAAGCTATCATTCTTGACATTGTCCAGGTTGTTGCATGCCTGTTGCTTGTTCTATTCCATCATTTCGGAATCAGGGTGTCAAATAACAACTAGTCCTGAATGCATGTTACCAGAAGTTCAAGTTGTTTTTGTTTTTGGTTCATTCAATTAATGCCAATAATGGTAAAATTTAGCCTTTAATAAGGGGAACAGAAATATATTTCAAATATATTTCAAGATCGAGTTTAAAAGCTTTAATCTGGACATGACCAAAAGCTGCACAGAAGAAAGGAAGGAATTAGTAATGTCAATCAAACCAGGTTACCATAATTGCATCAAATTCAAGTCATAGAATAAATTGAATACAATCCCAATTACCAATCAAAATAATTTTGACAGCTTACCAATCATGGTCTGTAAATTTTCCAGGAACTATGTCATGAGAAATGGCTGGTGTTGGGGCATTAGTCCCACCCTTTGACTTGTCAGCACGTGATTTTGAAACTGTTGATCGCGACATCGTAACTCTTTTTATAAATTATTTTGAAAGTTTTTGACTTGTCAACTTGAGTTCTTCAAACTTCATTTGGTATGTTCATCAGCATACCATCTGTAAGCAGATGCCTTTAGGCAACCACTGCAACACATCAAGCATGACAACAGCGCAAGAAATTTGTCCTCATACCCTCGCAACTGCGAAGAAGGGTTTCAATGGGGTTTTTTGACAAAGTTTTAAAATAAACAACAAAGTCCCATGGCAGCCATATGTACACAGTCAAAATGGCTTCCCGTTGCCATGTGAACAAACTCTCGTTATTTCTCGGACACCTGCGAGAAATTGGTTATATCATCACTCGATAGAGGGCGCTACATAATAAATAAAGGTAAAATTATCATTCTTTGAGCGATACCTAACATTTCCAACCGCCATTGAGCCAAACTATATGTAGGTATGAGAGATAGTATGATGCAGTTTTAATTATCCTTTACGGTATTGCATGATATAAGTGTGCTTGACTATTGATTTCTGCAGACGATAGCAGATCTCGTTCAAATCGTATAGTGTCACGTGACACAACATTTACTCATTCCTGTTGGAAATGGACACACTCATTCCAAGGTTGGTAATTTACTTATTTTGATGGACCAGACTCCTGTCCTAAAGCTGATATACGAGGGTCAGCTGGACTTGACATTTGATTTGTGTTCACAGAGAAAGAAAGCCATTTTATGGCACATTCCATCTCTGGAAATATGCCTCTCAATCCTTTGATATGCCCTTTTACTTTTTTTACTTTTATTACAAATCCTCTCATACCAGCATACAGTCCTAGATAAGAAGTTCATTGTTGTCATTCCAGAATCCCAGGAGGCTCAATATGGTATGTTTTACAGGTAGTCTTGTGACTCTTATACACGTACGTTTAGAACTAGAAGTCAGTTTTGAAATTATGACTAAACATTATAGGTGACCATCCTGGAACACAATGGATTGTGGTCAGTGCTGGAATGACAATCCTTCTGGCATGGTAATTGGTTAGTTCGAGCAACTCTAACTGTGGTATAGGCCGTCGTTTACTATATGCTGTCTTAGTGTCTATTGGCCTAATCACAGTTAGAGATCCGAGCATTTAAAATGTAGCATCTGCCCCAAGAAAACTGGGCGCTCATATTTATAACCTAAAACACCCCCCAAAACCAGTCACGTTTGTATCATACCTTATTTGTTTGTATAATTATATCTTTATTTGATAAAAATCTGGTGCCTAGAGCTGCACTCACCACTCACGAACTCGAGTGGCTCGAGCATTCGGGCAGGCGAGCCGAGCTCGAGCTGAAGTCATCAACTCGCGAACTCGTCTATGTTTTCAACACAAACATAACGCAGAAGATCTAATATAAACTTTTTTATTACTGCTTATCGCTGTCATGTTTTTTTTACAATCCCTGATGTATAAAGGCAGTGTTGAGCATTTTACTGACCTTTGTACTACTCTATAGAAAGCAATTAGTAAATATAGATAGGTATTCTTCTATGCAGGCTCATTTTAGAATGAAATAACCATGTAAATGTGAGCTATTCTCAATCAGTAAGTATTTCTTTCTTAAGTGGTGGGCTGAATATTGAAATTTTATTTAAGAAACCGCGCATCCATCCATGAGCTCACAAGTCAAAATGGTGGTGAGCTCATGATCGAGTTGATCTCCCTCTGTGAGTGCAGCTCTACTGGTGCCTGTACGGCACACTTTTAAAGTTGAGGCGGTCAACATTGTGGAGTTCACTTCGCCAATGGCTGGCGTTTAATATGCACCAGGGTCTTAGCCAGGATATAGAAACTGGGTGCTCAAAATTGGCAATCGTAAAATTTTGGGGCGTCCAAATTTTCAAAGGGAATAACAAAATACTCAGATTTCAACCATACACAAGTATAAATTTATCAAAATAAGGCATGATACCCTTATATAATGTCAAGGGAATTATATGAATATGAAAAAATTCAATTATATGCTTGAGATTGTCATCTTTAGAATTTCCTCACAAAAAAATATGGGTGTCCTGAGGGGTGCTTTTTAAGGGTTTGGGTGTCCAAAAAGACACCCAGACGCCCTGCTGGCTAAGACCATGATATGCGTACATGAGAAGGGAATCCCCAGCTGCTAAACTAAGCGAGCAGTGGACGTGTGCGGATGAGCTGCCCAACGTAAAAAATAAAATGCACAAAAGTGCAGAAATATGGTAAAGGGTGGAAAATCTTAAAAATATATTGTGCCAAACCTGAAATATGTTTTATTTTTCACGTTGGGCAGCTCATCCGCACAAGTCAACTGCCCCAACTTTAAAAGTGTGCCATACAGGCAACAGATAAATAAAGATATAATTATTAGGGCTGGGCTCGATAAGCATGACATCGAGTGATCGGCAAAGTCGTAAGATCGATGTTCAACATGAGAGGACACCGATTGCCGAATTCGATACGGCCCCCCCTACCTCCATTGTTTTCCCTACCCCCAAAATACAAAAGAGCCTACCCTATTTTTTAAAAAGACCGCGGCGCTGAGCCGGCCACAGCCGGCCGCCATTGAAACTGCACTACGATAGATACTATCGCGCGCGGTAGTACTTGGAAAAGTGTGGTGAGGGCCACGCAATGTATTTTACATGGTGATGGTCCGGCCCCAACCACACTTTTCCAAGCACTATAGCGCACAACAGAATCGAATCGAGAAAATCGACATTGAGAAAAATTAGGAAATTAATCGTATCGCAAAAAAATGGCTGATGAGCACGGCCCTAATAATTATACAAACAAATAAGGTACTGTAGGATACGAACGTGACTGGTTTTGGGGGGTGTTTCAGGCTATAAATATGAGCGCCCAGTTTTCTTGGTGCAGATGCTAAATTTTAAATGCTCTTCTTGAGTGCTCAACGGTTGTGGTGAGCAATCAATTGCATCTCCAAATCAAAACAACTTAGATCAAAGAAATAAAATCAAACGCCTGGTAAAGGATCCCAAAAGTGGGCCTTTGTGCTGATGCTGGTTTTGAAGTTATCATTCATAATAATTATTGTGTCACTTCAATTATTTTCCAATGTACTAAACACATGTATATATTTTTGCGTGTAATTTGTTCAGTCAATGTGGTCAGCAGCAATTGTTTAATGTCCAGAAAACTCCAGATGGGAATATCTATTTTCTTGTATATATATTGCCATTTTAAAATGCTTCTGAAATACCTGTACATAGATGTCCACATCTGGTGCTGTTTGTATCACAATCAACATAAGCCTGACACAATTCGCAAAGCATTTGAGATATATATATGCAGAATTTTAGTTAGACTTGTGTTTGAACTATTGAAATTCATATTTCCAGTATACATCGAACTATTCTGCTGGTTATAAGGGCGTGTCAATGCTCTCAGCTCTGATCAGAATACCCTAGGGGATAGAGATGAGTGCCAGGTTAAATACAATTAGGCTTTGATCACTTTTAAGCTAATCACGGTTATGGTGTACATATGGCTTACTGTTGCAGTGAGCAATACACACATACCCATTATAAGCATATAACCTATATCAGGACAAAGTAGCTCAGTTGGTTAGGTGTCAGACTAGTGATCAGAAGGTCGCTGGTTCAATTCCCGGCCGGGGCACTTTGGTCTGTCATTGGGCAAGACAGTTTATTCCATATTGCCTCAGTCTACCAATAAATAAGGCAGTGCTTAGACTTAGAGCTTAGAACTGCGCTATATGTTGCCAACTGCTCTGGAATATCCCTCGGGGGATTGAAAAGGTTTCCGACTTTCCTTGTGAACAGGCCTGCTAGGGGAGGAAGATTGTACCCAGACGCCCTGCTGGCTAAGACCATGCGATACATACATACATGTGTAAATCTTCATTTTTCTGACTAGTTTTCTTCAAGTTTGACCTACTGCATTAATATGATCTTGGGTATCTCTATCCTCTTCACATATTCAAGTGAAAAAATTAGTCATAGAAATATATAATTTGATAGTGCCACTTTTGTAAGATCATATGGAAACTTTGTATTACAAAGTTTCCCCATGGTCTTAGCCAGCAGGGCGTCTGGGTGTCTTTTTGGACACCCAAACCCTTAAAAAGAACCTCTCAGGACACCCATATTTTTTAGACACTGCTTTGTAACCTTTTTTCATCCCTTGTAATATTCTCTTTTACAGAATCAAGCTTCATATTAATAATGGATAATCACTCCAGAATAAAGATGTAGCACTTTGCTTGAATATACTTGCTTCCATTGGACTAACACAAAACAAAGGACTTTTAAAATGGCATCATCACTAAGTGGGCCAATACCGGCCCATCCTATGTATAGGACTCGCTCAGCTGGTGGGGACTTTTCGGCCCGACCTGTGCCGCGGGTACGACCGGAGGCCCAGGATATCTACACACAGCATCAAGGATGTGTAGGACGTGTTTTGGAAGTAACAGGACAAAGTATGTCATATGCAGCACCATCTTCAAAATATAAGCCAAGTGAGTTTTCTTTGAAATTTTCTTTCATATATGTTTTCCCCAGGTACAACCTGGCTAAGACCATGTATTATTCTAAATACATGTCACCTTGATCAATATATCTGAATTATAGACTTTGTAAATATGAAAATAGGTTTTCAAAAAATCAATCTCCCCTAAATGGGTCCAGAGGAGGGGGAGATCTAAGCTTAATATGTGTTGTGTATCAGTTGTTGTGTATTCATTAGCTTATTGTTGGCCTGATATGGCATGGCCCTTTTCATTCCACACAAATGATTTATAAACAACTTCCTGTTTTCTTGGAGCAGAGGCCCAGCCAAAAGACCACGTCTCTGCAAATGTGAGTCGTATGCGACAGATCCAGCGCCAAGCCAGGAAAAGGCAGGAGGAAACTAACAAGCCAGTCAAGGCCATTTGGAAATCAGACAAATATAACAATGTACAATCCAGGGTCAAGCAAGATTTACAGGTAAGTCCTTTTCACAGACAGGAAGCCACTTGGCTTTTAAAAGTTCAAATTCAATTTCAGTCATTGATATACCAAAGGTGACACTAAAGGATTTCTAGATGGTAGATGTCTATATGAAGAGGGATCTTGTTGGTACATACTACCACTTATTCTCAAGCAACTACTGTCCACTGACTAATTAATCCATTCATACTCATAATTCTTAAAAAATGAAAAACTTGTGGGCCAGTAATTATCTAATGATCAGATTCGTTGCCTTTCCCCGTATCTCTAGACAGACTTCATTTTAACTTTTAAGTTCAGCTGCAGAGTGCATAGATTGAAATTATTTCAATCTGGAAATGATATTGAATGTTTGCATATTCTCAGTCACAGGAGAGAATTTATTGCATTTATATGCAAGTTATTATGTAGGGCAAGTGTAGACTCTTGAAAAATGTCTTTATACAGGAAATGCGTCATAACTTTTTCATTGTAGGAAAATTCTAAGGAGGTAATCTATTGAACTATGCCATTTTGTTATTTTTGACTGAATAACTTTAAAGGATGTTAATAGCATGTACACAAACAAAGGGTTGTATGGCTTCTTGCTAGGAGCATTCTCTAGGTCTTGGTGCATGATTACTAACCCTACTAAAAAAATCAAGTACATAAACAAAGCAAGCTAGGCCCATGATCATAGTCTTAGCCAGTAGGGTGTTAGGGCATCATTTGGACACCCAAACCCTCAAGATTCACCTCTCAGGACACCCAATTTTATTTAAATGTAATTCCCATGGCACTGCATATATACCAATATCATGCTGTATTTCAATTAATTTATACCTGTATGTTTATGGTTGTAATCTAAGAACTGAATTCTATCATGGTAATGTAAATTTAATTTACTGGCCATATGATTAGCAAAATTGCCAAATTGGTTGTTTTTATTTGAAATAAAAACTGAACCTTTACTTGAAGTTGTTTATAAATTAATTAACCTTTTTATTGACGCTTTGTTTTATTGGATGACTAATCAATTGTTATGATATCATTAACATCTGAGTTGTTTCTTTGCTTGTTATTGTTTCAAAGTTACTAACTTATACATGTATGTATACTTTTTAGAATGAGAATAGATTATCTCCATATTCTGAAATCAATTTTGTAAGGTTAACATTAAAAAAGTACACATTTCATATCTCTTAATTGCTGATTAAACTACTAAATACTTGAACACCAGTTGAACATGGTTATATATACCACTAAATACTGAAGCCATTCAGATATTAAATATTAAACTATACTTCACCAATTTGTCATGAATGAGGTGTGGTGCCTAACTAATCATAGACTAGACTAGCATGTCACACTCTTTGCTGTTGATCCTGTGATGTTTTATAAACATCTATGAACCTTTGCAACTAATGTTATGCTGTTCTGCATGTTTGGTATGGATATTGCCATAGTGTTTGTTTGCTTTACCAGAAGGAAGCACCACCGTCCAGACCTAGCTCTGCTACTTACCTTAGAGCGCACTCTAAAACAGGCCATGTTCCTGCTCCCCGGCCGCACTCTCGCTCTCAGTCAGTGGAGCCTCCTGTAGAGAAACTAGCTATTCGGCCTGCTAGTGCCACAGACGTAAGTAATCACTGAATACTGATAATGCTATTGCATGTACCCAACTGTATTTATGCTATGTATGATGTTATCCAAAAGATATCATTATGTTTTGAACCCATTTGTCTTGTTTTACTAACTTGCATTTAAGTCATGGTCTTAGCCAGCAGGGCGTCTGGGTGCCTTTTTGGACACCCAAACCCTTGAAAACAACTCCTCAGGACACCCAATTTTTTTAATGTGGAATTTCTAAAAATCTCAATCTCAAGCTTTTAATTGAATTTTAAATCTCCTTGTAATTCCCATGATATTGTTTAATGATATCATGCCTTATTTTGATGTATTCAAACATATTTATGGTTGAAATATGAGTCGATTGTGATCCCCCTTAAAAATTTGGACGCCCAAAAATTTCACAACAGCCAATTTTAGGCACCCAGTTTCTAAATCCTGGCTAAGACACTGATTTAAGTACTTGCCAGAAATCATATTTTTTATGATATTTGAATGTGGTTACTCAAGAGGGTTAATGAAATATTATTATTCAAATTAAAAATCCAAAAATATATTCATTTTCGCCAGTATCTATCATATGTTTTTTTTCTACAAGCATATAAACAATATGCCCCTGAGATTCCAAGAATGTAACTAGTTATTGATTTAATTGTAATTATAAGCTCTATTTCCTTAATATCTATGTCAATCCTTGTCATTGATTATATTGGATCAGGTAAGATCTTTGTTCCTTAAACCTCCTGCAAAGAAGCCTTTCACTTAAATACTCAATGACATGTGTGCATGCATTTACAGGATTTTGAAATTAACTCACTAAGGTTCCATCATGATTGCCTCTAACCCTTAAAGTGGACAATGCCCATGAAGAAGCACATATTTCTATAAACGATACATTCAGTTCGTTCAGTGAACGAAGAAAAAAAATAAAAAGATAAAAATGAAAAATAAAGATGAAAAATGAAATAATGCTCTTTATTTCTGACTGTGTATTTCAGGTGGAACTAAAGAGAAGAAATGTTGATTTTTTGGCTGTCAATGCTCGAGCTGTTCGAGGGGCAAGTCCCACATTAAAGAGAGCTCCAAGCCTAACGGCCTTGGATGATTTGAAAAAGAAGAAAGAGGAGGGAGGAAAAGAAATACCAGCGAGGAGCTGTCCCAAATTAGTAAGTGTTCAGAGAGAAATTATGGGGTTTGAGATTTTTTCTTTTTTAACTTGTTTCTTCAAAATCGGTCGCTGCTGTACTGAAGAAAATTTTCTTTTGAGGAGACAGATACAGCATATTTCAATATGGTGTTTGTGACTATAAAGAAGTTTTGTTAAGCACGAATCAGAATGAAGTGTTCCTTTTACAGTATACATTTAATAATATAGACTTTATGAGTTGAAAATCGCCACCCTACGACCTGATGTTGTGTAATATAATGGAATGTTGAGCTTTTAGGAATACACCAGTCTTAGATGTTATCCGTATTAATAGAGTCCTGACAAGTTTGGGCTAGTATTAAGCATAGTTTTTGAATCTTCATCTTTCAGAATTTAATCATTTAGTGATATGATCATTTGTTATCTAAACTGTTGCAAAATAATCTCGGTCAAGGTGACATCTGTGTAAAGTTGTTCTTGGAAGTTTAGTGGTTTTTACTAACAATTTAAATGTAATGTCATGCCTCAAAGCTAACTCAAAATGATACTGGCCCTGTAGGACCAGTAACACCTAGTATCCTGCAAAATTTTTACTGGTCCTACATTTTTTCTTTAACATAACAAGAAAGAACATTGCATAAAATTCACCACAATATTTATATTTATAGATTTTATCTTCATTTATCTCAAAAACATTTGGGGACATTCTCGGTGGGAAACTTTTTAACAAGAATGTCTCCAATTTTTTACTGGGCCTGTAGGACCAGTTGATGTCTTTTTTACTGGGCCTAAGCTGTTTTGGGGAATTTTTACTGGCCTGGGGCCATAGGTTCACCCTTAGCGTCGAGCCCTGAATGTATTTTTCTTCTTTTTTTTCTGGAGTAATTCTGTTAACGATTTCATGGACAGGTGCCCTCTATCCACAGATGGTCTAATGAGCAGATTTGACTAAACATATTCTGAACTTAACCAATTGTTGTGTTACTGTGTTAGCTTACAGAAGAGGAAACAGGCGTGGAAAGACGAGGAAGAGACGCGGATACGGAACATGCCCGACCCTGACCTTCCTCCTGGTCACAAGGTCATGCCAGACGCAGAGAGGAGAGCCACGCTTGATCAACTCAAAAAGAGTATGAACACTTATCATTTTAACTACTGAAAGTAGTCATAATTAATACTCGGTCAAGAATGGGATGGTAACCAATAGCCTCCTATTTTGGTTGTTTACCATTTCAATACTGATGAAAAATATGTTTGGTATTGTATCGAGTACTGGTACTGACCATTTTACATACATACATGTTTATTCAAAGTAACTTAACAATTAATTGACATAATAGCAACTAACCTTTTGTTTAATATTAGGGATGCACACCGGTATCTCAGTTGCATACAGAACCTGGGCAGGACCAGTTTCATTATTGAAGCAACTATTTCAAATACATGCCACTTTTATTTTACATCCAAACAACTGCCTGGCCACTCAAAAAATCAAGCAAGGGCCATTTTTGTTTATGTTTGTTCTGAAACCACTATCCCACTTTGTTTTTGAAAAATGGCTGATCTTTGACTAGACATGTTGGCTTTTACATGCCTCCTGTAAACTAGTAAGGAATGAGGTCTTTAAAATAACTTAAGGTTTCATTGCATTGATATCATTTGCTCATTGGTTGCATTTATTTTATTGTTGCTGACTAACTTCATTTTTTACCTTCCAGGTGAAAAAACTTTACTGCAGCAGTTGGCCTCTTTGCCAATTAGGAATGACACTTATCGCATTCGCAAACACAAAGATGAAATAGAGAAGAAACTTGAAGAAATTGATGAAGCAGTCAAGATATTTTCAAGACCGAAGGTTTTTGTGAAGGTGGACTCCTAGCAGCTATCTTATCGTTTCACATACCAAGTGATGAAATGAAAGTACTGGAAGTCACCCCATGGATTGTTTAATTTTTGCTTTTTTCATATACAAAATGTGTGGCTCCCTAATTTTGTACTTTTTTTATCTTATCAAACTCTGACCTTTGCAGAGAAAGTGACCTTGACCCTGTTATCCTCAAAGTGACACGTTGGTCTGACAATAATTATTATTTCAAAATTAAAGAGAGGCAAGAATGACATTTGACTCATGGAAATTTTTTAGTTTGAATGTCCTTAGACCAGAAAAAAATGTTGGGTGTTAAGCATATTGAGGTTAACATTTGTGTGCATTTAGTAGAAATTGGATATTCCTTGGTTCAACTTTTGCGTTCAACTTTTGGAGGTAGTAATATTGTGACACCAGTTCATGTTTTTCTTGTAAATGTATCATAGAATTTGACAACAATGGTGCACTTTACCTCCATTTCATTTTATTACTTTTCTCCCTAAGTACAGTCAAACCCCCTAAAAAGACCCCATAAATGCATGACTCACAAGTTTTCTATGACTCCTTACTAGCAGATCAAATTAATATAAAGATTATTGTACCTGGGGTAATGTTTAGGTCAGCCTTCATAGCAGGGTATTCGCCAGGATTTTGAAAATGTGTCTAAAATCGCAATCACAAGATTTCTAGCTGTCCAAATTAAGCTACTCAGCTACTTCACATCCCTATACCATCTTCCTTTGTTTAGCCTATTGTGTCAAAAAGCAATTTACACTCTAGCCATGTCTTAGAAGATGGTTTGCTAGGAAAATATTTGGTTATATATAACCCCCAAAAATGTAATAATTGAAAATTCTTCAAAAAAGATTTGTTTTCAAGGAACTGCCTTTCCAAAAGACTGCCTTGACATGTCCTGGCTAAGTCACTGCTTCAGAGAGAGGTGGCCTCCAAAGCAGATTTGACTGTGGTTAGAGGAAGCTTTTTCCTATTCATAATGTATCATCCCCAACTTGAGAGTGCTTTGCTCAAAAGGGTAGTCTTTATATTGTGTTAAATATCAATAACCATGACATCGTAATGAACCGAAATAGTGCCATGTTGTCCTGATCTCTGTATACTGATATTTATACCATGGTCCCAAGCATAATACACTAGAATTAAGATGGTCTAAGGAGGTAAACATGTGTATACATATTCCTTGTTAACTAGTCCATGGTGTGTTTTATAAAGTCAATGGACCCTTGGAATGTTGGATATTAAAATGCATGTACATATATACATATTAGATTACCATTGATTTAGATAATGATGTGTGATATATTACAAATCTTAGTTAGAAAAATAAATTTTTGAGATTAGAACAGTATTTTCTTATTCATGCGTTTTGCTAGAATGAACATTGTTGCATAGTAGTAATACACTATTAGAGCTAGTGCCAAAATAGATAAAAGTGCAGCTGGCAATTTCTATGCCTCTAACAGTGTGAGACAGAATAGATATTAGCAAACTGTAAAGATTGTACCAGTAATTTGCCAGGTGGAAGTTTTACACACCTGAAGACCTGAAGTCGGACAAGCAAAATCTCAAAATGCTGGTTCTGGATAATCATGATGTATATGTCAAGCGCACACAGAAATCTGATCCTGACGCACAGTCTGTAGGATACCAGATGTTATGGAGCTGTTGTTAAGGTCCTTGAAATATAGGATATCTAAAGGTTACAGAGTGCTCCCCCTTACTTGGCAGTTAGCTAAGTCTAAAATATAATAAAGGAGGGGTTTTCTCAGGACCAGAATATAAAGAGATGCTCATTGTGTAACCTCTCATTTAGAGTAGGACCACAGAGCAGGCAGCATCGGCTTATGAGCTCTCCAGAATATGAACAGCGTCAAGTCGATGTAATCTGCTCTACCGCCCAACTCCGAATGAGAACGAGGTCACTGCCAGTCTCGCCTTATGTAGTGGTCTGAGTGAGAGCCCCTCTCTCTTAGCTCACTTCGACTAATATGGCTGCCAGATATGGGGGCACTTTGCAGATTATTCCAGTTTAAATTGGCAGGTCAGCTTTAATATATGATCATGTTAGTACATGATCATACAACTTCAAGCTTTGTGAAATACTACCAAACAAGCTCAAGAGATCTCCTGTTAAGAGTCCTGTTCATGAGGAACAGTCCAAAAAAAAGTACTTAACTACTGCCTTGAAGGTCAGTCGAACATAAGTGATCATTCATTTCAGGTGCGATTATGTGCAGTTATGCAAATGTGATTGCCTGCTAACTAGAAATTGTGTCACAGAAAGTTGTTATCCAGATAACATGTCAATTCTGTGGTTTTCTTCATAATCTGTGATATTTTGAGCCAATTTTCTCAGGATAAACTTGATATGGTGTTGTAGTAGATACATAACTAGATTGAAGCTCTTGTGACATGTCAAAATTGAAGATCAGTTAAGAAAGGACCAAATTATGATTTAAATGTAAATTGTTCTTATATCAGACTACTGTTTTTTTTATCCAAGTCAATTTACAAAGGGTATTGTTTGAGAAAGAACCCATTGGTGATGGCTTATTCATACTCACACCCCTTGATTTGTTAGACACTATGACCTATTATGGAGCTAAGAAAAACTAACCAACAGCAATGAGGGACAGTGTGATGATAGAATATTTTTACGTGTTGAAAAATACAAAATCTTTATCTCAGTGCTAAATCTTATGCATTGATGATGGTGGAAACACATAAGAATAAAGATGAGTATACTGAATATAATATCTTTATTGGTAGGATGATATTTATGAAAATGGTGTAGACATTTCAAAGTATCAACCAATGTCAGCATGTTCTTATTGTTGAAAAAAGGGTCATATATATGTGTATGCAAAGCCACATCTGTGAGTATCATTATTTTAATATTCATCCGGTTGTTTATCTCATTATATTGTGATATCCCCTATCAATCTTTAATATTTCATGGAAATGAGAATGTAGGATAGTAATACTGGTAAACTTGTATATGACAGACTCAATGGCACCAGGAAAATTGGCCCGTCATATGCAAAATCTGTCGTATACATATGACGAATACTTGATATGTATCGGACTGGGACCAAGCATATCGTCCGTCCGCCGTACTGTGGTCTGTCATATCCAAGTTCACCTGTATAAGGTTTTATTCATAAAGCTCACTATTCAAAAGTAAACACTTATTCAAATTATCATTATAATTCAAAGAGCTCTAGCACTTTGCCAAAAGAGACATTATCAACCCTTTCATGTCTGAGACCAACAAACAGACTTTTTACCTGATAATTTTATGACTTAATCATCCTTGTGAATGTATGTAAAGGAGAGACTTAAAACAATGAATGTACTTCATTAGCTAATCCTAGCCTGACCTAGCTTGCGATTTTTCCAGCCATGGAAAAAGGTTACAGAAACATGACCTATAGCCAAAAGGAATAATGCAAATGCTGATATTGTCATATTATGTTTGAAGAATAACTATTGCCGTCCACAAATAACTGTGCCTTAAAAAAGATACAACTGTATCTAAACCTTATTTGCACATAGAATGTTCATAGTTTCTATTCTCTCATGAATATTTTTCTATGTTTATCAGCCTGTACACTTGTAAATAGATGCTTTTCCCAAACACTCTCAAAACCTATCTTGAATAGTTCAAATAGTTTGCACCAATTGTACTGATGTAAATAAAATACAGTTTATAAAACCAGTCTTATTGATTTGTATTTAGATACATAGCTGTGTTGATAGACTACACTCAATGAAAATCCAGGGAACCAAGTTAGTTTGACAAAGGAATCTCTCTAAAAATTAAGACAATGCAAGAAATATGTGAAGGAAGCAGTTTACCCTCTCTCTCTTTCAAATTTAGACATAGCAAGAAATATGTGAAGTAATTTTCCCTAAAGAACAGGCACATGAAAGTTATTGTACCTGGCATTAGACCATGACTTGTGCATTTAATTATAGTGCACCAGTGTCAAACAAGCATCTAAGAGGTATAGGGGCCGAATATCCTTCATAAAACTGCCCTACACAAATTCTTGGTAGGATTCATTGTGATTATAATTCATTGTTCAAATGTTCTCCATTTCTATCAGTCTGATAGGTGAACAAGGGTTCAAAATAGGCCCAATGGACCCTTCTGCAATTATACTGACCAGAGCAATAGGGCTATCAAGGATCAGACCCTGTACACTCAAAAACGTTAATGCTTTCAGTAACAGGAGTGCAGTAACAGTTCTGGCGCACTCATAATTGATGCGAGTTATAACTTTACTTGCCCTGCAAACACCTTGATCTTATCCGATAAAACACTAGAATCCTGGTAAAGCACTGTTTCAATAAAGTTTAACAGTATAGATTTTCAATTTTCAAAAATGGCAATTATTCTAAATTGCCATAGGAAACAGGAAAGCACTGATATCCTGCATCAACCACACTTTAATCCCACTTTAACCTGTGTCTATTTCCCTCACTGGACTTGTTCAGTCCATGTCCACACCTGTTGAATCCTCAATCTCTGCAGCTCTGTCTCATCACCTTTCACTGATGAGGACTCAAATGTAAAACCTTGATCACTTATTTTCCATGTTCACCTCCTCCACTTGACAAAGTTATTCTGTTTGCATTTCACCAGAATCTCCAACCTCGTCATCTTTCCCTGATGATGATGATGACAGAGATTTAGTATTTTCGCTGTTTGATGACTTGTGTTCCGTGTCCTCCCCCTCTGCTGAAGCTTTGGAAGAGAGTTCTGATTGCTTGCCAGCCACCACTCGCATCATCTTGAGGTTCTGCACAAACCTCATTTCTCCAGTCCACTCACTATAAGGTAAAAATACATCCCTTAGAACGTTCAAAATTGTTGTCAACACATACAGACATGCTTTTAAAAAGTGAGTGATTGCTTGGAGAAACTGATTACCAAATGCTGACCTTCAGTAATGCCTAAATAAACAGATAAAGATAAGAAGCAGATAAAACTTCAAAATTACACTGCCTGCTAACCCTGTGACACATATATAACTAGGTAAAACACATTAAACATGTAATTGAAATGGATTATTATGATAATAATAATAATAATAATAATATTTATTTAAAGAGGGTAACTCAGTCCAATGGTAAGGATCTTCCCTGAGGCCCTCTGGCATGTTTACAAGTAGTCTGAGGGCCCCAGGGTTACTAAGTAGTACAGTACATTTCTTTTAGGTATCGAGACTTGAAGGAAGGTAGAGATGGTGCACATCTGATTGCTTCAGTTAAGCCATTCCAAACTTTAGGCCCTGAGTATGAAATGCATTTTTGGCCAATTGATTTATTACATTTTGGAAGAGCTAATAGTGAGGAGGTTGCATTTCGAGTACCATAGCTGTGGTTTTCTTGTGTGTATGAGAAAAGTTTGTTCATATAATGGGGGTTTAACTTATTAAGGCTTTTGTATACAGTGACAGACTGTTGGTATTCCACATATTTAGGAAAAGGAGATTATTAACTGAGCGAGAATACTTGCAACAATTCGCCAAGTGGCTTTTCTTTACAAACTTATCCTAATGATCAATATTTGAGGAGCAGTTATGCAGTATCTAACTCTGATGATTCTCTTTGAAAAACACACCAGAGAAGTATGGTTGTATGAACTTACCTAAAATCTCTATAAGATTTCTTACTAGTTAAATCTGGGACTTCTGAAATAAAAAGACAAGAGGTATGTTTTTTTTTTACATGTATATAACAATTCTTTCCCTATCATCTTTGTTATTAAAAATTATCTCAACTAAAAAAATATTGATTAGAACAAAGACAAAACTGCAAATGATAAAAACAAGACAGGATTGGATTTTAGATAATCAGGGAGTAATCCTTGACAAGTATTTCAGCATTATTGTGTGACCTATTTATATTCCATAACTTATACCTGCCTTGTTCGATGACATATTTTTAGTATCTGCTCTCTAGTAATTTCACCCATCAGGGGCAGGTTTGAGTGTTGAGCCCTGTTTTATAACCTACCTAGTCCGCATGTATCATATTCCTGTTTTTCTCTCTCCAAGGTTGACTTTATAACATCCTGTCTGGAGGCGTGCTGACCAGGCTTTCTGCCTTTCATTCCAGCTTTGATGGATATCTGTTCTAACTCATCATCAAATCGTTCAAAATAACTGAAATTCAAAGCAAATATAATACCCATGTAATAATATGTCATTAACATTAAATGAATTTGGATATCTAGCATTTAAGCAGACGGAATGCTTAAATCAAATGAATTGGTAGTGATATCAAGTTTAGTCCTGATAAAGTTTTATCCAACTACTCATCGTCTGATTGTGGGTATTAACTCCTATTAGCTCCTTTCATGAGGAACCTGTTCACAAGAACACTGGTAATTTTAGCTTTTACCACCAAAGAATCAATCACAAAACAAATATCATGTATTGACACGATACTCATTTTAAAGCAATTTATGTAATGCTATTGCTATTGTTATTTATCCTCTAGTAAATAAAAGAAATGTGTATAACATCTGGAACAGTTCAACTGATAATGAATAAAGGCATACCTTTCTATCAAATCTCTTACTTCATCTATGGTTAAGGATTTTTTGTCTTGCTCCATATTACATTGAAACCAGTTCAACTTCTCTCCTGAAAAAAATGTCGCATAATTGGTAAACACTTCAATTTCAAAAATCCAATAAACACTATTCATTGAAATGTTTTTACTGATTTCACTTTTCAAACAATAACTTTACCCATACCAAGTTTATGTTTGACATAACAGGAAGTCCATCACTTGCCTTCCTCAAAAAGGGTTGGGCTAATTCATTGCTTATGCAACTTGTCTGACGGACTACCTTTGATTTCAAGAAAGTCTGTATGTCTTTTTCATTATAAAAGTTGGGATGGTTCATGTTTCACCTTTTGAAGATGACATCGTTAATTGATGAATCACTCCTGATATTCAGAAATCACTAATCACACCCACAAAACTCTGAACTAAATTGTATTATATTTCACACAATCCTAACCTGCTGTCTAAAAACAAATATCACACTTAAGACATTACTAATGTACATGTAAACACCAATTTAATGAAGACTGATATGTACTCACCAAGAACCTCTGTTTTCTTGGATTTTTCTTTCAGCTTTCTGCAAAGAATAAAATAGAATGGAGGACTTTACCAATCAACTCAGCCACTTCCAGAAGGGCGTGCCTCCTTTTGTTGTGATTATGGGACTCCATCAATAACAAAACATTGTCAGCAATAAATGCAGGGCTCGACGTTAAGGCCTGCCCGGGGCAGGTAAAAATTTCGAAAAGTCAGTTCGGACAGGTGATTTTAACATTGTACCTGCCCGACAGGGAAGGTAAACATTTGCAATGTGATTGGTACTCGATCGCGAAAACCCACTAACAATCACTCACAAAACAGTAAATCTCACTGCCAGTGATGTCCTCTCTAGCTGTCTATAGATGTAAACAGCTGAGGAAATACCACTGGATATGTACTACCACGCTCCTGCACATATACTGGTATTGCTCAGGAAGGCAAACATATGCGATTTCAGATGTATTGATCCATATGGAGCATTTGAAATTTAGGAAGCATTTGCAAAACTATTTCACTATGTAAATAAAGATGTTTTACCGGCTTTTGCAGAACTGTATTGGCGGCAATTGTAACCCTTTCATTAAGATGAGGTTTATTATTGAAAATAATAATTGATAAAACCCAAAAAGTCTGCGAGGGAGTATTTTTTTTGCAGGGCAAGTGAAAATTTTTCGGGGCAGACAAACCAGGTCACCTGCCCTTCATGCAGGGCAGGCGGTTTCAGATGTTAACGTTGAGCCCTGGAATGGTAAAGTTAGTACACCTGCTACACCAGCACCTCCAAAGTAAAAACTGGTAGATTGATACTATGCAAGACTACAACATGATTGTGATTATTTAGAAGCTTAACCTTTCCCATCACTAATGTCTTATGTTGCAAAAGGAAAAACAAAACAATTACACCTAAAAGAAAGTTACCATTACTTTTTTTGGTGAACTTTTAACTTAATGTAGTGCAACTGTGGACTTACGCGTTGATATGCATATCCCTGTGTTCTTGCCTTGTTATAGCCGCAGCATGCCTGCTGTGTGGATGAACAACCTTCCCCTTCAGAGCTGCAGATTTTATCTTAGGCTGAAATAACGAAAATATCAATATCGGTCTAGCTCCAAAAATGACCATTTAAGTTCTACCAAGTTGAGCTTGTGACCACTGAACTCTGAATGACCTAATATGATGCTGGCGTGGCCAGTATGAGATTGCAGCTTCAGATTATCAGGTGCTTCTAGAGTACACAAATAAAATATAAACAGTCACACCATGGGAAATAACAAACAATGCTGAGTGTTCATTTAGGGCTTATTACATTTCCGTAATGCACATGAAGGATTGCAGTCTCTTTTTTGTGATGTCATTTTCAGTAACTTTAATCTTCTGACTCATTCATCAAACAGATTATTTTACACAAGATTGATGGAATGATGAAATATTGAGGTGAAAGAAAATGAAATTCCCAATGACAATGAAAATACAGCTGAATCAACCTTCTAAAATCTACAGACAGGTTTAAGAGAATTACCTCAAGTAAAAAAAAATCATCCAAAGCTTCGCTCGCTTTCTGGCCATGCCAGCATCATACTAATACCAGAATTGTTCAGACAATTCTGGTACATTCTAGAATTGTTTGCAGGGAACAATTCTGGTACGTACTAAATTGCAAAATTATCTCAACAATTTTGGGACGTACCAGAATTGAGGTTGCAAAGTACAACATGACCAAATCAAGTGGGTAACCTCGAATTTAGTCAAAACCTAAGTAAGGTACTAAGGTTGAGGTGTTGTTAGGCTGTTATTGGGCATAGGCCCTTGCAAGTTGCAACAGTCTGAAATTAGTGAAAATAAACAAAATAAAGATAATTTATTGTGGGGTTTGTCTTGTTGTCCTACCCCCCCCCCCCCCCCCCCCTCCAACTCATTAAAGAGCTCTTGTGGGTTGGGGGGGGGGGGGGGGGGGGGAGTAGGACCAAAAGACAAACACCACAATAATTCTTTCATTTGTTTATTTTCAGACTGTTGGCAGTGGGCAGAGTTGCAATACAAGGGCCTATGGCTTGCATTGGGCGATAATTGAGGTGCACTACTTCATATGTACATACCATTTTGCTTTCGTCTCTTCGATCAAAGTGCGAGACAGTAAGTTTTAACAATAAACAACTGACGGTACAGTAATGAATTGTTTTTAAACGTCTCTATATTGGCCGTTCAATGATCATGCCTAGATAAAAATGCCTATGTTTTTTCACTGGTATCTTTTCACTAACACTGCCAGCAGTCGACACATGGAGGCTTAATTCGTTTCGGTAGGCCAAAGGAGCAGAACGGTCTACCGCTTAATCTGCCCCTTTCTTAGCGGTCGTGAAATGTAACATATGTGGGTGCGAATACACTGCAACAATAATGGACGGACGAGAAATAAATCATTCTTTAATGATTTCTAAAAGATATACTTAATCAAGTGATTTTTGCATATGTACTTTTTTGTTTCCCGTAGTCAAAGAGAATACATATCTCAAAAAATATTACGCTAAAAATTAGTAACTTTAGATTAGGTACGCAACTAGTCATGGTTGATTTCATTAATATAGTGTTTTCTAATGTAAATTATAAATGATTAAATTATTCGAAGCTTTACAAGTTGTGAATGATCGGAAATCAAAGCGATGATATAAGAGCGATAGAATTTTCTAATTTATATTGACAAGTCACTGTGGGTGTAAGAAAACCTTGAATTAAAAGTGTTGCTCATCTAAGGAAAAACTGTACAGAAGGAGCATAGCGTTGTCCTCTTGGCAATGGTTGTCAAACGTTGTGTGCTGAACTACTGCGCCACACATGGCTTTTTTTCAGCCTTACATACTTCATATGATAGGAATTGTAATTTCCAATTCATGTTATAGATTTGAAAGTCTTTTTCTGTATAAGTAGCATATACAATACTTAAACCCATCATTACAGTTTTGGTTGTTTTCAATGATCTGATCGGTCCAAAGATCAGGATTTTGAAAATTTTCTTCAAAGGATGGAAATGCAAGTAAATCCCTTCATTCCTAAACCAAGCTAAAATTGCATGCGTTTGCTAAGAGAAAACACGTCATTTGGTCAATAATGGTTCGTATGGAATAACATTTTTATCTACAGGACCTGAGAGAAGTAGACAGGCAGTGAACACTGGTCATGAATCATCAAATTTCGCTGCCTCTCACTATCTGACCTAGATAGGATGACATCCCCCAGCCAGCCAGTGCATGCTTACTGCACAGATCACGTGACCAATACAACCCCAGGCTACAGCGCGTAACCCGAGGCGAAGATGCCGTAGAGGCTAGCATGCAGTACCTATGGGGTTGCGGATCAAGGGGATGTATTTCTCTGACAGGACGAAATGGGTGTCTGTTTGTTCAAAACTGTTTCCCAAATAGCAGAAATACTACCTTAATCTCAATCCAGTGTTTAGGGCAAGTAAGAGCCAGTAAGCTTATATTTTCATGAACGTTTCATTTCAATCCCTCCCGAAATTCCCCCGCAACACTATAAAAGGAGATAATATAATGTAAATGCATACTGAAGAATAATTATTCAAATATTTCCATAGCCCGAAAATCTGTCCAAAAGCAACACAATTTATAGCTTAATGCGTGCAGAGTTAGAAATGGATAGAGCTAGCTAATTGACAGCAATACGTTTATAGGTATTTTGTTTAACATCATTTTCTGTGCCGTATCGTGGCAAAATTATGAAACACGAAACCATGATATTCAGGAGGAATCACCACCTATCCCCAAATCACGTATAACTTTCAAGCAGAATCAAAACCCAGCTAGTGGGGGAGATAGCGAGCAGTCAGTTTCAGACTTTAGACCAGTCAGCTATCGAGACATTCCCAACCTTTACAGTAATTTGTATTGTTAGACGTGAAACTTCAAAAATCGCTTTTTAATTTTTTTAGCTTTTCGCACATTCATTTTTAAGAAGATCAGACAGACAGCTGCATGTGAATTAAAGGGACACTGTTTTATATCTGACTTTACCAACAGGAATTATATGAAAAATAACTCTACCACCCTGTCTTTTTGTACATCCAATTGCGGGTCATGATTTTACCATTTACCTGTTTGATACTCGTACAAGTTTTTATGCAACTTTTGAAGAGAGTTGGTGTGTAAAGCACTGCAGTCTATGATACACTGCTCAGAGAGTAGGGGACAGCTAGTGGGCTGCCACTCAGTGAGTCACAGCTGAAAGCAACTGGAGAACATGGCTGCAAAATTATTATTTTTTAAAATCTATTTCTGTATTTTTTAATTTTTATTTATTTAACTTAAAAAAACATTTTTTTTAAAGGACAATTCCACCATGAATAAAACATGGGCTCAAATGTCGTCTTAGGGTATACTCTACTCAAATCTAAGACCCCACAACTACCCACCTTCATATAAGAAGTTTATTGGTGTTTAAAGTCATGATTTTCAAACAGGAAGTGGGTCTCTGGGGGCGGCCATTTTGAAGCCAGAAGATAACAGAATAGTTGCACTAGATAGGCAGCTGTCATCAGCAGCCAGTACTAGCTGCTGGGAGTGTGGCTTTTTAAGCTTCACAGCTTATATGTGTGTGTATATGTGTGTGGATTCTCCATCTACATAATGGTCCAATACAAGGCTCACACCTCATTCACTTGTAATTGCAAATCATTGATAATCTGTACAAAAATAAGAATATTTTATTTGCTATTTAGAGTAGCAATCATCAGGACAATTACACCTTCAGGCTATTATATGCTGAGAACATACTTTGATATGTGTACTTTACTGTCCCTGTTCACCGGAATACTGTATAGATATAGATTTTTTTGTTTACTTTTTAGAATGGGGATAAAACACTTATTGGGATACTAACATTGACAATTTATGAAAGCAATGCTAGGATCCCAATAAAGTCCAGTACACCACAGCTATTAACCAATCAGCTGCTAGTATCAGAGTGGACCTGATGATAAATGTTGATATCGTTTTATTGATATTTAGACGTTAAAATTGACCTTGGTGGCGGTCGTATTTAACGCAATTTAAAAGCACTTTTGATGATAGAACTATTTAGTCATTTGAAACGAATCAGCCTATCCTAGCGGACAGTTGTTGAACTAATATAGTCCATTCATTTACTAGAACAAGCAATCGATTTGTAGGTAAAGGGGGTAAATAGCATAATCATAAGTTCTTTTATTACTTAAATGGATAGGTAATTCAACTGGTATCTTAGAGTTAAGTTGAAAACTATATCAGCGATTGATAAAATTTTAAAATATCATTTTAAAATTTTGGCGTTTGTAACACCGTACTTATGAAATAAACGGGAAAAATCAGCTTCGGCGTCTACATGCATGATGCTGCGGATCACAATGCTGATGTAAACAGCGAACACCGCCCACTACTGTCTACACCGCAGCGTTACCTGCCAAGGCACAGACGGCTTCCTTTTCTATGTCAAATTCACGTACGAACATTCTAGTTTAGATATCTGTCTGGCATCTGATAACCATGCGTAGAAGAGGTAAGTGAAGATTCACCACAAAAGTCTGTAAGCATGCAAATTGTAATGCAAGTGAAATGTTGAAAAGGACACTCAGTCTCAGGGTTGAACTAGCCGGGGCCTGAGAGGAGTAGACAGGGAGTGGGCACTGGGCTTGCATCATCAAATTTCGCTGCCTCCCACTACTATGAGTCATAGATAACCTGTGTACCCCATCTCCTTGGCAACCTATCTGACCTAGATAGGATGACATCCCCCAGCCTGCCAGTCGGTCAGCCAGTCTCTCTGCTGCATGCTTACAAAAAAATCATGTGACCAATACTTCCCCAGGCAACACCGCTTAACCCGAGGCGCAGATGCCAGATGCTAGCTTGCAGTGCCAATGGGGTTGCGGATCAGGGGGAAGTATTTCTCTGCTAGGGCCGACTCTAATACTCATTTTATAATGAAGCTCAGTAGCTGCGAAGCGTGAAAATATATGTATATATCGATCTGTACATACTCAGTAGTTACTTTATTGTTATTGTTCCACTGTTGATTTTCCATGTTAATATGTAATAACATATTTGTACAGCTGGAAAGAGGTATTACTACTAACGCTATGTATGAATGGAGTCACAGTATTGTGACTGAGTAAATGCTTGGGAATGAGTGAAGGGTTTATAGAACCACTAAAAAGGGGGGGGGGGGCGCCACCCCAAGATCAGGGGCCACCATAGCTAGAGATCTGGGAAAGGGTAGCTCCCCTGTAGTGGGGTGAGCCCGCAAGCCAAAGCGGCAGCCAATCTTTACCTACCCCACCCAGGATTAGTGATAATACATGTAGTCAATGTAGTCGTATGTGATAAACCTGGTAGCTTAGATGAATAAAACAATGGAATGGTTGCCCCACAGACCTATTACTATTAAAGCTTTATTGACTGTTCCCGAGGGTGTTGAAATTTGTCGTGGGCCTAAAGAATGGTGGGTAGGCCCATGCAAGGGCCTGGGGCCCGAGGGCCAGCCCACCAACGTGAAGGCCTATGACAAATCCTCAAAGCGCCCAAGGGAACTGTCTATAAGACATTTATTATTGCTTCTAAAAGAAAGCACACCTCTCCTTGATCATATATTTCAATGAAATAACATTACAACTGGGCTCTGAAAAATAACAAAACTTAACATGACTCGCAGCCCTAGGGCTGAGGCCTGAGGGCAATGTTAACATGACTGAGTGAGCCTGGGGCAATGAAAATTGAGTAGGAGCATCATGAACATATAACATGTGGTCACATGATACAAATAAAGCATTCTGATTGGGGGAGGTAGTTGAAGCAATTGCTTTAATGAATGGCATTTAGTGAAGCCCTGGATACCCCTTATCTTGCCGAATCTAATCTCATAGTAACAGGACACAAAGACCAATGACCTTATCAAGGAGGTTGCTCATGCACATCTGCAAAATGCACCTCTTGCAAGAGTGACTCTCGTCAACAACTGAGTTAACAGTTGTGCCCAGGCTGCTAAGCGAGATCTGCTGGTTGCTGATCCGGTGATTGACATTTGTGGATATGTGTAATAAGTTGACTGCTGAGTGAATTCAGAGGCAGAGAGGCTGAGAGAGCTATATAAAGGGAGTCGCTGTCAGAAGCCAATTGCCATAGGCCCAGTGGTCAAGCCCCACTCAGCACACATCGATCTATAGACCTATATGATTATTTATCTCATGATTGGCAAAATTCTAGGCTTTTGATTGGTCAATTGGCATATGATATGAAGTTGTATTAACCTCTCAGAATCCTATATTAACCTCCCAGTATTTGTATGTATGTATGTATGTTCATTGTTATTACCTATGCAGAGGTCGAGGAGGCAATCATGAGATAAATTCGTTATCAACTGTTTTGGAGTATGATACAACTTATATCTCGCAATCAGAGGGCTGTATCACCCTCAGCTGCGCCTCGGGTGATACAGCCCTCTGATTGCGAGATATAAGTTGTATCATACCCCAAAACAGTTGATAACTAATAGTATCACTGCCCCCACAACTGATTCTATTTTGTGGAATATTATGAATAGTGACATCATTCAAGGTTGCCTATTGGTCAAAAGATGTGATGCACGTATCATTAAATGTGATGATATTTTCAAAGATTGGTCAATTCTGCCAAATTCACTGCATTTTGTCATGGAATCAACAGTCGTATTATTTTTAGATAAATGGATTTTGGTCTTATTTAATTCAACTACCTATGCTTTTTACAGCATGCTACATAGGAACAGTCACTTAAGACTTGCTCAAAGTTTTCAGATTTTTGTTTGGTATGTGCTATAGTGTTATAATTGGAGCCCCTTATTTTTTAGAAATAAGGCAAAATAACCAATTAACAGGCTATCCAGCATCTAAAGCAATAGAGCATAATTTCTGTATGATCTAGATGTGTACTAGTATTGCAGTCCCCACTCGTAGAATTAAGGCCAATTATATAACAATTAACAAGCCATCCAGCATACTAAGTAATAGTGCATAATTTCTATAGGATATAGATGTGTACTAGTATTGCAGTCCCCATTTGTAGAACTAAGGCCAATTATATAACAATTAACAGGCCATCCAGCATCCAAAGCAATATTTAGTGCATACTTTCTGTATGATCTAGATGTGAAATAGTGTCATAGTCCCCATTTGTAGAAATAAGACCGGTCAATTAGTAAGCAGTACACCACATTTCTTCACAATCTAAATGTGTAGAACTGTCATTTATATTGTATTCCTTATTTGTAGAAATAAGGCCAAATATAACCAATAAACAAGCTATCCAGTATCTAAAGCAATAACACATTATTTCTCTATAATCTAGATGTTTAAATAGACTAATAGCTGGATAATTGTAGTCCTTATTTGTAGAAAGAAGGCCAAATAACAAATGGGCTAACCCATATTCAAATCAATTGCACATAATTCCTATATGAGCTGTCAGCACTCTTTAACCCAATAATGCTCCAAAGGACCAACAGCAGCCTGACAATTTTGAAGAAATATGTTCTAGGTGAAAAGGTTTGTAAAACATATTTGAAAGAGAAATGTTAATCAAAACATTTACAACAACTTTTCTTCAAATATTTTGCAAAATCTTGCTTAAGTTCCAGGTTATTGGTAAAAGTATCATAGATCCAGACAACGATTTCAAGAGGAACTTGTAAGCATGAAAGGGTTAAGGTGATACGTGCAGATGTACAGGTGCAGTTAGCTGATAGGCCTGTCATCATGCTGCAGCCACAGCTAGACAGCTTGTCATGCTGATGAAGACATAGAAAGAATATTACACACTTAAACCCTTTCATTCCCTATAATGCCCATATAATCCATAGACACAATTGGGATATATATTTTTAAGTACGAAGCTTTTTTGAATAGATTGGCACCACCAGATGTGAAAACATTTTTACTGTTATCATAACCATCATCATCATTATAATCATCATTACCATCATCATCTTTATAATTAGATATCATCATTATTATTATTATCATAATCATCATTATTATTATTATTATTATTATTATTATTATTATTATTGTTATTATTATTATTATTATCATTATTATTATTATCATCATCATCATCATTATTATCATTATTATTATCACTATTATTATCATTATTATTATTTCTTAATTATACTTATTGTTATTATTATTATTATTTCTTAATTATACTTATTGTTATTATTATTATTATTTCTTAATTATACTTATTGTTATCATCATTATTATCATTGTTACTGCATGTGAATTTCAGTACAACTATTATTCACATATCATCATTATTAATGAGACTAGAACATTCCCATTTCAATATTTTAAGAATTATTACAGGAACATATTATTAGTACATATAGCAGCTAACTATATGTTCCTGGCTTGTATTTTAGGGGGTTCATATTTAGTCAAAATAGGATTACTAATAAACCATGGGATCTGCATCTGATCTGCGTCCTACAGGACTGTAGTTCTGAACCAATCAACAAAATATGCAGGTTTTCAAGGGGTTTGTTGAAAATTAAATTGGGAAGCCAGGGTAGGTTTGTTTAAACTCAGAGCATGATTTGGTTAATGAAGGACTTTTATTAATCCCAATGGGACATTTTCTCTTGTCAGAAGTGAAGACCAAGGAAGGTACAGAGAGGGCAGACAGCGATGCCGAGCCAACTGAGGCTAAAGACTCTCCCTCCAAACAGGGCAGTCAGATGTTGGACATCTTTGGGTTTGAGTGGCAGGATTTCACTAGTTGGTCGTCTTTCGTGGGTCGCATGTCCAAGCCTTTGGATCCAGCATCACTAGGAATCCTACGTATCAGTTTTGGTAAGTACGAGGCATGCCCTATAATGCAGATCACATATTTCATTTTGATATGTTATTGAGTTTTTAATTTGTTTTGTGGTTGGCATGGATGTTTGACATTTGTACTTGATCATACTTGCTAAGAAAAGCCACTGATTATCGACAAAACGATATTACACTCCCACATCTGTGACTCTTAGTGAGGACAGCCGTTCCACTATATATGCAGATTCCAGGGCCATGGTAAAAGATATTAACATTTCCACATGTATATGTGGGTGAAGCCAGGATTGGCAGGTGCGTGCTGCCTGCTGTATGAAATGGAGATGTGGTTGATTAGGTATGATCTTATAACACATCCTATAATAAGGATGATAATGATGATCAACTGATTAAATCTTACCCTAAGCTTCTCTGCTATGAGGTAGCCTAGAACCTAGGCTGTTGTACACATATGTATGCTGTGTATATAACTCCTTTGCACCAGCTGTGGCCAGATTTGTTAACATTTTCCCACTTTGGGGAGTCAGGGTGTGGAGTTTTTTCATCACCAGTGGACGGGAAGATAAAAAAATATATAGCATGGGTGAGTGATTTTGTATCTTGGGGCTCAGCATTAAGTCTCAATCCATGCAAGATTAAATGATAGTGATGAACTGATCATGATTTGGATTGAATATTATTATTTATTTAATTGATAACATGCGATCTTCCAAAAAGTAAACCCATTTAAGATGATCATTTAGGGAGGAAAATGAAATGAGATACTTTGCATTCTCCTTGTAATGAAAGAGATTTTTCATTAGAACTCTGTTCTAGAGCTCTCTTCTTGAACTCTATTCTAGAATCAAATGAAAATGGGGATAGACAGAAATAAACTAGAAAAATATGGAGCCTAAATACAATGACATCAAATGAATATCATTATGTATACATTTGTGGTGTATATGTATACATAATACATACAATGTATACATACCCTAGAGTACATGTACTTGAGCGTATTTTATCTTTGAAATCAAGTTTATTCCTCCTTACAGGTGTGCTGATGTTCCTAGATATATTCCATGAGCGTGGCTTCCAGAACATAGACCAGGAATATGCTGAGGACGACCTCTGCCGGTTCCCTTTGTTCAATTTCCTGCGCCCGCTGTCCCTGGAATGGATGTATATGGTGTATTTGACAATGGTTCTAGGTATGTTTACCATGATGGCCATGATCAAAGTTCTCTAGTAGGTTCAATTTACTGTATATGGGATATAGTAAGAAGATGAACCCACAATGAGAAAGAATTAGCAGCTAACACCTAATTGCATAATTATTGCTTACATAATCTCATCAAATCTTCAGTTCCCGAGATATATTTTTACTTGATTTCCCACATCCCTTTTGGCTGAGAATTTTGTAGCATGGGTAGTGGAATACTCAATCTGATTTAATAATGACCATTAGGAGAGTTGTTATTATCTATTAAGTCGTTCTCTCAGTATATGATAGAGTAAAAAAATTTGGAGTAGATGCTTTATAATACTTCTGAGCCACCTTTTTTTTAAAGGGTGGCAAACCCTTTATAAAGATAAAAATGATCCACTTTGCATGCACAATCGTCTCTTCTATTCGTATCTCTGAAATTTTCTTTTCTTGATTTCTTTCATCCCTTTGGCTGAGCATTCTCTAAGACTAATGGCCACACACTAGCGAGGCCTCCGATTCCTGGTTGTATAACATGTATGCTTGTATATATTTCAGATACTGCATAACATGTATGTTTGTATATATTTCAGGTGCTGTATAACATGTATGCTTGTATGTATTTCAGATACTGTATAACATGTACGCTTGTATATATTTCAGGTGCTGTATAACAAGTATGCTTTTATATATTTCAGGTGCTGTAGGCATAGCTTTGGGTTTGTTCTATCGTCTCAGCTGCTTGCTGTTCATTGTACCATACTGGTACATCTTCTTCCTCAACAAATCATCATGGAACAACCATACCTACCTCTACGGCCTCTTCTCCCTCCTCTTCCTCGTCACAGATGCCAACAGATACTGGTAACTACTATGATGCTTAGACAATTAAGTATGGGACAGTATGTAACTTAGCTGTATTGTATACAAACTTGGATTTTATTATGTTTTTCATATAAGGGACGATTTATGAAGAAAAACAGGGTACCTTAATTGTGGTCATCAGGTACTGATAACTAACAGTATGCTTATCAGTTGTGTTTCACAGTAGTTTGGGTGTTCAAAAGAAGCCTGATAATCTACTGGATAATCAAGACCTTGCACATGTTGAGCATATCCCCAGTATAGGTTCTTGTACATTCAGGCCATTTGTAGTCGAACCAGTTCATGGATTCAGATTTTGTCTTTTCTTTAGGTCCATAGATGGTTTGATATGGCCAAAGATTCGCCAAGCCCATGTGCCCACATGGAACTACTGTCTCTTCAGATATCAGGTATGGAATAAGTAGATTTGCATTGTTGTATGTTCCCTGTACTATTTGAATTCTGTTTTAATTGCTGTGGAAGGAATGTTGAGTCATAAATTACAAAGGATCATGGTGACTTTTGAATAATTAACCTACAACAATGTTTCAAATCAAAGCATGATATCATGTTGTATATGAGCAAACTATAACCATTCAGACCATGTTAAATTGTATACTTTACAATGTTATTGATTTCTTTAGCAAAATATTGACAAATTGAATACTTTGGAAGTTTCAACAAACTTAAGTATACTGAATAGACCATGATATGCTTAAATTGAAATTTAAAACAGTATTATGCAATTTCTTGTGAAATGCAATCTAACCATGTGTACTTCTCACATCCACACTTCCAGCATTTATCTTATTTCACAAATTTGCAAAAGGTTAAGTAGAATTGCCAAAAATGCATTTTCAAAACAGATTAAAATGTTATGTATAAGTGTACAACTAGAGAAAAATCACGTAACAATGATCTTAATGTACTATCACAATATACTTGTCTAGATGCTAAGTGTAAATGATTTCTTGTGTTTTTATGTGATCATGTTAGTTCAATGTATGTCTTCAGTAATTTTATACTGAATAAATATGGTGGTCAATTCATGTACAAGCAATAGAGATAACTAATAACTGGAAGATTATTTCATCATTTTCTTAAATGATAGATGATATCAAATAACAGGAAAAAGTTATATCAGTTATATTTCATTAATACTATTCATTCTGTGAAGGAGAATCCAATACCATAGTACCATTTTAGTAGCTGTTGCATCTAATACAGCACTGAGGTTATTTGAATTAGAACCCCATCATAAGAAAATATTTTTAGATACAATTTTATTAACCACCTCAATTTTTGTTAAGGGCAATAAATACTATAACAATTTTATACACATAGCAATCTTTTTAAAATGATTCTCCCTAGATGGCATTATGCTGAAATCGCCTTAGGTAAGATGTAATTTTGCAACACTAACTCACTGGCACTTTCAAATCATACCCTCAATAGAGTTGACATAGAACACAGCAATGGCTTAAGTAGGATTGTACTAGGTGCATTTTGCATTGCTTAGGAGTATTTTTGAACTGGGATGAGGTTTTTAAAGGTTTCCAAACCAGTTTATCATATTGCATACTCTTGTTTAGTGTTTTGTAGCAAAAGCTTGTCTTCATTTTCATAGTTTCCTCACCCTCCTTAATGCATTCTCCAAAATAATTTCTTCATTGTCATCAATACCTCGCCCTCCCCTTCCCTAGCTCCCATCCACTAACTTGTATTTTTAGCACATTTATACCAATTACTGCAATGCAATCTGACAATTCATCCGATTTTAGTTACACTGATCCTCTTAAGTAGTAAATTTTGAATCTAGAGCATTTTTTCAATGCATCAGAGATATAGCATAGAAAAAGCATATTGGCATATGATGTACATGCATGTACTTTCTTAAGAGTAGAACAGGAAGACTCAACTTCTTTTTATGGTCAGGATTTTTGATTAGTAGATCATATATTTTAATGACTCTCTGATCTTCTAGCATGAATGTTACAATTAGGATAACATTAACACATACAATTTTACTTCCCACCCATTATCTTACAAATTCATTTATCAGAAATAGTATTTTGATGTAAAAAATAATGTTTTTGGAGACCCATCAGTCACAGACAAGCAAGAATATTTAATGGGGCTAGGAAAGTTGGTTATGCACATTTTCATAAACATTTATTTGAGTTCTTTCTTTGTTAGATTTTGATGTAGTCTCCAACACTTTGATTTACTCTATTTCCAGGTTAATCATTTGATTGAATTAAAATTAAGTACCTGCAGAACCTATATAGTCTGTAATTGTAGTCTACAGTATTTTCAATGTCTACATTGCAATAATCATTAGTACAAAGCTATTTATGAACACCAGTTGTTGGTTTTATGGTTTGTTGTAATGGCAACAAGACTTTATAAGAAACAGCTGGACTAACTAATGCTGGAGTTGCTGTTTTGTGGTTGTTGGTAATGATGGTGACAGATACAAAAAAAGGAAACTATATTATATATTTTGGCACCTGTTATAAGATATTATTTGTGACAAGTCACAACCAAGAACTGCAAAATGAAAACTATGAACCAAATGGGAAATATACATCTGTTGCTGTAATTTTGTACAAAAACTTGTTTTGAAGTGATGTTGTACTCTTGTTATAACCCTGTGCCCGCTCTTCGCTTGTAGATCTTCCTGGTGTATTTCTATGCTGGCCTGAAGAAACTGGACGCAGACTGGAGGGGAGGGTACTCCATGCAGCACCTGGGCAACCACTGGGTCTTCGCACCTTTTCAGTAAGAAAAACACATCACAACATTTCTTTGCCCACTCTCCTGAGGCTCCATAATAGTACAGTATAGTTAGAGTAGAGAATTGGCAATTTCACATGAAAATGAAAGTTTATTTATTTTCTCAAGCAGGCCTCAATGCTAACTTAAAAAGTTAATGGTCCTTTTGGAACAGGAGGACCAAGGATGTACTGGTCCTGCAAACATTTTTACTGGTCCTAGAAATTTTTCCTCATGATTTTTCATCAGGCATTTGATGTGCCTAATGTGTGGGAAAAAAACTTGTTAACAAAAATGTCCCCTTAAGTTCCTTAAAATGTCCCCTGTAGGACCAGTTGGACTCTGTTTGTACTGGCCAAAAGCCATTTTATGGATTAGCATAGCAGCCTCACAATTTTGATGATATCTTGCAGGCAAAAGAATTGTTAGGAAAGCATTTGATGGAGAATGTTAATCAGATCGTTACCAACAACTCTCCTCCGAATATTTTGGGAAATCAATCTCATTTTCTAAGTTATTGTCAAACGTCTATCATAGATCCATATATGACCATTTCTTGATGAATTATGGATTAAAAGCATTCTCACTAACAGGTGAAATATGTATTTTTAAAAGTCTAGACTTCGCATTTATGAACAGATGGTTTTTGAGCAGGTTTGACTGTATTATCATATTTTTGAGCAGGTTTGGCTGTATTTTCATATTTTTGAGCAGGTGTGACTGTGTTATCATATATTTCAGGGGTATCATGACTGTTGACCAGATTGATTTCTTCCTAGTCCATTGGGGAGGTCTTCTCTATGATCTCTTCGTCGGCTTCATCTTCTTCTTCGATAAAACAAGACCTCTGGCCTTCATCTTCTGCTCTGCCTTCAATGGCATGAACTCACAGATGTTTAGTATTGGTAAGTCAGTCTATCATATTAATGAGAGGCAAGATGCAACAGTAGGGAGTCTTGGTAGACCTATAGAGAACTGATATTGTCCTGCATGCTTAATGCATTAACGTTCTCTCTGGCCAAAAGCATCCTGACAATGTTGATGAAATCTTATAGGCAAAAGCATACTCGGGAATACACCTGAAGGAGAAATGTTAATAATCAGAACTTTGCCAACATATGTTACATGAAGATATCTATTAAAAGCCAAAATGGTACATTAACCTAATCAATTCCAAATATGATACCAGTTTGAATTTCTGCTATACCACTGCTACCCTAACAGACCGCAACAATACTCAAAGTATTCAATGGGCCCGCACCACTCAAAGTTTTACTAGACCTGTCAATTTCTACTATCCCCACACTAGCAGGTTGTTGTTGAGCTCTGTGTACACACAATGCTCTATATACTTGTAGGAATGTTTTCCTACACCATGCTGGCTGTACAGCCCATATTCTGCTATCCTGACTGGCCCAGGAGGATTTTCAACAAGCTGCCGAGACTGTTTGGGTCATACAGTGATGTGGAGATACAGCCCAGCACTCATTGCCTCTACACCAAGGAACAGATTAAGACAGAGAAAAAGGTAGGATGTCAAGTACCTTATATGGATAAATTACCTTATATGGTTGAATTACCTTGTATGGATAAATTGCCTTATATGGTTGAATTACCTTGTATGGATAAATTGCCTTATATTATTGAATTACCTTATATGGTGGAATTACTTTATATTATTGAATTACCTTTACCAGTTTGTATCAGGTTTGCTCTTTTAGTCTGACAACTTTGAACATAACTCAACAATAGGTGTGCTATTTGAAAATATTTAAAGAGGAATTGTTAAACCGAACAGGAGCAACTTTCAGTCAAATATTTCTCAAAATATTTCTTTAAGCTTTGTTATCAAGACATTTCCATGAGTTTGACCAAATGCTCAGGTTTAATTGTAAGATTACCCAACTTTGCTAGTTCCTCTAATAAAACAGTTGCCCTGTTCAAAGAAATTATCAATCTATCAAATACATTCATTCAACTTGCGATTGTTTGAAAAAACACATGATATTTCAATTAGATTTGTTGCAGGAGACATGTGTTTGCCAACTATATTCTAAATATGAGACTCCAAGCTCAATGCAACCCAATAACAGGAATGGTTTATTATAAGTAATTAAAACAAAAAGTCAATTACTTTTTTGAAGGTCAAGGTTACAGCAGCTGGTGATGGCAGTACCCACGAGACTACAAAGTCGCCTAAGCAGTCAAAACAAGTGGTAGCTAAAAGTAAAGCAGGAATATACCACCAGTTGATGGTAGCAGTGGCTGTCATCTATATGGGAACCCAGGCTTTCCTACCCTACTCACACTTTATCACAAAGGTAAGGGGGATGAAGGAAACTGCATCCTTATTGTTGATTATCACAATGGTCTAGAAATAGGTAGGAATGGTGTTAGTCTTTATACGAACTTAGGCATTTCTACCTTCTTCACACTTTATCAATAAGGTAAGAAGGTATGCCAGAAACTGCTTATTGCTTATTGTCATAATGGTTTTAAATGGTCTAGTGATAGGTAGGAATTGTCTTAGTCTATATGTGAATTCTGGTATATCTACCTTATTCACACCTGATCACTAAGGTCTGGGGATACATGAGACAATGTATCATTATGAACCATTACAATAATAGGTGAAATTTGTTTATTTGTAGAAAGCTTATGACAATCAATAGTGAGAGACTGATAATTGTAATAACTGATTTTTGATTTAACAATCCTAAAACTTTCAATTGATTATTATCAAAGTAGGTGCTATCCTGATGAACAGTTAACAATGAGGTACCGTATTACCCCGCATACAACACGCACTTTTATACACGCGCAGCACTAATGTTAAGGAGGCGTGCGTGTTATCAACAGGTACAAGATCCAGAACTTTATAACATCGAATTTTCCCGAATTTATTGGGTCTTAATTTACCGATCGTGAACACATGTGATCGGTAAATTTAAAACACCCGTTAGTTGTTATCTTATAGTCACCATTTAAGTACCCCCAGGAGGAAAGGACGGCAAATCTATCCATATTTGGATTTTAATTGCATTAAAATTAGGGGATAAAAGGGGACAATTGAAATTGATACGGATATCACCCTTGAGAGCAGAGTTGGTACGAGCTGGTGTCTGCTTTCATCTCAGCTTTTGACGAGTGAAGTCAACAAATGGGCACCACCAGTCAATATCAATTACAATTTACCATCACAAACCAGGGCAGACATAAAACTGTCCGTGCTAAATGGTCGGCCAACTCCCCCTGCGTATAATAAACGGTGAATTGTATTTTACATACAGAAAGGGACTTTGGGAGGGGGTGCGTATTATCTAGAGGGTGCGGGTTGTATGTGGGGTAATACGGTACTAGTAAACACAAGATTTTCTTTATGAATTAGACACCTACTGGTATGATGAGAGTGTGTTTTCTTTGCCCCTATGCATGTGAATGCTTTTGTTTTCCTCAGGGTTATAACAACTGGACCAATGGTCTGTATGGCTACTCCTGGGATATGATGGTCCATTCCTGGGCCAACCAGCACCTCAGACTGGAGTACGTTAACAAAGACAATGGTCAGAGGGGATACCTCAATCCAATGGTCAGTCTTAATCTTTACATCTTTCTATCTATTTGTAAAATTTATTGATAAATCAATATCTCTACAGGGCAGATCTAGGTTTATGTCTAAGAAGTTTGTTCTGAATATTCGTTAAGAAGTTCTACCCCATCATTTTTATTCGAAACTAAACAAAAGTGGCAATTCTAGGTAATGAAAATCAACTTGCTGTATGGATATTCCTGGAGTATGGTCTCATAACGTAATCTATTTTTCAACCATATGCTCATTTAATCTTTCCCCAATATTTACATCTTCATATCTATTGTCATGATAGTATTTTCATCCATTGGGGTACTTGTCTTTGACATTGCGACAACTTCCATGTCAAAAAAGATTTTCATTACCATCATAATCATCATCATAATCATAATCATCATCATCTACACCTCATCTATAAATTCTATCATCATCAAAATTCTCAGATTGTCAAAAATTTCATCATCATCATCATCATCATCGTCATCTTATTACGTAGCCATTAAACTACTTCCATCTTCTTCATCTCTCCCTTTCCACAGGCCTGGGTCCCTGAAGATGACAAGAGGTGGAGCTCACACGCTGACATGTTGAAACAGTATGCAGTTTGTGTTTCCCAGAAGCTGCGCAAACATAAACTCACCAATGTGGAACTCTACTTTGATGTTTGGCGCTCCTTAAATGACAGGTTTCAGCAAAGGTATGGAAGTGTGCATTAGCGGTCTTATCTATCAGCCTTACTACCTAAAAATGATTTTTATATAAGCCATCCCCTATTTATCATACAGAATCAAAAGAACTTTTTTCATGTACATTTTTGTGGAGAAGCCCTTTGAATAAAAATCGCAATAATTGCTTGTGAATGTTGCAGGATTTTTGATCCGCGTGTGGACATTGTGGCGGCGGATTGGAGCCCGTTCCAGACCACGCCGTGGGTGCTCCCTCTACTGGTGGATCTCTCAGACTGGAGGGCCAAGCTGGACGAGATAACAACAGATCTACTCACCAACAGCAATGACACAGATGTCGTCTTTGTGGCAGATTTTCCAGGTAGGTAATCGTGTCACCACACAAAGGGTCTATCATGGCCTAGATATAACACACAAGGCTATCAAACTTGAGATATCTGTTGAGTCTGCTGAATCTTAGTATGCAGGTTGACATTGTTGCTATATGAATGTGCTATATATTCCATGGTACTTTTGCAATTGAAAACCACGTTGGAGTAGTAGCATAGAGAGAACAATATAGATTTAGAGAAGGGAATTTCCTCTTTGTGGCAGTGTAGTTATGCCTTAAATGGCTGAAAAAGGGATGATAACCTGAATTTTGTCACACTTCATATGCTGATAATCAACTAAACAAAAAATGAGCAGAGGTAAGGGCTTTATACAGCAGTTTGTATTCATTATTACAGGTTTGCATCTGGAGAATTTCCTTCAGGAGGACTTGAAAAATACCAGCATCACAATCTTACAAGGAGAAGTTCTGATTGAACTTGTGGACCAAAAGAAAAACCTCTCACTGAAAGAGGGAGGAAAAATGCAGGTTGGTCTTATATCGTTTGAGTTTTCACTCAGGTGCTTAAATTGATTTTACTTCATTATATATCAAAACATATTATCCTCTTTAGATGTATAAGTTCATGTTTTATGTTTTGCATATTTGTACATTTTCCTATATTTCTGAGTAGACCTGATGGTATATATACTAATTTTCATACAAATATTGAAGAGTTTTATAGTGTGTGGCTGAAAACATGTTTTCATTTTATTGTACACATCAGTTAAAATATTGCTGTACATATAAGTTTTACTGTTTTATCATGTAGCTACCAGGTGATCAGTTCCACAATGTCCACATAGTGTCTGAGACTCCCTCCTGCTACATGTATATTTTTTACTTTCCTATCATGTAGCTACCAGCTGGTCTGTTCCACAATCTCCACACACTTCCTGCTACATTTATCTCTTTCTATTGTGTTGTCATACAGAACCACCGCCTGTTTTATGTATCTCACTCTACTGTATTACTGTTTTTAGCTTCCAGCTGGTGAGTTCCACAATGTCCACACAGTATCAGAGACTCCCTCCTGCTACATGTACCTCTTTGTCAATGCCACTCAGTCTGTGGTTCATAAGCACGTGCTCGCAGTGGACCAGTGGCTCAATACCACAAACAAGAACTTAGGTGAGTGATTGGTCTGTGAGATAAATATGTAATGATACCTTGGAGATTTCAGCACCTCCAGACCAGGAATACTATTTACAATGCATTAACTCTCATGCTGCTGGTGGTTAATTTGGCCATTACAAAATTATGCAAAAAACTGGAAAAATCACTGAAACCCATGCAAATGGGTACACATCTGAGAGCACTCAGTGGCAGGGTTTAGATGTTTTTCAAAGAATTTTGCATCCTTGTGCTTTTGGCGAAAGTAGCCTCAGCATTAAAAAGGGTTACTTATATATCAACTTTGTGTCAACTATGTATTTCCAATGTGTAGACACAAGTATTCTCTGTTATAAGATATTTGTATATTAGCAAGGTCACAGGTCATGTGTTTCTGGTTAACCTAGTTATAGTTTGGTATTTGTCAAACTTTGTGTAAAAAATGCCCGATACAATAACCGTATGTGAAAAAGAATGGTTATAGAGTAGAAAGTGTTTATATGTGAACATTTACCTTTTTTTCTAGAGAGCTATTTGGATTACACAGAAGTTCCATCTGACATAATAAATGAAATTCCTGGAGAAATGCTGATGGAAGTGATGGATTTGATCAACAAAAAGCGAGAGAAAGATGCAAATGAGCAAAAGAAATTCAATGCTCGATTTACGCAATTTTGGGTTGCTAAATACAGAGGAATTGCCAGAGCGTAAGTATTTTCTGTTTCTGACGAAAAGAGCCTTCTAGTAAGATAGATGTGTACAGAAAGTAATTACCATTTACGATAAGTGAAAATATGGTACTAAGAATAAAAGGCAAATGTTTTGAAGTAGATTGAAACAGTTGAAAGTTTATTTTTGTAATGTTTTTTTTTCTGTTACTCTGTGCTTAACCTGACAGACTCTTTAAAAGTGAAGATTGAACCTCTAAGTTTTACGGGATAATCAGCAAGGAATCTTAATCTATTGGTAATCAAGGATTTCAGGGTTGATGAATAAGTTATTAAATCACTAAAAAGCATAATGAAATATAGTGTGATTGTTTGAATATTGTAATCTTATAGTTAATTGTGTTACAAAATAAAACAATGCCACATACAGCATTCCATTATACACCATACCATTCAATAGAATCCTGTAATCACATAAACTCATGCCCCTTTTGTTTGTGATATCTCTTACTGGATCTGATAAGTCTCTATAGGTATGTATGTTGTGAGAGTTTCCTAGTAGTAACATGATGTACCACAGTTGCTGATGCAGACTGTACAGGGGAAGTATGAACTTTACTTTACAATTCAATATGTTTATTTCTTTATAATCCTTTATAGGAGAGCGGCCAAGTTCGAAAAAGGGCTCTATTTAAGATTTATTTTGGGCGGGTCTCACACACAACTCCAACATACATCATTTGAAAGCTTATACTCTCTAGTTTAATATTCTGCCTGTTGGAGTGGTCGAAAGTGGTGCAGATTCTGAGAAAATACATTTATGTAACATAATGTCTGGAAAAAAGCTGAAAGGTATGAAATTACAATTTTTTTTTGAAGGGGCTAATGAGGATGGTATGTTCACTCAACTTTGTGTACTACAACAAGCCTTATGCCCACAATTCAAATAGAACATTTGAAGCCATACTACTAAATTTTTCTGGTGAAAATTCCAATTTTATTACAAATGTGGGATACGATTCGCCTTTTTCTCAAATGCCATCAAATAGATCAACTTTTCAGCTAGTACAATACCAGACTTAGTTACATAGCACACATATATATAATACTACATCTTTTTTCAATCATTTAGGAACCAAACTGAGCTACAAGGCTGATTTATTCAAACGTTTTTGCAATTCCTATGCCTATAAAACTGAAAAAGATGATAATAGAAAAATGTGCAAAATGATATTTAATCTTTCAAATATTCCAAAAAGTATCTGAATGACATCCAAACTGAAGCATACCCGGTACAGATATCTTATATTGGATATTGGCTGTCAGATTTTTAGATTTCGTTGCCCAGTCACCCAGGACAACTAAATTATTTGTGAAAATAGTCAATAATTAAGCAAAATTCATAAAACGCTCACAAAAAAAAAATAATAATAAATAAAATAAAATTTAAACATACAGGCAACCTTACATAAGTCAGACACTTTTAAGTCAGATTTTCTACTAAGTCAGATGGCTTTGGTGGTCCCATCCCTATCATTGCAGTTTTATAATCTTCACATAACTCTAATTTTGCCGATCTCGGACAGAAAATCCTGGTCCCAATTCATCCTACTTATGCAAGGTTACCTGTATTATGAGATTCACAACGTATTCGAGAGAAATGACATGACAGGCCGAGTCATCATCAAAACGCCTGACACAGATGTTCTGGTGCTAGCCATTCACTACTATCCGCAAATGGACAGAGTGAAAGAATTCTGGATTGAGACTGGAACAGTGACCAGAACCACTGACCTTCGGAGGTTCATCCCAGTACATGACATATGTCACTCACAATCACCACTGTTTCTGAAAGTATTGCCTGCTATTCACGCTCTCACAGGGTGTGATTCAACATCTGATTTTTTCGGTATAGGAAAAAATTCTGTGTATAAAACAATCTCAGAAAAAGAGGTAGGCTCCTTTGCTGAGCTGGTTTTCCTAGGTGGTGAGGATGAGAACACTTCAATTGTTTGAGCTCGCAAGTTCATTGCTAGTTTGTATGATCCTAAGGGCAAGGAAAAAGAAGCACATTCAAACATGAATGTGTTACGTCCAAAGCTTGCAGCCAAGCGAGAATTTGTGTTGGCAAATCTGCCACCCTCTGAAGAGAGTCTGAAACAGCATGTTAGAAGGGCTGCCTGGCAAACAAGGATTTGGATTTCCTCCCACATTGCTAAGCGTGACCTGGGATCCCCACTGGAATATGAATGGAAAAGAGAGGGGAGAAGCTTGTCCCAGTGTACTATGAAGGATTGTTAGCCTCCGAGGTGATGCATGATTTGCTTTGTACTTGCAGCAAGAGAAATCTTTGTGGTACTGACTCATGCTCTTGTAGAAAGAACCGCTTGGCCTGTGTGGAATTGTGTTCCTGTCATGGTGATTATGTTTGTCGAAATCCGATTTCAACACAAGATACATCAGACAGTGATTCAGAATAATTCTGTTTGTGGTTGATGCTGTGAGACTTTGAGTGTGAACACTTGCACACAAGTTTGATCATCCAGTGATTGTTCTTTGTCTTCATAAAAGGTGGACATTTAACATTTGGTATCAAAGAAAAGAAAAAAAACTTCCTGAAAAACATATTGTGAATCTCATAATACAGGTAACCTTGCATAAGTAGGATGAATTGGGACCAGGATTTTCTGTCCGAGATCGGCAAAATTAGAGTTATGTGAAGATTATAAAACTGCAATGATAGGGATGGGACCAGCAAAGCCATCTGACTTAGTAGAAAATCTGACTTATAAGTGTCTGACTTATGTAAGGTTGCCTGTATGATTAAATTTTATTTGATTTATTATTTTTCTTTTTTTGTGAGCGTTTTGTGAATTTTGCTAAATTATTGACTATTTTCACAAATAATTTAGTTGTCCTGGGTGACTGGGCAACCAAATCTAAAAAGCTGACAGCCAATATCCAATATAAGATATCTGTACAGGGTATGCTTCAGTTTGGATGTCATTCAGATACTTTTTGGAATATTTGAAAGATTAAATATCATTTTGCAAATATTTCTTTTATCATCTTTATCAGTTTTATAGGCATAGGAATTGCCAAAATGTTTGAATAAATCAGCCTTGTAACTCAGTTTGGTTCCTAAATGATTGAAAAAAGATGTAGTATTATATATATGTGTGCTTTGTTACCAAGTCTGGTATTGTACTAGCTGAAAAGATGATCTATGTGATGGCATTTGAGAAAAAGGTGAATCGTATCCTAAATTTGTAATAAAATTGGAATTTTCACCAGAAAAATTTAGTATGGCTTCATATGTTTTATTTGAATTGTGGACATGAGGCTTGTTGTAGTACACAAAGTTGAGTGAACATACTATCCTCTTTAGCCCCTTCAAAATATTTTTTGTAATTTCATACCTTTCAGCTTTTTTCCAGACATTATGTTACATAAACGTATTTTCTCAGAATCTGCACCACTTTTGACAACTCCAACAGGCAGAATATTAAACTAGAGAGTATAAGCTTTCAAATGATGTATGTTTGAGGTGTGTGTGAGACCCGCCCAAAATAAATCCCAAATCTGGCCCCTGGCCGCTCCCCTATTAGTTTTAGTTGAAAACAAATGAGGTAGATCTACCTTTCTGTTGTTGTTTTTGGAAAAAAACTCCTGAAATCCTGAAACTGACCCTGCATCACATGAGACTATACATTGAACATACCATTCTGTGCAAATTTCGAAAATATGAATGGCAAGCATTTAAAAGGGGGTTTACAGTATGATTAAGCATCCAACAGCCTAATTCATGAAAACCATACAATACCGTGAGCCACTGGCAATTTTTCTGTTTCAGGATGAAGATGACATGGGCGGCAGGGAAAGGAATCTGGAGTGGAGTGTCCATGCTGACCATCCTTAACACCACACTCACACGCGAAGAACAGGACATCATGGGTGTATCCCATCTCCTCTATGAGGTCACAGACTAGAACTCTCGTTTACTAGATAACTACACGTAACTTGTGTAGATCAGAACATCATGGGTGTATCCCATCTCCTATACAAGGTCACAGACTAGAAAAGTCTTCTACTAGATGACTACTCCTTACTTGTGTGGATCAGAACATCATTGGGGTCTCTCATCTTCTATACGAGGTCACAGACTAAAACTGTCCTTTACTAGATAACTACACATTACTTGTGAAGAAGAGGACATCATGGGAGTCTCTCATCTCTTCCATGAGGTCACAGACTAAAACTGTTGTTTACTAGATAACTACACATAACTTGTGAAGAAGAGGACATCATGGGAGTCTCTCATCTCTTCCATGAGGTCACAGACTAAAACTGTTGTTTACTAGATAACTACACATAACTTGTGAAGAAGAGGACATCATGGGAGTCTCTCATCTCTTCCATGAGGTCACAGACTAAAACTGTTGTTTACTAGATAACTACACATAACTTGTGAAGAAGAGGACATCATGGGAGTCTCTCATCTCTTCCATGAGGTCACAGACTAAAACTGTTGTTTACTAGATAACTGCCCATTACTTGTATAGTAATGGATATCACATCTTTTCTACAAGGTCACAGGACAAATTCTTCTCACTACATACTTACCCATTACTTGTGAAGAACTGGGTATCATGGGAGTACCACTTTTATGGTAGCTCGATCTAGGTCCCAGACTTAACTGTCACTATCTTAATGACTACACGTTACTTGTGAAGGATTTGATATCATGATATTATCAGGGGAGGGGCAGTTACTATACAATCACATTTGGCCCAGTTAAGTGTGCAGCGTGAGTGTTAGGGCAGTTGTTCAACGTCTGCAGTGTGATTAGTGCTGCATTCAGGCAGAGAAATACATCCCCTTGAACCGCAACGCCATAGGCACAGCATGCTAGGACCTATGGTATGTGCGCCTCGGGTTACGCGGTGTAGCCTTGGTCACGTGATCTGATCTGTGCAATTAGCATGCAGCATCCTTTCTAGGTCAGATAGTTGCCAAGGAGATGGGAGGCAGCGACATTTGATGATGCATGGACAGTGCCCGATCCCGGTCTACTCATCTCAGATTCAGGGCACTAAGTAACAGGCTAAAGAAAATTCAGCATGCCTATTGGCTGCAAGCAGGGTATATCAATCAACCCCCTGCTGTGACCCAAAACAAAGGTCACGTAAGTGATCTGCTCACTTCCAGTTCATTCAGATATTTGTCTGTGATATTATGAGATTATCACATTTCCTTTACAAAGTCATTGACTAAAACTGCTGACTGCTATATTCTTACTTATTACTTTTTAAGGGCTGTATGTAATAACAGTGTCACATCTTCACTGTAAGTTCACAGCCTAAATTTAACTGTCGTTGATATATTCATGTCCACCATTTGTGGAGTGTCACATCTCTACAAGGGCAACTAACTATAATTGTTATATATCGTATTCCTACCCGTAGATTTTGAAGTGTTACAAGGTTATACATTATCATTTATTACCTTACTCTTTATTTCATTACTAATTATTGAGAGTTTCATGATATTTAGTCAAAAGAATCTCATTTATGAACTATTTTTGTCCAGACTAAGACTGTTATATATCTTCTCTTTGTTAGTACACACTTAAACTGTTATTTGTTAATATACCTTCCTATTGCTATTACAGGTGAACTTGCTTAATCCGGTGTAATCTGGATTTTTGTCTATACCAGACTGATTGGAAGGGCCCGGTCCCTTTCTATACATATAATTCCTATATGCATAATCGTGTTTTCGCCTAATCCGGACAGAAAAGTAGGGTCAACATCAGTCTGGATTAATCAAGTTTGCCTGTATACCTTCACATCTGTGCCAGACACAGATATCTACGACATTTTCATCTAATTCATAATATAGCTTGAAAGGTGAGCTATGACATGAACATGTACTTAAAACATGTTCTGTTTTGTTTTGAGAGAAACTAACTATTGAATTCCTCTGAAATCTGTTCAGTATGCTTGTCTAGTTTTAAGAAACTTCTAGTCATGTTTTGATTTGAACCTATATTTGATGCATTTCAGCCTTGTGTTTTCTAAAAACCAATGACATGAACATGTACTTAAAATATAGGAACTAAGCTTGATTGAATTCCTCTGAAATCTGTTCAGTATGCTTGTCTAGTTTTAAAACTTCAAGTCATGTTTTGATTTACACCTATCTTTGATGCATTTCAGCCTTGTGTTTTCTAAAAACCAATGACATGAACATGTACTTAAAATATAGGAACTAACTTTGATTGAATTCCTCAGAAATCTGTTCAGTATGCTTGTCTAGTTTTAAGAAACTTCAAGTTGTGTTTTGATTTGCACCTACCATAGATGCATTCAGCCTTGTGTTTTCTAAGACCAAAAAGTTTCTTTGCAATGTATGTAGCCATTTTGTTCTCTAAGGAACTTTAATAATGCATACATAAGAATCCTTCACTGAAATTCAAAGATGTTTTATTATCTATGACAGATGTGTACAGAAGGTGGCCAATTCCCTGAGGGTATTATCTTTGCAGTTTTTTATGCTTATACATTCCATATATGGTATGACGTTCAGTATTTAATGTGGGTGTTGGGATCAGATATCCTAGATAACAAGTGTATTTGTTTAATGGTGCTAAGAAATCCATTCTCAATGTAGATGTAGCTCTTTATTTGTTGTTTATTTGATACTCTAAATATACTGTAGGGTACTCTTGATGTGTTGTACCTTTTTCATTACTCGACTGGCTGGATTGATTTTCATAGTGAAATCATTATCAGTTGACCTAGGTCAAGTGCTGGAAATCCTTCCTCCTTGTTACTTTCTTTATATTCAAGAAGAGTCAGAACACTGGACGTTATATTTTATCTCATTTATTATTTTATTTCAGTTACAGTATTATCCCAGAGTACAATGGAACACCTGATATTGACACTTAGATTTCTTGTCAAGATCTGAGATTATTTTGAAAAAAATGTCCTGAAGTGCAATGGAAAATATTAAACCATGAAACTGATAGTTGATTCATTGGGTGACACAAAAAATGTTTATCATAAACAGCTGTCTCAATTATTCTACAACCATTAGAAAATATACTTTTGTGCAACTTATGAAAGTCTTCAACTTTGGGTTTGTTCAAGTTCCTCTATAAATGGTGCCAGGCAAACATCTATTTTCTTTATTTATACAAGTATCAGATTTTTATTTTATATTAAGAATTCTAGCTTGACTGTTATGACTCAGATCTCTATTTTGTGTTTGTCAAATAAAAGCATTCCATGGCAATTGTTGGTTATTTGTTGTTTTTCTTTCTTTGTTTTGTTTGGACCTGCAGTGCACCTATAATTGGTTGCGACAATGTACATGCATCATTCCTGCTAAGAATAAGTGTAAATGTAAGGAAAAAAATCTCTGTGAACCCCACTTCTGATTATGATTATCATGAAAATGGTTCTACTTCTTTATGACTTTCGACGGTTGGAAACAGTGTTCAATTCATCTGCTTTGTTCATGAATTGTATATGATAGTATTCAGAAATATTCCAAAATTTCCTGTATTGAAAAAAAAGGGACCTAAATGAGACTTAAAACATGACATTGAATACATTATCCCACTTTTAGAGAAAAGAATTGTTCTACTTGTGAAGTTGTGAATAATAGATACAAATCAATTATTGAGGTTTATACCTACATAATAAACAAGGTGGCATTGCAAGCATAACACAAGAAAACTGAACCTCTGATTTTTCTTTATTAACCTCTTTGGTATCAATAAATCACAACCAATATCTTAGTACACCACCTATAAACTAACAGGAATACTCTAATGTAGGGATGGGGACCGGGAACCGGTTCAAACCGGCCTGAGCATTGCGGTTAACCAGTCAAAAACCGGACCTCCCTCTAAACGGTTCGGTTTTCTATGCATGCACTGGGTTCCTGGAGGCGTAATAAAACTGTCAGCACCTACCTCCTCGCTGCCCTCACAATGTCTGCCAAGCGCGACGATCAAACAGCCATTTCAAAATCTCTCAAGTCTGGTACCCTGCCCACTTTCACTATGCTCAGAAGCCTTCTGAGCGTAGAGAAAGTGGCCAGGGAGCTAGTATATAGGAACTTTCAAGAACTTTCCAGTTCAGGCAAGTTCAGCCACGCATTCCATTGCATAGTTTCGTATCCAAGAAATGTCATTAATAAACCGTTTAGGAAACCGTGATAAAACCGAACCGTAGAAGCAAAACCGAGAACCGAACCAAACCGTAGAATTCTCAACGATCCCCATCCCTACTCTAATGTAAAATCACCACTATCTTTACCCTTATGTTGCTGGTGGCTCATTTGGCTAATACAAAATGATGCAAAAAACCTGGAAAATGACTGAAAACCTGACAAATGGGTATTCATTTGAGAGTGCTCAGCGAGAGATCTCCAATGAATAACAACATGACAGGGTTTAGACAGTTTTCAAAAATCTTTGCATCTGTGTGCTTTGGACAAACGTAGCCTTAGTGTGGGAAGGGTTAACCCATTAATGCTTAAGATAATGCTTAAGGGTTATAATTGCCTATTCACCTGCCTGGGATGGGTCTTTTTTAGAAGTTCAGTATCAGCAGAGACTGGTATCAGCATACATCCTCCTTATGTATTTCATTAGAGTAATCCTGGAGATCTATAGTCAAAATCAACTTTCAACACAGGTAGAAAAGAGAACTTGAAATTACTTGACCAAAATAAACTAGACTAGTAGACATTTACAAAGAAATTTCATTTCAATTATCCAAGACCTGAGGAAGTAGGTTAAGACCATTAGACAGTAGCAACCACCAAGCTAAGAGTATACGCTATATTAACAGATTAACACTTCCAATGCTGTGGCCACTTTTGTCCAAAGTGCAAGCCGCAAATATTTTTAAAAACCATCTGAACCCTGTCATGTTGGTATTCATTGGATAGCTCTCTCTCTGAGTACCCATGTTCCAGGGTTTCAGTCATTTTCAGGTTTTTTGCATTATTTTGTAACGGCCAAATTAGCCACCACCAGCATAAGGGTTAATAATCCATAAGCACAATATGACTTTTTATGTTTAATGAATTTGGAAAGGTTCCTATGTGGTAAAACTGTACTCTTCTGAACTGCTAGCTTTGATATCAGACTTGGCTGCTGCTCTCTGCTTCTTCCTCTCATTCTGAGACAGATCATATATTATAGAAACTGGGATGTAATACAACAAAATTATCTTACATCTTCAGGAAAACAAGTAAAAATAATCTTTCATCGATATAAAAATATTAGATAAAACATCTTCAAAAAATAAACTTAGTAAGGCAACCCTGGATAACAGTTGATTGTCATATGCAGAAAAACAAAGCTAATTAGGTCTGTCCTACAAGTACACAGGTAAAGTACTAATTAATCAAACTAGCACCTGAGAGTACCTCAACCTGTAAGACTATGCCTGAAAAGGTCTTACTTCCTGCATGCAAAAAGCATTATTACATATGTATCAAAATTGCAAACTAAATTGTTCTCTTTCGAGATGGGGTTTTGTTTGCAATCATAATCAAAGAAAGGTTAAATATTGAATGTGCTACCATGCAATTCAGTAAACCTAATAGTTAATAACCATTTATGTCTTACATGAATTGTGTCAGATATCCAACCAATAATATTCTTATAGGTTGTTTGAATGACTCTTAAACATGATTAATGAAGAATTAAAGGTATCCATTTCATTCAGAGAATGTTCATGTACTGAAACTATAACAGATAAGATTTTGGGATTTTTCAAAATGTGTTCTATCCAGAGTTTTTTATTAGTAAGATTTTCATAGTTCTAAATGTAAAACTTCATTATTTGGAAATAGAACAAATCTACTTGGGCAAAGGAATGTTATACTTGGCTAAGTAATATCATGACAGAGGCACTGGCCGACATGCTTGTTCCACAACCATTCAAACACCATACATTCAAATCAATTACAGGAACGAACAGCATTACAACACAGGTTTTACCATTAACACTGGTTCTATGTCCCCTGATCAGTACATAATGAATCATTTTCTACAAAGGACTATCAATAATAATACTTAATTTGCTCTAAGGCGCCAGTGATACTTATGTAGTTTGCAAGCAGATTATTTTACTAATATCTGTCTTTTGTTGAGCAATTTAATGTGTAGGACAAAGCAAACTTGTTGTAAGGGGCAAGAGGGGATTTACAAAAATGTTCAAGGCCTGCAAAAATACCATGGCACCATTTTTCACATGATTTCAAATAAAATCCTACAGCAGCAGTACATCTTTTAGAGAACTTGGCAAATGAAATACTGTTGATGTTTTATGCAAAGTTATTTCTTCAAAACACCTAAATAGCACCAACCTTCAATTCTTATCTTCTAAAAATTCATGCATAAAACAAAAAATACTACACCCTGATTATTTCAATATCACACACATGATCAATTTCAATACAAATAACTGCAAGTTTGTTCATTTCAATAACCTGGGACTAGTTTTACCGATCCATTCATGAAGAGTATCCTGGTGGTCCAACATAAGTGGAGCTATCTTAAAATGTGTGGCTTGTAGAAAGAAATATCCACATGAAAGCAAGGTAACTTAACTCTTGTGGGAAAAGATTATCTTCCAGATACTTTAGCACTATTGTCTTTATACTTTTGAGTAATTTTATTGTATCATAAAACTAATAAAGCTTAGTAACTCAGAACAGCAAAGTAGTTATCAGTTACATCGATGCACTGTACCATAAAAAGAAAGCAAAATGTAGAAGCATTTAAAGGAACTTGTATACACAAAAGAATGACATTTTTGTGGAAATATAAAACCAACTTTTATAATGAAATTTCTTCAGGTTTACCACTTTCTTTCTAAAATAAGCTTCATAATTTGGCTGCATTGGTATTCAGGACATGAATGGGTTAGGTACACTTAATGCAGTGCTTCATGAAACATCCCCAAGTTGGCAGTATTTTGAGCAATAACACATTTCTTACAACCATTGATTTCACATACAAATTACTACACCAATGTTCACTTTCATTTAACATATCCACAATTTGATACAGTGTTTTTTTCTCAAGCTCAATCAATATATTCCAATAGTCAACCTGCACAGAGCCAATATTTTGCCCCTAAAAATTGTATCCATGAATTTTGTATGGTAGTCTAGGTCTCATATATTTCTAGACCTTTATCCTATACCAGCTTATCTAAACACACCAAACTTTTAATTGTATTTCACATGCTTTCAGTACTTAACTGAAATGTAAACATGAAAAAATTCATGTTTGCTGTATGATTAGCAGAAGGGGGCCACCAAATGGTACTGGAAAAGGATATTTCATGCAACATGCTGTGATTGTATAGAGGTGCAGCATTTCAGATGTTCAATTACAACATTTTCCCTGGTGCGATTTTTTGGACCCCTACAGTAGCTACCTATCCCTGTCTTCATCTTCTAACTGGATTTGTATTTTCCTTTGAACCTTGCTGGGAGAAGGGCGCCAGATTTTGCTAGGATCTGGTAGAAAACAAAGAGTCCAAAGGCACAAGCAGCCGAGACTACCAGGATGTATTCAGTGTGATTGGGGAACTCGTTGCCGCATACCAGATACCAATCAGAGCCATTCTTGGGCGGCTTTCCACCAGGGCGGCAGTGCCAGTCGAAGTAGCCCTCGTCATGACCAGTAGGACAAAGGAAAGTCTTCTTTGACAGAACCTGAAAAGGAAAATCACAGAACTTGTAAATTATGATATTTACTCAAACAGGTGCTATCATAAAATGTCATCATAGCAATTTAAGAAAAAGATCACTAGAAGGGGTATTGGCAATCTTCCATTTAACCGCACTCCACATGCAGTGGCCATCGTATCAACAATCCCAAGACCGCTTGAATGCTTCTCCCTCTTTTGCCTTTTGTTATGCCGTGTCTAATTGGATGGTTGAGCAATGGCGCGCCAAGGAGTGATAGCACAAGTGTTCCACATGTACCACATGTAAACATTGTTTAAATCCCTGGAACTTAACAACATGGCAACACTTCCATTGATTCTTTGTATTTTTGATTATTTTCTACTAAACATTTGAGGATTTGGTATCCTCCTCCATAGATGAAAAGGTAACTTACCTGCCCAGATGCTGTATTTACTGGCGAGACTTGATCACAGGGTCCTACAGTTTCATGCAAGCCATAAGACTTCACATTTTCTGGCTTGGCAAAAACCACAAGGATAGCGTAGATCGCGTAATGAATGACAATTATTATACCCAACTCATCCAACCAAGATTTGCCTACAAGAGAATGAAAATGACAAATACAGACATACTATAGATGAATTTGTATGGAATGTGCGCATCTTCTCATCTTTTAATAACCAGAAGCAATTGGTGAAGTAAAACATAGTACCCATAGAAAACCATGCACAAAACTGAAATCACAGACTTGGCACTCAGACTATTACTTGCATGAAAGAGTATTCGGTAGTACGGGCTTGCCCGTCATGACAATAAATCATAAAATTTCAATAAACAATTATATGCCTAAAAGATGGTGTAAAACTAATTTCCCTCAATCTCAGCATGAAATAGATCAGTAAAAATTGTACGATACAGAGCTGAGCCTGTCTTATTTCTTAAATGCTTGTAGGCTAGTCTAGATTTTTGATTCCGCTGGCATTTGTTTTGGTAAAGTAAAGCAGCATTTTAAGGTCTTATCATAGTCAAATCAGTCTAAAATTATAGAAAACAGGGCATCTATAAAATTCATCTTCATTTATTAGATAAAGGGTGTTATAGTATGGCCATGGAATGAACCTTAAACAAACTCAGATTTAGCGGCACCAAATGATGGGTTGGATTTTTATTTTGATCATTGTCACATTTTCTCAAGTATAGAGGCTAAATCATGACTAGCCAATGGTAAATGGTGTAGCCAGGGAAAACCAACGCCTGACCCCAAGTCACTAGAAACGTTTTCACTTGTCATATAGAGGATGAGAAAGTTAATGCCAGGGGCTCATATTATTTAGATGAATATCTGGATAGACTGGAAGTGGGCACAGCATAGCAGGGAATCAACTGATATACCCTGCTTGCAGCCAATAGGCTTGCTCTATTTTTTTCAGACTGGTCCTCAATGAGGTCCCCAAGTTCAGCATTGCTGTTCAAAAGCTGAATGATTGTGATTTTACAATACTTGGCCCCTCCCCACCCCAACCTCTCCCTTAACCTACCCGTTTTCTAGCTCTCTAGTCAAACAAATCATCTGCCTTCTCCTCTCTGTGTCTGACCCACTCACCTTTGTTGTTGCTCCTATTTTCTCCGAGCGGGTTTCTGTCGGCGGACCAGACGACTAGGAAATAGAAGGCCACCAGGATGAGGACACACACCTCTGTGTGGATGTCGAAGTTATCGTGAAAGACGTGGTAGATCGGAAGGAACTGAAGGGTGCCACCCGCAAAGGAGAAAACGCCTGTTATGATGCTACAGAGCAACTCTTTGAAAAAACTGAAAATAAAGAAAAAAGAGATTTACTAAAAACACACCTTGAATATGAATGTCCAAACACCCATAAGTATCTACCAATGTTATTTGCAATGGTGTTCAAAACCATCTGAAAAGGATGGCAACCCATTCAATTCATATCCCTGTAGGCCTAATCCCCATCCACCATAAACAAACAACAATTACTCAAAAGACTTGTCATCCCACAATCTGTCATTCCAAAAACAATCAAATCAAGAGTCAAATAATTTTTGTAATCATCCAAAACCAGAACAAAATAGGAATTATCAGATGGAACAAACCTATTAAGCTACTATTATCACTTTTCTGTGTTCATACAGAGCTACAGATGTTGTGAAAATGTAAGAAACTACAATGAGCCTAGTAAGAATGCATTCAACATTCGACAGTAAACAAATGTGTACATAACTTTTTTTTCCAGACTGAGCATATGAATGCTATATCACTCAGTATAAAGTCATAGTGTATCATAGCTAATTTGCAAGACTCATATTTTTCAGTTATCCTCATGAGCTTGTGTTTGTTGTGGAAGAGTGAATATAACTTACCTGCCAGACTCAAATTTTTCGGTATTCATCATGAGCCTGCGTGTGTTGTGGAAGAGTGAAAATAACTTACCTGCCGGACTCAAATTTTTCGGTATTCATCATGAGCCTGCGTGTGTTGTGGAAGAGTGAAAATAACTTACCTGCCGGACTCGTATTTTTCGGTGTTCATCATGAGCTTGCATGTGTTGTGGAAGAGGAAGGAGTGAATATAACTAACCTGCCGGACTCATATTTTTCGGTGTTCATCATGAGCTTGCGTGTGTTGTGGAAGAGGAAGGAGAAGCTGGAGGCGAAGGTGGCATGGAAATAGTAGCTGGTCCATGGCACCCAGTAGTGGCGGTCAAAGATGTTGGGGTCAGTGTCATGCCACGTCCACCAAAGCAGCTTGATACCCATGATGTCAAACGGCACATCAATGGCAACCACAGCCAAACCAACTGAATTAAAATGCAGAGGAATATTCTAAGGTGGACATATTCGATACCTGAATAATGCTGATTGGGAACATTTCTTTCAAAGCCACATGCCATATACATATTTGAAAAGCACTGATATCTGAACATCTACTACTGCGAACAAATTTTACCAACCTTATCCCATCTTGAAGTATTAAAGAAAATCTCTGAGCTACGAACATCTCCTAATATGAGATTTTGAAGGTATTCATGTCCCTGATATTTTGATGTAGAGAAGTCTTATCATTATTGCTTGGAATGATATAACTTGAGATCACCTTTTTACTTTCTAACATGCAAACTTAACACCATTTTCACATTATATTTTTATGAGAATTGACAAGTGAAACGTAATAAGGATTACCTTACCTGCAAAAGGTTCTGCCCAGCTCTTCAGTCGTAGTTTCCCCACTGCAACATTGGCAGTATAGTAGAAGGCAGGATCTAAAATATGATATTGAATATGAGAATGATTACTAATTTGCTACATTGTAATGATATTTAATTAACAAGTAGAAAGAGAAAAAAATCCATCTGTCTATTAGCCACTTATTGCAGAAATTTGATGATACAGAAAAAAATTATTAAGGATAATTAACGCCTAATAAAGATATCAATAGGTATTAACTCACATCAAAATATATGAGAAAATGATAAGTAATTTAGGTTTAAAAAAAAATAATTTAAGTTCTAGTATTATTATTATGCCTGTGAAACGATAAGAAAATTATCAGACCTTAATGAATCCCAAATTCTTATTGCAAATTAATTGCAAAACCTCATTTCTATTTCTTTTTTATTAAGGAGTCATGAAAATACTACTTACAAAAGCATGCAATGTGTAGAGGCAGTCTTTTTCCGAGTAACATAATCATACTCTGTCCATGCCAGAAGTTGTCAATATCTGGCAGGAAATAGCTGACAGCCTCTGTGGTTAAACCATGTAATAGGGTAGTCACCCATACCCAACGATATCTACCTCCATGGCGCAGTGCTACAATAATAAGATATAGAGGGCATTGTACAGGTGATTCAGCATTCAATATCAAGCAAGTTCATGATCCAATTCATGCATTCCCCTTTCATTTCAGAGTTATTGACACAGAGAGGAAGAGATGAATAGAGAGAGAGAGAGAATATATAAGCTCCAGAGAGTACAAAACAATGCTGCCAGGGTGATCACTCTCACGAAGAAGCATGACCATATCACTCCAGTACTTAAGGAGCTGCACTGGCTACCAGTCAGGAAGAGAATTAAATTCAAGATTCTGCTACTGGCGTACAAGTGTTTGCATGGAACTGCACCTTCTTACCTGAGGGAATTGCTGAAAGAGTATGTCCCACCACGGACACTGAGATCAATATCCAAGAACTTACTCTGCGAACCGAGAAACAACATGAAAACCTACGGTGACAGATCGTTTAGTGCCTGTGCCCCAAAACTATGGAATCAGCTCCCAAATAATATTTGGGCAGCTTGGAGTGTGGCAATCTTCAAACGACAACCGAAAACACATCTGTTCAAAGATGTATATATCAATTAACTATATGGATACCAACATCTATCCGTTGACAATGGAATGTAATGCGCCTTTGAGCATGTTTATATGGAAAGGGCGCAATATCAAATGACAATATTATTATCACTATTATTAGAGAGAGAGAGAGCACCCTTTACACCTATCATTAGAACAGAGAGTAAATTTAAAGCAGTAGTTATTAGAATGTAAGTGTACTAATAAAATGCACAAGATTTATGATCAGTTACCAGTATATACGACAAAAATCAATAATGAATTAATAAGCCATATGACAATAAATCATGAAAAATCACCAAATCACTATTAACTCTATTTGGGTTCCAATGTTCTATGAAGGTGTGTGTAATGGGAAGCATTTTTTCTCAATTATTTTGGTCTTACCATGTCGTAAGGTCAGCAGAGCAAAGAGGTAGAAGGCTATCTCCGCTAGCAGGTATGTGGGATGATTCTGTAGGATGTCTCTAGGGTCCCTGAAGGCAATCCACCAATCTAAGCTATCTCGGAACTAGAGAAAAAATACATAATTTACAAACAGTAATTATGATGGTCCTGATCAATAATAATGATGCTGATGAGTGACAACAATGATGATGAGGATGATAATGATGGTAATGATGATAGATTATTTGCAGAAAAGCGTATACAAGAAGACAAATATCACAAGTGAGACCCTAATTGTTGGAATATATCTACATGCACAACTTCAAAATGAGTTAAACGAGGCATTATATTCAAGTGACAGTTTAATAAAGGAATATTAAAACATTTATTTTATCAAATAATTTGACAAACAAAATATGCACTGTTTCCTTGCAAAAAAGAAATATATGATTACCTTTCATGTTTGTCTTCAAAGATCACTGTTTACAATTCTGTGCCAAACCAGGTAAATGAATTTTATAGATGCTATTAGGATTATGAAGGCTTACCTTAAGCACAGTGCCTAAGCCCCTGTGACGTTCAGTCATTTTTTACACTGAAAGAAGAATATACACATAGATAGATAGATAATCTTTATTTCAAGTTGGTAATAATTTTTACATAGTAAAAACAAACTGCCAGGGCTCTTGGCCGACTACAAAATAACAATTTAAAATATAACATACAGGGTGTAACAGCAATATAAATGATAAGTATAGAGGGGAAGTAAGTTGGCACACATTGATTGATAATGAGTAATCTTAAGTCTTTCAGGACATATGTTTTGATTTTGGAGTAGAATAGCAGTATTTCGTATTGTTTATGTTATTCAGTAATATAAAAAGGAATAATTATACAGTCATTAAGAGTGATGAGTTTCAGGCTTTCAGCCCTGGCATCAAGCATGCTGTTATAGTAGGAGGTAATCCTCTGGAAGGTGCTTTGTCCTATCAGAACAGGATAAAATGTAGTTATTAATAATTAGAGATGGGCTCATGATCGACTCTAGTTGACATTGTCTGCATGGTAACAGTAAGCAATTAATTGGCGAGGGCGTAGCCCGAGAGTGATAATCCTCTCGAGGGGGAGTTATTCCTGTTGTACACCACACAGGGATGTCATATTTGTTTTATTATACCGAACAACATACAAAACACAAAAGGGGAAAAATGACAAACACCAGAAATTTTGGATAAATACTCTTTTGTAAAGATTTTACAAATTACAATAACAGGGATGTCCAACTGTTGCATTGACGCATCAGAGTGCAACAGAAGCCCCAAAACGTACAAAAGGAGAAAATTTTCAGTTTGACTCAGAAAATTTTCTGAAAACATGAACAAATGAGTCTAATCGATGTTTCGCTTCCTTTTTCAAATAAAATTTTATCAGAAAACGTTTAAACTCCATTTATTGATACCACCTCTTAATCAATCTAGGTGCTTATTTATTAGCAAGACACTGAACCTTATTTGTTTGTTTGTAATTTTACTGTCTTTATTAGCTCGAGCAATTCTAACTTTGGTACTGGCCATTGTTTAGTAAATGCTGTCTATTGGCCTCATCACAGTTAGACTCTAACTTAGAGATCTGAGCATTTATAAAATAGCATCTGCGCCAAGAAAACTGGGCGCTCATATCTATAACTTAAGGACAACAGCCTCCTGTCACCATGCAAGGAGTGAGGAAATCATGACGATTAATCGGCATGGCGCTTGACCAATCAGAATCAAGAATCTTCATGTGAGGTATAATAATATAGTATACCTACTGACTCTGATTAGGGATGGGGACCGGAAACCGGGAACCGGTTCAAACCGGCCTGAGCATTGCGGTTAACCAGTCAAAAACGGGACCTCCCTCTAAACGGTTCGGTTTTCTATGCATGCTCAGGGTTCCTGGAGGCGTAATAAAACTGTCAGCACCTACCTCCTCGCAGGCCTCACAATGTCTGCCAAGCGCGACGATCAAACAGCCATTTCAAAATCTCTCAAGTCTGGTACCCTGCCCACTTTCACTATGCTCAGAAGCCTTCTGAGCGTAGAGAAAGTGCCCAGGGAGCTAGTATATAGGAACTTTCAAGAACTTTCCAGTTCAGCCACGTATTCCATTGCGTAGTTTCGTATCCAAGAAATGTCATTAATAAACCGTTTAGGAAACCGTGATAAAATAGAACCGTAGAAGCAAAACCGAGAACCGAACCGAACCGTAGAATTCTCAACGATCCCCATCCCTAACTCTGATGCATACAGAGCAATCTACACTGTTACAGTAGATAAGAGATTCTTTCTTAAATATTAAATGTAGAAATGGGAGTTTAATTAAATGCAATAGTCATCTAAATAAAACCTGAGTCTGCGTGTAAGGGTTAAACAGATAAACCAACTTCAACAGTGAATTTTCAACACTAATCACTATACAGATTTAGAGATTACAGCCCAATACAGGTGACAAAATGTATGCATCAATTAGAATGTTATTGTTACTTTTCTTAAATGATTATCTAAAAATAATGGAACATCACTGTATCATTCTAATAACATGCATTACGTGATACATATACTGTACCTTATTTTGTAGGAATTGAATATTTTCCCTTGTGTGGCACCATACAGAGGTTGCTCAAAAGGCAAAGTTCCTTCTATGATAACCTTTAAATCTTCATTAGTACCTGGTTCCCTTTTTCAACTTCCATTTTGTGCGGTAAAGTGAGACAAGGAGCCACTGTGTCATAGACTAGCGCCAGTCTCACAATCACGTCACGGATGAGTACTTCTGGCGCGGAGCGGCTCGTAGGACTGGCACTAGTCTAACTATGTCAGTGCAAGCGTACCATTACGGCGTTCCTTTACTTGCGCGAGTAAGCTCTGGGTAAGCGCGAGATCGTTCCAGTTAGGCGATGACGTCACCCTGGCGCTTACTCGGGCCTGGCCCAACTAACCGACCCCCAGAGTCGGTTACTTGGGTAAGCATCCCACAATGCAACGCGCAAACATGGACGCCTTCGTTTACCGAAAAATTGTTTTGCTTGTGAAAATAAACTAAAAGATAATCATTATTTACAGTAAAATGCTGAAAATTAATTTGTATTTGATGCTTTCGTGAGCACCTTTTAAAATAAGCAAATCGTTCACTTTTGTTACCAGCATTTAGGAATACTCTTTTAATTTTACAGTACATGCCCTGGCTTAATATTTCGGTAATGTTTATTATGACATTTGCTAGATTTAGTCTTAAATGAATTGAAATTGACATTCGTGATGAAGTGCGGCTTAGACATAGACGATTTCACGGTTGCCATATATGGGCAAAGGTGAAGGCCGTTTGGCAGACGCCATGGCCGAGTTTCGGCCACGCTGGTTGTCGATGTCCTACATACGGGTACATATATGACCTACATATAGCTCGCCAAAACGATTGTGGTTGTCGCATGCCTGGTTCTCGCCTGTGATTGGACGCCATGTGTCCCCTTTCTTCTTCTTCTTCTTTGATGATAAGATCCTCCTTTATAGGGGCTGTAGTGTTACATATAATACATTATTCAAATACATTTCAATATCAATTACTAATTCTCGATCACTATTGTGAGAGACTAATGACGTCAACACTCTTACCCGAGACTTCCTGCCGCGACTATTCGCAAGCAGGCGCCATCTGGTGGTGGACTACTACACATATCAATTACAATTACATAGCAAGTACAATAATCCTTCGTCTTCACACTTGCCCAGGACGTCTTCCTGCGACTGCTCGCAACCAGGCGACATCTGGTGGTGGACTAGGTGGGTCAGGCTATTTATACCCTCCCGCCTCCGAGGGAGTTGGGCTGAAGGAGAGAGGATCCTATGTCAGTCAACTTTCCGAGCATAGTTCGTTCTTTTACGTCCCTCAAGACATAGACATCAAGAGAGACGGGACCAACGGCTTAAAGTGCCTTCCGAAGCACTAGGCAATGAGAAGTAAACTGCTTTGTCCAAGAACAGAAAGTAGCGACGGCGGCAACGGGGATCGAACCCGTAACCTTATGATCGCAAGTCGAACTTGCTAACCATTACGCCAACCACTCCTCCCCGTAATTCAAGTTTTACATGTTTTCTATAGTTACCCAAGTACACTTCATTATCATTACCGTAATTGTTTATATATGTTAAGACCTACTGAGGACTGAATTATTCAGTGAATAAAAAAAGAAATGTCTATCTCCCATCGTTCATAGTGTCAACCACAGTCAACCGCTGTCAATCGTCGGTTGTCGATTTTGAACCAGACTACGTCACTCGGCAAGGTCAAGGTGAGAACCAGGCGAGAAACTGCTCGCGAAAACGACTTTGGGGGGAACCACAGCATGTGACTATCGACAACCGACGTGACCGAAACATCGCCCATGACACGCACACACTTTAATCGGTAAGCACGAAATCCGTTCCTTTACTGGCTTTCACTGCGCATGTCGATAGTCATCCGAGTAACTCACCTGAGTAAGCTGTAGGTTAGTAATGGAACGCCTACACAGTATCAACATGGTGTTTGTTTGATGATCAGGCACCGCGCGCGTGATACAGAGTAACAAATGCTTACGCGACGTAATGATTATATCAACGGGGAAACAGGGAAAGCCACGGGTTGAAAGCTATATGTTCACAGTAAAAATACATTGCCTTTCCATGGGTCAAACAATCGTAATGTGATTTAAATCGTTGGAACTGCCACGATTCATTCTACTTGTCCTGAGAATCTCTTTCAAATCTGTGGAGAAATAAAGATTTTGCGACAGGTTGAAATCGTTGTAATCTTTATGCCATTTTTTTCACTGAATCTATGCTATCTTTTGGTGAGCATGAAATGAAATCATCCGAAGCTACGCCTTCCCGTGGGTCAATTTTAATGCGGTTTAAATCGTTGGAACCGCCACAATTTCTTCTACATGCTTCTCAATTTGCTTGGAAATCTGTAGAGAAATAAAGATTTTGAGACAGGTTGAAATCGCTGTAATTTTTATGCCATTTTTTTTTCGCTCAATCTATGCTATCGTTTGGTCAGTATGAAATGAAGTCATCCGATGCTATGCCTTTCCGTGGGTCAATTTTAATGCAATTTAAATGGTTAGAACCAACGCAATTTCCTCTACATGCTTCTCAACTTGCTTTCTAATCTGTTGAGAAATAAAGATTTTGCGACAGGTTAAAATCGTCGTAAATTTTATGCCAATTTTCTTTCGCTCAACCTATGCTATCTTTTGGTCAGTATGAAAAAACGTCATCCGAAACTACGTCTTTCCTTAGAAGACCAAACACCACAATTTCCTCTACGTGCTTCTCAATTTGCTTTAAACTCTGTTGAAATCGACAGGCTGAAATCGCTGTAATTATAATGCCAATTATTTTTTGCTCAATCTTTTGGTCAGCATGAAATGAAATCATCCGAAGCTACGCCTTTCCGTGGGTCAATTTTAATGCAGTTAAAATCGTTGGGACCGCCACAATTCCCTCTACATGCTTCTGAATTTGCTTTTAAATCTGTTGAGAAATGAAGATTTTGCCACAGGTTGAAATCGTCGTAATTCTTATGCCATTTTTTTCGCTCAATCTATGCTATCTTTTGGTCAGAATGAAATAAAATCATTTAAGTCTACCCGTGTCCGGGGGTCAATTTTAATGCAGTTTAAATCGTTGGAACTGACACAATTTCCTCTACATGCTTTTCAATTTGCTTTTAAATCTTGAGAAATGAAGATTTTGCGACAGGTTGAAATCCCTGTAATTTTGGTGCCAATTATTTTTTGCTCAATCTATGCTATATTTTGGTCAGTATGAAATGAAATCATCCGAAGCTACGCCTTTCCGTGGGTCTATTTTAATGCGGTTTAAATCGTTAGAACTATCTTCTACATTGCTTCCCAATTTGCTTTCAAATCTGTTGAGAAATGAACGTTTGCGACAGGTTGAAATCGTCGTAACTTTTATGCCAATTTTTTCGCTCAATCTATGCTATCCTTTAGTCAGTATGAAATAAAGTCATCTGAGTCTACCAACTTCCGGGGGTCAATTTTAATGCGGTTTAAATCGTTAGAACCGCCATAATTTGCTTCTTAATTTGTTTTCAAATCTGTTGAGAAATATAGATTTTGCGACAGGTTGAAATTGTTGTAATTTTAATTTCAATTTTTTTATCTCCAATCTATGCTATATTTTGGTCAGTATGAAATGAAATCAAATCTGCTTTCAAATCTGTTGAGATTGAAGATTTTGCGACAGGTTGAAATTGTTGTAATTCGTATGCCAATTTTTTTTGCTCAATCGTAATGCTACCTTTTGGTCAGTATGAAATGAAATCATCCGATGCTTCGCCTTTCCGTGGGTCAATTTTAATGTGGTGTAGATCGTTAGAATGGCCACAATTGCATATACATGCTTCTCAATTTGCTTTCAAATCTATAGCGAAATGAAGATTCTGGGAAAGGTTGAAATCTTATTAGGTTTTATGACAACTTTAGTAGCGGAAAAAGTTGCCACAGTTGGGACTCAATGTTTATGGCAAAAATAAATTACTCGCCATGTTTCAAATTTCAAAAGCTCACTATTCGTCCTACTAGCCTTTTACTGCTCTCTTAGACCTATTAAAAAAGGATCATTTTGCGATAGGTTGAAATCGTAGTAATCTTACATGCAATTAATCTTATGGTCAGAAAAAAAAATGAAATCATCCAAAGCTTCGCGCTCGCTTCCTGTCCATACCAGCATCATATTAGCGAGCGGAAGCGAGTATTCATGTAACGTGTATATATCCAATCTGTATATTATGGAACGCCATATGACCAAAAATTCAACATTTGAAAAAATCATGCAACCTAACTAAAAAACGATTCAACCTGCATGCAAAACGCACCAACATGGCGAAAACGCACCAACCTGCAGTCTTCCACATCTGGCCGAATGATGGTGACGAATGCAGGTTGGTGCGTTTTCGCCATGTTGCATCGTTTTGAATAAAGTTGAATCGTTTTCAGTCAGGTTGCATCGTTTATTCTAAATGTTGAATATTTGGTCATATGGCGTTCCATACACAACTCATTCTATTTGCCGTTTGATTCTATCTCAAAACTGTTGCGAAATGAAAATTTTGCGACAGGTTGAAGTCGGGTAAAGCTGAAAAGTGATGGAATATGTTCACGGTAAAAAAAAAGATTATAAATACTCGCCTTTCCGTGGGTCAATTTTATTGCGGTTTGGATCATTAGAATCGCCGTTTGATTTTATCCCCGGGGGGGGGGGGGCACTCAGGTACAGAGGGGGGCCGCACCTTCGTTACGTATTTCGCGGAAGAAGGGGTCTTTTTTTAAGACCTCCGCATGTCTGCGATTTTGTAAAAGAAGGGTACTTTTTTGTACCCAGGTACGAAGTATGGGGGTCAAAATCCCCTTACAATCCACGAAATATCCGCAGCTCTGACGCCGAGTGACTCCCGAAGTGACTGGGCTTCCGAGTTTGCTGCCGCCACTTGCTGCCGCTAAAGACGCAGAGGATTATAAAATCTTAAGTTAAAATATGTGTTCCCGTTCATCCAATGTCAGTGTTTTGATAAAAGAAGGGGTGTTTATTTAGTGGAAAAAATCAGCGTTTTATTAAAATAAGGGTGCTTTTTTGGCCAGAAATCAGTGCTTTAGGGGTATTTTTTAATTTTGATTACGAACGTATGCACCCCTCTAAATACCCAAGTGCCCCCCCCCCCCCCCCCCCCGGAATTTTATCTCAAGTCTGTTGCGAAATGAAGATTTTTGCGACAGGTTGAAATCGTATTTTTTGCCATTATTTTTCGGTCAATCTAAATGGCTTTTCGTGGGTCTATTTTAATGCAGTTTGAATCGTTAGAACTGCGAAAATGTCTTCGATGTGCCTTCCAATTTGCATTAAAATTTATTGCGAAATGGCGATTTTGTGAAAGGTTGAAATCTTAGTATGTTTTATGCCATTTTTAGTAGCGGGAAATGTTGCCACAGTGTACTCAATGTTCACGGTAAAAATGAATTACTCGCTTTCCATGGGTCAATTTTATTGCAGTTTAGATCGTTAGAACCGCCATAATTCATTCTACATGTCATCTGATTCGCTATCTATTCTTTTCGAAATGAAGCTTTTGCAAGAGATCTTAGTAATTGTTATGCCATCTTTATAGCTCGGGAAAAGTAAATGCACATTGGTGGGTTCAATGTTCGCGGTAAACATAAATTACTCGCTCTTCCGTGGGTCGATTTTAACGCGATTTGAAATGTCAAAACTTCACAATTCATTCTACTTGCCTTTTAGTTAACTTTTACTACTCTTTTAACCCTATTATGAAATGTTGATTTTGTGACAGGTTAAAATCGTCGTAATTTTATGCCATTAATCTTCAGTCAATTTATGCTATCTTTTGGTCAAAACAAAAAAAAAATGAAATCCTCCGAAGCTTCGCGCTCGCTTCCTGGCCACGCCAGCTTCATTAGAGCTATGCGCCACGTGTGTTTGTTTTGAAGTATTGCCGGAAGTTAATGTCATTGCTGACCAATCATTGAGTCACATTGTGACACGTGCGTCTTTCCCGCCATGTTACAAAGTAAGTTGTTGGCAAGTTGATGTTCGTGGTTGCATTCTGGAAGGCTCGTCTTAGGATTGGTGCAGTTGGCAATCGGCTGCCAGGCGCTTTGTATAGGAAATCAGAATGTCACCGATTCTTGGAGAGTTGACGAAAACACAAACAAGTTTCGAACAGAGGTAAGCAAAGAGCAACTCTCACACTGACCGTCACTGTTGGTCCACAGGAACTTGCTCCAGCTCAGTGGATGGGTCTATAATTTTTCTTTTTTTATTTTATTTATTATTGTTTTCCAGGCAATTCAAGCCTCATTGCTCATAATTGTGGGCTAGGTAGTATCTCAAGACCCATCCCCCCAAAAAATAATAATAAATAAAATAAAAAAATAAAAATTATAGACCCATCCACTGAGCTGGAGCAAGTTCCTGTGACCTAGGGGGTGTTTCCGCGAGAGAGTTTGTGGTTCTCGACGTCACAAGCTACGCCACTACCCACAAACAGCTCGCCAAAACGACTGTGGTTGTCGCATGCCTAGTTCTCGCCTGTGATTGGACGCCATGTGTCCCCTTTGTAATTCAAGTTTTACGTGTTTTCTATAGTTACCCAAGTACACTTCATTATCATTACCGTAATTGTTTATATATGTTAAGGCCTACTGAGGACTGAATTATTCAGTGAATAAAAAAATAAATGTCCATCTCCCATCGTTCATAGCGCGAACCACAGTCAACCGCTGTCAATCGTCGATTTTGAACCAGACTACGTCACTCGGCAAGGTCAAGGTGAGAACTAGGCGAGAAATGGAGCGTGTTTCCGCCACGATATTAGCGTTTGTCGACATTACGGGTACTTACATACAGCTCGCCAAAACGACTGTGGTTGTCGCATGCCTAGTTCTCGCCTGTGATTGGACGCCATGTGTCCCCTTTGTAATTGAAGTTTTACATGTGTTTTCTATAGTTACCCAAGTACACTTCATTATCATTACTGTTATTGTTCATATATGTTAAGGCCTATTGAGGACTGAATTATTCAGTGAATAAAAAAATAAATGTCCATCTCCCATCGTTCATAGCGTGAAGCTGGCGAGAACCATCGCCGGTTGTCGATTTTGAACCAGACTACGTCACTCGGCAAGGTCAAGGTGAGAACCAGGCGAGAAACTGCTCGCGAAAACGACTTTAGGAGGAACCAGAGAATGTGACTATCGACCGGTTGTGACAACCGACGTCGCGGAAACACGCCCATAGCTCGCGAAAACGACTTTGAGAGGAACCAGAGCATGTGACTTTGACTTATACGCTCGCCATTATAATATCAATATGGGTTGTTTTTGTATGCATTTGATCCCCCCCACCCTAAACCTAAAGTTTGTCCATACATGTGAAAGATTGCCTGTAGTGCAAGTAAATTATAGGGATTAAGATCGAGCCAGGCAGCTGTGTTGGAAAACCCAAGGTCGAAGGGGTCTGATGCATCTCACAGCCGAGGGCTGGCAGGCCAGAGGCTGTGAGATGCATCAGACCTCCCGAGGCCTTGGGTTTTCCAACACAGCTGTCTGGCGAGGTCTTAATGGCTATAATATCATGAAAATTTTTATTTTGCTGTTTAATTCATGGGAAAAGTGCCTTTAACTTGTGGAAACCAGGGCTCTTTCAAAAGTTGTTTACAAATGGTTGCCATGACAATGCGCGAGGTGAACAAATGACACTGAAAACACTTTGTTCCAGCCTTAGTTGCACTGTGTGGCAAAAAAACAATGTCTACACATTACTATGGCAATGTGCCATATTTTATTGTTCAATTTTTGGAAAAGGTACATTTGATTTATGTGAAAAGGCCTTATTCAAAATTTGTTTACATATGGTTGCCATGACACCGCGCAAGGGCAATGAACGAGGGTAGAAAACCGAATACACTTTGGTATGCACTGTGTGGGGAAACAATGCCTAGGTATTGCTATGGCAACATGATATAATCCTATATATATTGCACGGTGGCCCAAATTTGCATATTAACATCATGCGAAGGATAAATGCAGCCACTTATAAGCCAACTGGTCTGATGAAACAGGCATCAGTAATCGTAGATATAGACACAAAAATTGCAAATTAAAGAACTTAAAAGAAGTTACAAGTTGTCTGTTATGCTGGCTTACTAAGTATAAAGCACCAGCTAGGAAACTCCGCTCCTGCCGTGAGGAACTCTCCATTAGTAGTTGGAGCCCTCTGATTGGCTAACTTGGGTCCAATGCCTGTAACTGCTCATGACCTCATTTACATAATTTAATGGAGAGTTCCTCACGTCTTTAGGCAGTATAAATCTTGAGTTCAATGGCCATGCACTCATGGGAAACTGACCAGTAAGTTCTGCGATCAATCCTAACAGGTAAATATGTATGTTATCTTTCTTTCAGGGTGGTGGCTTTGTACTGACAATGGGGATTATTGCTATATTTGGCCCTCTGAAGCGCAGAAGTGCCGAGATCGGCAGGAGCAGAGTTTCCTACCTGGTGCTTTATACATAGTAAGCCAGCATAACAGACCACTTGTAACTTCTTTAATGTACTTTAATTGCAATTTTATGTCTACATTTTCGATTACAGATGCCTGTGGATGAAAGTACATGTCGGACAGGAAATGGTCACATAGAACATTTGAAATTTACTAAATACAACTTTCAACCCTCAGAAGCACGTTAAAACTCCTATATTAAGCTGCAAGCCGATGTGGTATATACTTCCTTACCTAAATATCACACTTTTATGTAGTCATTTCCATTAAAACTGCTTTTACACTCAGTTTTCTTCAACGAGGGGAAATCCGAGAGGCTGCCCCACTGATGGCATAATTAATTTAATTGTGACCATTTCCTGTCATGTCGGTGCAACTCCACAAGTGGGGTGGCCGCGACGGTGCACTGTGTGCACATTTCCTGTATTGTACTTATGTTTAAACAAAAGTACTTTTGTCATAGTGTCTTGCACCGATTGTAGATGGCGTACGTGATCTATAGACTGGTTGAAGCACCTCCGGCACATACATTTGGTCTACTAATGGTTCGACAGCACGCATCGGCCGGTATCAGGTCGTACCAGACTTATAATAGCGGTTGACTGAATAGACATTGGCACATTGCTTCTATCAGTCTATAGATCTGGCCATCTTTAGTCGATGTTAGGTACTAGGACAGAATTCTGAAATGTTAGATGTTACAGTTGGCGAATGGTCACGCCATGTGTAACACATAAGTACTTTTGTCCAACAAAAATTACTTCTGTTGACAGAAGCAACTTTTGTCAAAACAGAAGTACAGGTGAACTTGGATATGACGGACTCAATGGGACCAGGAAAATTGGTCCGTCATATGCAAAATCCGTCGTATACATATGACTTGCTATGCATCGGACTGGGACCAAGCATATCGTCCGTCATATCCAAGTTCACCTGTACTTTTGTCCAACAAAAGTTGCTTTTGTCTGACAAAAGTTACTTTTGTCAGACAAAAGTACTTCTGTCTTGACAAAAGTTGTTTCTGTCAACAAAAGTATGGATCTTACTTAATAATAACAATAAATAATTTGCACATTTTTGAAAACTTTTTAAGATAGCATATCATTTTCTACACATTTTCCCTATGTAGACACCAATACAGCCTCCAATTACAAATAGATTTCCAAGGATGCACACCAACCCCCTTTTTAGATGACTAATGCAACTTTTCCCTAACGTGCAATTCTAATAGTGTGCCTGGGCCAAACTTGCCAGACCATTTTGTTTGCCATTCAAACTTGGCAAATCTCTTAGAAGCACTGAGTCCTGTACTTATATAACTACTTTCTTTCTCAACTCCTTGAAATGTTGGTTTTGCTCATTAAGCCCATGTAAAAGTTGCCCATTGCATACAGTACTAAATCTGAGCAATCTGAGTGGAATTTTACAATTTGGCACCTAATTGGCGAAAGTAGGTATATAGATACAGGACTCTGCTCCTGAGAGGTTTGCTAAGTGTGGATGGCAAACACGCAATTTGTAACACAAAAAAAGAAAAAAAATGGTCGGCCAAGTTTGGCGCAGACAGACCACAGGGGGCATGATACCTGGATTTTTCATCTCCCTTTTTTGTTTCCCTGGAGGGGTTTTTTTTTTTTTTACCGTAGCCTAGGATAGGTTATTTTACCATCATATGAACTCAAGAAATCTTGTGAAATCTATGTAATTTTCTTCAAATATTTAACACACAAAATGTCAGCAAAATGTATGCCAAACATTATACTATCTTGCTCTCCCATGGTTGCAAGCAGAGGATTCAACAAGATGGCTACAGTACAAACTCTGATACTTATAAGTTATCACATCATAAAGACATTACTTAAAGGGAAAAAACAATGTGCTAGAGTGTTCCTTAAAGCTGACCTGCCAATTTAGATTAATGTTTTGTAGCGGTATAGGTCCGACTAAGCATACAGAATCCCCTTGCTTAAATAAAATGTTTCATAGTTCTTGTTGCTTAATAAATTAAAGTTCAGTTGGGTTTCTCAATCTTTGATAGCATTTAGTGTCAGCTGGGGAGATGGATGTGATGTGAAGTGAAAACGGGACAAGCAAATTCAAATATCAACAGAGCAATTTAATAACCATATACAAAGTAATACATAACACTGCAGCAGTCGTTCATCAGCAGCAATAATTCCATAACAGTTCAGTTCTATCTCTTGTATAAATATACTCCAAAAATTCTTAAAAGTCTGGTATCCGATGGATAGTTCTCTCTGTACATGTAGCACATAGTTCAACACAGTTCCGGTGTAGAATGTTTCTTGATAAATCCTTCACAGTACACAATAAATCCGTCTACAGTCTGTTCCTTACTCTTGTAGTTACTTCTTATCTGTCTTTCATTAATCCTTTCGTTCACACATCTTGTCCTCGATCAACTTGCTTGACGTAACTAGACTGAACTCTCTCTTTCATTAACTCTACTCGAACCTCTAATCTCATCTGATTCTCTCACTCCGTCTAACCTAATCTGATTGTCTGCTCTTCAATGAATCACTCGTGCCGGTAGCACTCACAATTCACGTGCAAATGACACGGTGAGCTAACCAGAGCTAGCAGTCAGTGGCAATGACTTAGACCACACAGCCATCAGGGCAGCCCCCTGCTGCACTGCAAAGGAGACATAGCTACATATTGTGTGTTTGGCGGTAATATTTTTTTCCTGAATTAGTAGAACCGTAGAAGCATGTCAGCTTTACATGTAAGATTGGTAGATTACTTCGTTGGGATTTAAAGCTTTGTCCAGAATGTCCATTGGTTGGCTTCCACAAATGTAACCTCAGCCAACCAAAGGACGTTGTGGCCTCGGCTATGACGCCTATGAGTAACTACAAGGCCATCTGGCCAAATCTATTCCCTACATATTATAGCATGTTGCCGCCTTAGTACCATGTTAAAAAGTTTCCACACATGTTCATTGCCCTTGCCAGCTGATAAAGGATATATTTTGAAAAAGCCTTAATCTAATTTATTAGGCACTGTCCCAAAAAATTATACTAAAATATATGCCTCTCCATGTTAAATAGCAAGGTCTCAGGAGGTCTCAGTGCTAAAAATGAAAGTGATGCCACTTGATAATTGAGATGCATGTTGAGAAATATGTTTTTATTTACAGGTTCAACTGTGCGATTTGCTGTTGCCCTAATTTACGTATGGTGTATGGTCGCTGTCAACACAGTGTATGTGTCGATTGTTTGTATGATGGAATTGGGTTCCGAAAAACAGTATTCGATAGATGTCCAATCTGCCAGCTAATGTGCTCTTTTCCCTATGAAAGGTAATGAATGATTTTTGAGCTGATCAGTGATGAGGTAAGGAACTTGATGTGTAATGGGGTTAAAAGTTGTCCTTCGGACTAAAGAGAGTTGTATGCAAAGGTTTACTTTCACTTTTTTCTTGCCTTAATTGCTAGCAGATTGGCTGCTTTTAGATCCTGCAGTTCCTGCCACATTTTATCAGTCTTCTTACTTATGAAGCTAAGTTGGCCATTATTAAACCCTTACGTTGCTGGTAACTAATTTGACCAATATAAAATGAATGCAAAGAAACTGAAAAAAAATTACTATGACCCTTTTTACGGATTTTACAAAATATTTGCAGATGAATTGTTGGAAATGTCCTGATTAACATTTCTCCTTCAAATATTTCCCTGATCATGCATTTGCCTGAAAGATTTCATCACAATTGTCAGGCTGTTTTGACAGCTCTCAGTATTAATGGGTTAATGCTCACTTGCACCTGAGATGTGAACAAAGGTGATGGGTACCCTGTGGTGATGCTGAATATAGTGTTTACATTAACCCTTATGCTGCTGGCAACTAATTTGAACAATACAAAATAATGCAAAAAACCTGAAAAAAAATGACTGACCCTGTCACATGGGTACTCATCTGAGAGTACTCAGCAAGAGCTATCCAATGAATACCAACATGACAATGTTTAGATGGTTTTCATAAATCTTTGAGCTCTAGTATTTTGGACGAAAGTAGCATCGGAAGGGTTAAAGGCCCATTCATACCTCAAAACAAAAAGAAAATTACTTGAAGCACAGGCAAGTTAACATCTGTGAATGAAGGTGGTCGGTAGTAAATTACATTTCTTTAATCCTTCACTCAAGGAATAGTCCTAGCCAGCAGGGCATCTGGGTGCCTTTTGGACACCCAAACCCTCAAAAACCACCCTTTAGGACACCCCCAGATTTTTTTTACTTAACTTTTCTTTACCTTCCTACCGACTGTGCAAAAATGGTCTGGGAAACTATAAACTACAAGACTTTATTTTTTTTTAACTTAAAGACATCCAAATATTTCTGTTCTTTCAATTTTTGCTTTGTTCCGAAGATCTGGAATCTTTATAAATGTATATTCTTCAACCGAATGACTTTAATAATGCTCAAACAAAAGCAGGATAAAAAGAATAAAAGAAAAGGTATTTCTTTTAAAACCTATAGTAAGCTTCCTTAACCTATGCTATGTGTACAGCTACGTTAGTAATGTTACAGATACTTATGCTAATCCTTTATTGTTTCCTTGATTTCATTATAACAGACCAGCTATTCCGGAGGACAACATAGAGCGCCAGCGCTGTCTGGGGATACGAGTCTGCCCCAACCCTGGCTGTGGTCAGCAATTCTGGGAATGGGACCTAGAGCAGCATGTCAGGTAAGTTTAACCCTTACGCTGCTGGTGGCTAATTTGACCAATACAAAATGATGCAAAAAAGCTGAGAAATGACTGAAAACCTAGAGCTCATCGGGACATTCTAGGGTTCAGATGGTTTTCAAAAATCTTTGCGTCCTTCGGCTAGTACTTTAGACGAAAGTAGCCTCAGCATTGGAAGGGTTAAGGATCAGCAGTCAAGTGTTTTAAATAGCAAGCAGGGCACCTGGGTGTCATCTGAACACCCAAAACCTCAAAGATTAGGACTTCCAAATTGTTGTATGTGGGGAATTCCAAGAATTGTTAATTTTGAGCAAAACCTTGTAATATTTCACCTCAATATAACTGCTCTTGAATTGCTTAAGGGCATTATGCATTTTCAAAGTAGATAAGTACATGTACAGTACTTGTAAAAACAATGTTCTCACCCACTGAATATTCATGATTTTATAACCGTAGAGCTGTTTTGTGAATGTCATCTTAAAGATTTTTACCTGATAAGAATGGAACAATATGGCATAAGTCAGTACAGCACTCTTCTTTCATTATCATTCAGTATCAGAGCATGTGAATGACTTTCCGTTTGTTTACATGAAGATCCTATGCTAGTTCTCTAGTCCCATATTTAGACTAACCGGTTAGGAATCACTTTCAAGAGGTTGTTTAGTAAAATAGAATAGGCATGACTATTATGAAATATGAATAGTGTTTTACTATCAGTATGTAATCAGTTTTGATATACAGGTTAACTTGGATATGACGGACCACTGTACGACAGACTTTTGCATATGACGGACAATGTTCTAGGTCCCAGTCCCATGCATATCAAGTATGTGTCATATGTATATGACGGATTTTGCATATGACGGACCAATTTTCCTGGTCCCATTGAGTCTGTCATATCCAAGATCACCTGTACCTTGACAGGTGAAAGGTGTGACAACAGAAAGAAAATTCTGGATGACTAGTCTCTTGCCAAATAACTGATAAAGGCCAAACAAAATAGTTTGTTTCCATTATTCCTACTGTGTCATAGATTTGACCTCTTCTCAAAAGTTTTTGTATTGCCAAATGCAATTAGCCTTTCTGTGTATGTCACCGGTAGGTTAGTGATAGATCATTCTATAAGCGTTCCAAATAACTACCAAAGATCTTGCATTTTTCTGTTTTCTTTCCACCATCTTTGTAAAAATGTGTTTAACAATTTAGAAATGCACCTGAAAATCTTGGCAATTGAATATTTCTTTTGTTTGCTAGTTTCCATTTTCTGCTTCACTTATTTTCATTTTTTCTGCTGTATTGTGCTCGATACACTTTTTTCTTCAGCAATGCTTGCAGCACTTCTTTTGATACAAACAATACATTTTTGAATTTGGGTGGTTATGAGGTCTTGACCAAATTCACTTACAAATAATGGTTTGCCCTAGTATATGTATAAATGTGTCTTTTTATGTCTTTTCAGTTGTTGTCCAAAGGGTGTGCCTCCTAAAACTCCAAAGGAAATGCCGACACCTCCCAGATCTAAATCTTTGAAGAAGAGCAGTGACAAGAAAAAACCATGCACACGGAGACATTCTCTGAGATTAGCCACTAGAGAGTTAGATGGTGGTAGAATAATGTCACTGAGGACTAGGTGCATCCATTCATGATATAGTTGGCAGTACACAGATACCCCAATGCAGGACCGTCTTAGCCAGGATTTCAAAAATGCCTGTCCAATACAGCACTTCTAAAATTTCTGCCCGTCCAAATGTAGCTGCTAATCTACTTTAAATCCTAATACCAAGCACATTTAATAGCCTTTTGTGTCAAAAAAGGTAATTTACACTTCAGCCATGTCCTATATGATGGTTTGTTAGGAAAATATTTGATTATTACCCCCCAAAAGTCAGAATTAAAAATTATTCATAGAAATTTTTGCCTGTCCACAGGAGGTTTTCAGAAAACTGTCTTTTGGATAGGCAGGACGGGTCCTGGTTACGATCCTTTCCCCATGTTCATGACTATCTAATCATGGAAAAAAGGCATTTCGGGTAGGCTGAACAAGCCCTCAATTTGCCCAGATTGACTATTTAACATTACAATGGAAATTGAGAGGTACATTCATTGAATTCATAACAGGGTCTTTTGAATAACAATATTGTTGACAGCAACCTTGATAAGTCATAAAGGGTAGAGGCGGAAATAAAATGGGCGAAAAAAATATACAGAAAAAACATCAACCTAAAGAATTATTATTGTCTCTATGTCAATGTTAAACAAGGTAATTGCTATCAAATTGGCCAGGGATCCTGAACGCCTGGTGGTACTATATGATCTTGGGTCCAACTTGCCCCATCTGACTTCCTGGGTTTGGCGGGTACTGTTGAGCCCTTCCATATTCATCACATACGATAGATGTGGATATCTATGTCAACTGGCAGTGCACTGTATGCAGATTGCTCTGTGTTAGGCGATGGTTACTTGATTTATTGGTTACCAGATACGCCGATCAAAGTGGAATAGACCCGACGGGAAAATAAATGTAACCCCCCCACTTTATTTTGTGCTCTGCTGCTGAATCGTAAGTAGGTACACCAAACCTACAATAAATTTACCATGGATGGTAATAAAACTTCAAAATTACAAGAATATTAATACCAGATCAATACATCATTACAATAGCAATGCAATACAGTGTTGTTGAAATGCATCATCTTATTAAAAAATCATTCTTTTAATATTCAAAAATATGGTTTAAGTATGTATTTTAGTACTAGCCAAAAATCACTTTATTTTTTTACCTTCTTGCTTAGAATTCTGTGTGTTAAAAAAAAAGTGAAAAGATCAACTTAATTCTTAATACCTCCCTCCCGACCCTGTAAAATTGGTCTGGGAAGGATCCGGAAACCAATAAATCAAGTAACCGTAGCCTTAACCTCATCCTCCTCCTCCTCCTATCCTATAATTTCCTAACATACAATAGATGTGGATATTTAAGTCACGCTGGCATTGTACTGTATGCAGATTGCACTGCGTTAACCTCATCCTCCTATCCTATATTCCTCACATACAATAGAAGTGAATCCCATCAATGATCTAAGATCTTCAGCAGGTATGTTATTTTGGTTAGACCAGAAAGTCACCACCTGTCTACCTCAGGTGGCTCAATATTATCTGTACCCAAAAATGTACTCTCTGTAAAATACTTTTCATGTCTCTCTTGATAAAAATATAACCTCAAACTTTTGCCAAACAATGAATGATGAGATAGTAATGCCGTATGGGTTCACGTTAGTGGTGCCTCATGACTCCTGATACAAGTCTGAGTCAACTCTGAAAACAAGTCAAGCTTATCTATTTAGTACTGGTGTGTTATAGAATTGATTTGAAAGGAGTTGTTTGCCTCCTCTAGAGAAACATGCTTAAATTCATGAGGATTTTCTAGCTTAACCCTTGTCCTGCTGAATTGCAGGATCTAACATATCCTGCCACCAACTGCATTGCTTTTGGTACCTAAGGACAAAGTTGTCCGTTGGGGGCACAGCTTGAATCTTGCCATATGTAAAAATGAAGGTTTGTGGGGTCTTCAAAATGGAACTACTTTGGGTCATGTACAGGCTTTGTGGGGGTCCTAAAGACTATGACTCATACAAACTCATTAGCAGTTCAGAGTTCCTCCAGAATTCGACGTCTGGATCTATGATACTTCCGGCAATAATTTTTGAATTTACGTTGATTTTACAAAATATATGGAGGCGAATTGTTGGTAATGTCCTAATTAACATTTCTCCTTTGAATATTTCCCCAATCATGCATTTGCCTGAAAGATCACGATTGTCAGGCTGTTTTAACAGCTCTCAGTATTAATGGTTTGATGCTCACTTGCACCTAGGATGTGAAACAAAGATGATGGGACCTGTGGTGATGCTGAATACAGCGTTTACATTAAAAGTCCCTCACTCTGATAGGTTCTTGATCAACATCACAGTCTCCTACAAAATGTATGTTGCCCTTATGTCAATGTTCCTAACTTAGTCAAATTGGTCACACAGCAGATAGTAGCCATGTTATGTTCCCTTTATTTGCATAACTTATTTTGTAAATAGTTTCATTATCAGGAATATTTATGTTTGAAACTTTTGTTTAAAAACCTATTGCCTTCAAGTTTATCATTTGTTTACACATAGTTATATATTTACCATTATTTATATATGATATACTCACTTTAATGAGGAGTATAAGATGCAGTGCAGCTTAAGTATTATCCTGTTGGAAATACCAATGGAAAATGTTATTTGTAACAATCATTTTCAGAGCGCAATAATGTGTTGTAAAGTCTTGTCAAAGGAATAATCATGTATGGGAAGGCAAATCTAAAAGACAAAAGTTGTTTATTTGTATTTAATTTGAATATTTGCAATTTGAAACAAGCATATATATATATATATATATATATATATATATATACACATATATATATATATATATATATATCCATGTATTTGGAAAAGGGTAAAGATTTTGTGAACATTGAAATGCATAAAGATGTCATCACTCTATTTAATAAACTGATGCAAATATTCTAACTTATTGTGATGTTATTTATGAATGCCGGCCTCCATGTACATGTGCGTATGCTGTTACTGTATATCAGTATATGACCACACATCCTTCTAGATTTATTTCGATTTATAAAAAGCAACACAGTTTTACTAGGTCATCACAACCTTTACTCAGAGAAGGTTGCATACTCACCTAAATTTCAGTGAATGTCATGGGCTTTTCATCAAAAAAATAAAAATTGATAGTCTTTTGTTAAATATCTGTGATTATAGATTGCCAGATGCATCCTGAATATTTCACGAAGTGCAACGAGTCTCCTTCCCTCAAAACACAGTAATGCGACAGGCAAATATAGAAATGTTTATCTCACTCACTATAAAGTCAGTGGTTGACACAGTGGGTAAGAATTCACACTTTTAAAGATAAGTGTTTTTTTGAGGAAAAATAAACATAAATGCCCATGTTACCACATTACCTAATGATACCAACGACCTCTGAGAATCATCAATGTATCAAAGATGACCTGCAGTTGGATGTTAAGGGATGTAATCCAAAGTGCTCCCCTCCCCAGTATACCTAGCAGTCTGGTTTGAGTTCTTAGTGAGTAGATCTCCCAGGACCAGTATATGAAATGAGACATGCAGTGAGTGCATAAGTTAGCCTTTATTGTGGTTATTGACCATCAAGCATGCAACATATTGACAGACCCTACACAAGTTGCAACTTTCCAACACATCTTGGAATTATGAAAGTTTCAAAATGTAACCAAAGTTTCAAATTTCCAACACTGCTTTGCGTACCTCCATATTCGGAACATTGAGCACCTATTAACCTCTTTGAGCACTGGAGTGTCACATGCTGTTAAAGAAAAATGGTTGGCTTGAATGTATTCTCAATTTGCCTCTGGAGCTCTGACCATTGCGTAGCCTGGTGGCACTATAATTCTATTTGACGTGGGTGGTGTGGATACTGAAAGAGAAAAAATATCTAAATACTAATTCTTTAAATTTTAAGTCAAGCTGGCGGTGACGCGGTGATATGAATTGTTCCACTGGTAAGGAAATCCTTGCACTCACCCTGCTGAATCCTACGATGGTGCAAGTGTGAACAGCAGAAAAAAAAAATTTAAATTTATTTTCTCCACCGTTTTTTTTACCAAAACAGCAGAAAAAATAATTTTAAATTTATTTTCTCCAACGTTTTTCCAAAAACAGCAGAAAAAAAATATTTAAATTTATTTTCTCCAACGTTTTTCCAAAAACAGCAGAAAAAATAAATTTAAATATATTTTCTCCAACGTTTTTCCAAAAACAGCAGAAAAAATAAATTTAAATTTATTTTCTCCAACGTTTTTCCAGAAACAGCAGAAAAAAATTTTTAAATTTATTTTCTCCATCGTTCTTTCCAAAAACAGCAGAAAAAATAAATTTAAATTTATTTTCTCTGCTGTTTCACATAGTTTGCCCTTCTCCCGCTAGATGTCCCCCTTCACCACTTCCAAGGGAGCACTCATTATTTGAATTTGATAGTATGTGGTGACCAAAATGGCATGTAAAAGTGGACAAAAAAGACATTTTGGAACATTCATAATTGATATTGAATATTGATAAATGAATGAGGAATTTCATAGTTCATTTATGAATTGCAAATATTCACTTTTCATTATGCAGTCGTGACCAGACTCGGCTCTACGACGGTCAGCGTATATAGGCCTGTCATGAGAGTGGCATGGGGAAAGATCGACTCTGTATTAAAGGAGCATAAGCACGGCCACTTTGCACCTTATCAGTTACTCAGGAAATCACAAGTTTACCTGAGGGGGGGGGGGGGGGGTCTAGTATTTAACAAATGATAAACATGATTCGAGAACGCCCCGACCAACTTCCAGTTTGGTACGACATTTGTACTTATTGTTATAAATTCGCCACCTATCCAAGGATTGGCTTCGTAGCCTAGAGGTTAATTGTCCGGCGCTCACGTGGACGATACGGGTTCAATTCGCCGACTCGGATGACTTTTTTTCATAACTGTAATTTTTTTCTTTTTTTTTTTTTGAAGATAGAAAATGAAACAATTTTTTCTGTCTATATCTGACCCCATATATATATATATATATATATATATATATATATATATATATATATATATATATATATACACAAATATATCCAGTTTCTTCTGCCCCCACACGACCCCCTTCCCCCAGAGAAAAGTGAATAAGTATATATATATATATATATATATATATATATATATATATATATATATATATATATATATATATATATGTATATATATATATATATATATATATATATATATATATATATATATATATATATATATATATATATATATATATATATATATATATATATGCATGCATGCATGCATACATACATACATACATACATACATACATACATACAAACATACATACTTATTCACTTTTCTCTGGGGGGAGGGGGTCGTGTGAGGGCAGAAGAAACTGGATATATTTGTATATATATATATATATATATATATATATATATATATATATATATATATATTTATATATTTGGGGTCAGATATAGACAGAAAAAATTGTTTCATTTTCTATCTTCAAAAAAAAAAAAGAAAAAAAGTTATGATGAAAGGTCATCCGAGTCGGCGAATTGAACCTGTATCGTCCGCGCGAGAGCCGGACAATTAACCTCTAGGCTACGAAGCCAATCCTTGAACGGGTGGCGAATTTATAACACTAAGTACAAATGTCGTACCAAACTGGAAGTTGGTCGGGGCGTTCTCGAATCATGTTTATCATTTGTTAAATACTAGACCCCCCCCTCAGGTAAACTTGTGATTTCCTGAGTAACTGATAAGGTGCAAAGTGGCCGTGCTTATGCTCCTTTAATACAGAGTCGATCTTTCCCCATGCCACTCTCATGACAGGCCTATATACGCTGACCGTCGTAGAGCCGAGTCTGGTCACGACTGCATAATGAAAAGTGAATATTTGCAATTCATAAATGAACTATGAAATTCCTCATTCATTTATCAATATTCAATATCAATTATGAATGTTCCAAAATGTCTTTTTTGTCCACTTTTACATGCAATTTGGTCACCACATACTATCAAATTCAAATAATGAGTGCTCCCTTGGAAGTGGTGAAGGGGGACATCTAGCGGGAGAAGGGCAAACTATGTGAAACAGCAGAGAAAATAAATTTAAATTTATTTTTTCTGCTGTTTTTGGAAAAACGATGGAGAAAATAAATTTAAATTTTTTTTTCTGCTGTTTTTGGAAAAACGTTGGAGAAAATAAATTTAATTTTTTTTTTCTGCTGTTTTTGGAAAAACGTTGGAGAAAATAAATTTAAATTTATTTTTTCTGCTGTTTTTGGAAAAACGTTGGAGAAAATATTTAAAAAAAAAATTTCTGCTGTTTTTGGAAAAACGTTGGAGAAAATAAATTTAAATTTTTTTTTTCTGCTGTTTTGGTAAAAAAAACGGTGGAGAAAAAAAATTTGAATTTTTTTTTTCTGCTGTTCACACTTGCACCATCGTAGAATCCACCCTGAATTGAAAATTAATAAATAATTGGAAAGGTAAGGTCTCAGAGTAACTGGTAGATTTTGTGTAGAAAAAATTGATACATTTGGCAATTTGATAGTGATTTGGAACCTCTCAGACCTGAGATGGAAAAAGTTTGACAAGGCCAATAAAGATCTCAGAATAGCTGTTTTTAAAAATACTGCTTACTTGTACCTGCAATTAAGGCCTACATTCAACCCACACAGCCATAGTAGCTAAATTATACCCCCAAAGACTACCCTACTGGATTATTGTATGATAGTCTTAGACATTTTAAACAGATTGGTGGGGGGGGGGGGGCTCCTTTTAAGATTCAAAATCATTGTAGGTGGGGTTCTTTTGAAAAATCATTGAAGGTAGAGTAAAGAAATGTATATGTGGTCCATATTTAAAAAACACATGATAATCAAATTCTTTTTGAAAATAATAATCATTGGTGGGGTTCTAAAAATTCGAACGTTCCCTCCCCTAGCCCCTGGCAATTGTTTCTAGAAGAACCAGTTTCTGAGACTAGAATATAGCAACATTGCTGACAGGTGGGTTCTTCTCTCACTCACTATTTGATTTTTGTTTGGTATTTGTCCGTTTGGTGGCGCTTCTCATTGACGCCATCTAGTGTCCATTTCTATAACTAATATCCCGCCATATTCAAGCGAGCGAAAATTGGTAGCGAGTTGGCGGACATGTCAAGACAGTTCTGAGCAGTTCAAGTTTTGTGTGGTTGGTAGGTACCTTATTATCAAACTATCTTTGATGAAAAGTAGATTCCAGGTTTTATGGTTATTGTAAGTTCATGTCAAAACTTCATTGGATATCAAAAAGTGACTTACTGCAAATCATTTGACACATTGTTATTGAAGTGATATTCATGATATTGACAAAAAATCATAAGTGACAGAAATGTCAGAATGAAACTTAAAATGTAAGTACGACGTCGATGTCAGTGTCCTGATGTATTCGATTCGATCTATAAAGTGTAACACCAGTTAAATGAATCTCTTAGTAGAAGAACCGGTGACACTTAACTGTTTAATTATAACATTACCTGCTCTTGGCCACTACTACTGCACTACTTGGTCTTGGGCACTTTTTGTAGGACACTTTTTTTGGCAATAATCCATGACCTGCCAGTGACCACTTTGACTGTCACTGACTTCAGTGTTTAATTCAGTGAAGTGTACGTTTTGGATCAAGTCACTGCATTCGAGACTAGCACGGCAGATGGATGGTGAGTTTTGGTGACACTGCCCCCCCCCCCCCCCTCCCTAGACCAGGAGACTTGCCCCCTTAAGCTGTCCGTACCGTTTGCCGTATAGGTAAGGCCCAACAGAGCAACAATGGCATAGTAGGGCCGTAACGTTACGGCACAGAGTGACAGAGGGTCTACCCCCTCCCCAACCAGTCCCATCCTTCCCTAGGTGAATAAGAACAAGCGGATATGAAACCAGCCAGTCAACCTGAACAGGCTGGCTGCAGCGAATAACCCAAATGTCGCGTTCTGTGTATGTCAGCGCATATGTTAGCGATACGAGAGCCCTCATTGATCTTTTTCACCTAGTGACGTCACACTTAAAAGAGATTTGAGACCCCTGGCATAGCCAGGCCTTCACAATAGGGCATATAGTAATTGGTGTCTTGCTACATATAAGCTACTACATATCCATTCTTTTATTCATATAAGAACCTTACAATGATAGTTCTATTCAAATGACTGGTGCATAAGTACATATTATGTATGTTTAGATGATTAAAGTCTGTCTAAGCCGAAATTGGCAGACTGTTTTTTGCCACTTTTTTGTAACAAAAAATTCATATTTCCCCCTCTTAAATGCACTGTCCTTTATGATCATGTACCTATTTTTTTTTTAACTCCTTAAAATGTGGATTTCGCTCATAAGATGCTCATCGTAAAAATTCACTTATTGCAAATAGTACAAATGTGAAGGATCTCTAGTGGAATTTTACAATGGGCATCTAATGAGCAAAATCAACTTTTCAAGGAGTTGAGAAAGAAAGTAAGTATATGAATAAAGGACACAGTGTTCCAAAGAGGTTTGCCAATTTTGGATAGGGAATATAAACTTATTAACAAAAAAGTGGAAAAAACGGCCGTCCATGTTTGGTTCAGACATACTATATAGAGGAACCCCTGATTCTACCCATAGCCAAATTAATTTAGTCTTGAGAAAAGCATGTTTCTCTAGTTTTAAATTATTCATTAATACACTGGGCTTGAGATTTTTTCCGGGGAGCCCAATTGCATCTTCATAAGCTTCATAAAAGTATTCTGTATGTCAGACAGTATATGTTTGGGCTCCCTGCAGAAATTTGAGGGAGCCGCCGGAGCATTCAAGGGAGCCCTCGGCTCCTGGCACCCCCTAATTTCGAGCTCTGCACATGTCCACACTACATAACAGTTTCCAACTTACAACGTGGCCCTACTAGTCAGGACTAGTAAAAATATTAATAGGGGCCTGTAGGGCTGGTAAATTCCCAACCCTTTTAGCCCTACCAGACTAGTCCAAATAATTTACCAGTCATGGTAAAATGTTGAAATTTTGGTATGGTTTGTAGGAATATCTAAATAGCATGTTTTCTTGCATATTTAGATTTAGAAAAGGACAAGGGGTTAGGTTTTGATAGTTATTTGGATTCAGGTTATTGTCAACCCTGTATGATTTATCATTCAACTTTCTTTTTGCAGGATAATTAGGATCATAAGCTATGGGAACAGACACCGAAAACAACAGTGATGTGGAAAATACATTTCGAATCCTCATTGCCACAGACTGCCACCTTGGCTACTTGGAGAGGGATGCTGTGAGAGGAAACGATTCTTTTGTCACTTTCGAGGAAATCCTAAAAATTGCAAAAACAAATGATGTTGACTTTGTACTTCTTGGTGGAGACTTGTTTCACGAAAACAAGCCAACAAGAAGAAGTCTCCATTCCTGTATGGCCCTCCTAAGACAATACTGTATGGGCAACAAACCATGCCCAGTAGAGTTTCTCAGCGACCAGTCTGTGAATTTTTCCCAAAGCAAATTTCCAGTTGTGAATTACGAGGATCCAAATTACAATGTAGCGATGCCAGTACTATCCATCCACGGTAACCATGATGATGTAGGAGGGCCAGGCAACCTTTGTGCACTGGATATTCTCAGTGTGGCAGGACTAGTAAATCATTTTGGCCGGAGTGCAAATTTTGAGAAGATTGAGATCAGTCCTCTTCTGATGCAGAAAGGGCGAACCAAACTTTCCTTGTACGGACTGGGTTCCATTCGAGATGAGCGGCTTTACAGACTCTTCTATAGCAAAAATGTCAGCATGCTACGGCCCAGAGAAGACCAGGACTCTTGGTTCAACTTGTTTGTACTCCACCAAAATAGGTCCAAGCACGGGCCGACAAACTACATCCCCGAACAGTTTCTCGATGATTTCCTAGACCTTGTGTTCTGGGGTCACGAACACGAGTGCAAGATAGACCCCTCGTACAATCCAGAGCAGCAGTTCTATGTGACACAGCCAGGCAGCTCTGTGGCGACTTCTCTTAGTGAGGGGGAGTCGGTCCAGAAGCATGTGGGAATCCTCAGTGTCAGGGACAAGGTTATGAATATCAAAAAGATTCCTCTAGAGACTGTGCGGCCATTCTACATGGAAGATATCATTATGAGCGAAACGAGCTTGAACCCTGATGACCCGGAAATCACTAAAATGATGGAGAAGTACTGTGAGAAGAAGATTGAATACCTCATCAGCAAAGCAGGTAAGACCAGGCATTAACTCATGCGTCCTCTAGGGTGGGAAATATCCTATTTCACATACTGATGTGAATTTCTAAGTAAAATGTCATGCAGTGTTTAGCTATTAATCAATCTTTTACTCAATGTGGAATGGTGCTATTATTGTTGGTTCCCATGACCATGGGCAGCCAACCTAGTTATCACTCACTAGGTAACTTGAGTGTATCCATATTCAATTAGCCTGTCTCTAATGTCCATTTTCATTATTTGGAGTGGCATTATCCTTTGTTATTCATGAGATCTGCGAAAATACAGCGTTTTTCAGTGTGTAATATTAAATTATAAATGGCTTACCTTTCTCTTCTCCCCCTTCGTAGTACCTTTTTCGATATCTTTTTCTTGTTTTATGTGTTATAGTCGTTGTTTTTCACCGACTCTATTTCGCCGTTCTTCCTCGTGACTGAGTTCGTTTCGGAGCTCGCCATCTTGGGTTGTACGATTCACTTATCGCCGGTGTAATATCGCGGCTTGTTGTAACGGCCCGGTCTGTAACGCGGCATATTCTCGCGGCTCAATCGATCTTTATCTACCGCGGCAAGCTCTCGTGTTGCAATCGATCTCCAAATAGGAATGTAGTTTGTCACGTTGGGGGATTTCCCCTGCTGACGTATGTTGGTCGTAGTAGGCTATTTTGAATGTTCGACGTCAGCAGTGATACAGGGAATTCCGTCCCTATAAACGGCGAATTCGGCGAGTCGAGGATCCCAGCCTTTGACTTGGTGAGTATTTCCTTACTGCTAATTAAAGTAGGTGGCCGCGAAGCGGCCGAGTATGAGCGATAGTTAATTTTATACCGCAAATTCTTATGGCGGCCGCGCCGAATCCAAGTATTTCTACTTCATTCAATCATGGACAACAGATATCCTGATAGTGGGATATCTATAAAATAAACATTTTCGGAGGATATATACACTACAAGTTAGAAACTTATTTCCATAGTGGTTCCAGTCTGCCTAACCGACAGCGATGTCCATATGAATTTCTTCTTATCACTCAGAGATAACTGACATGAAATGAGTTTTTCATCTCATGCTATGCAATAGGATTCTAACCAGACACAGGATATATACACTACAAGTTAGAAACTTATTTCCATAGTTGTACAAGTTAGAAACTTATTTCCATAGTGGTTCCAGTCTGCCTAACCAACAGCGATGTCCATATGAATTTCTTCTTATCACTCAGAGATAACTGACATGAAATGAGTTTTTCATCTCATGCTATGCAATAGGATTCTAACCAGACACAGGATATATACACTACAAGTTAGAAACTTATTTCCATAGTGGTTCCAGTCTGCCTAACCGACAGCGATGTCCATATGAATTTCTTCTTATCACTCAGAGATGACTGACATGAAATGAGTTTTTCATCTCATATGCTATGCAATAGGATTCTAACCAGACACAGGATATATATACACTACAAGTTAGAAACTTATTTCCATAGTGGTTCCAGTCTGCCTAACCGACAGCGATGTCCATATGAATTTCTTCTTATCACTCAGAGATGACTGACATGAAATGAGTTTTTCATCTCATGCTATGCAATAGGATTCTAACCAGACACAGGATATATACACTACAAGTTAGAAGCTTATTTCCATAGTGGTTCCAGTTTCATCTCATGCTATGCAATAGGATTCTAACCAGACACAGGATATATACACTACAAGTTAGAAACTTATTTCCATAGTGGTTCCAGTCTGCCTAACGGACAGCGATGTCCATATGAATTTCTTCTTATCGCTCAGAGATGACTGCATGACCTGAAATGAGTTTTTCATCTCATGCTATGCAATAGGATTCTAACCAGACTCCACTCCATCAACTCCACTGCTCAAGATTGACATAACAATAATATCATATAGTATAATTTAAACATTTGGACTAGAATTGATGAATTTCTTCTTATGACTCAGAGATTACTGACATGAAATCTCTTTGCATCTCATGCGATGCAGTAGAATTCTAACCAGACACAGGATATATACACTACAAGTTAGAAACATTTCCATAGTGGTCCAACCTTTGGTAAAATCAGAGCTGTAACACTGTGCCTGGTGTTATGGTGGTGGGATTCATTTACTCTGGCACAAATATGTCTGACCTTCAAGCACATGTGGGGGGAGTAAAGTAAAACATTGGCATCTATTGAATCACACCTAATCATTTAGACCTGACCGGTGCCCCATAGGAATGTCTATTGCCACGACAATTATTGAAGCCGGCAACTCACGCGAACCTGATTGGTGACGTCATCGACCGTGTAGTATTGGCAACAAATTCACAAACTGTACCAAGCCTGTACACTCGTCTCGTAATTGCATGTACTTTATCCCGGAATCGTGCAGTCATGACACGCTACTGACTGCCTTTCACGGATTTATAAGAGTTTTTAAGTATGGAATAGGAACATTAACTTGTAGTAATGTATTAAATCAGAATTTATCCTTAGAAATGATTTATTCTATTGGCGTGGATGGCTAATTTATCTAATCAGATTTGGCTCTCTTTTATCTACGCAATGCTCTTAGCTGGAACATCAAGGAAATTACATGTCACTCTATTAGCTTTTGAATCTCAGATGGTTGAAATTTATGATACGTAAATGATTAGAATTAGTGCTGGGGTGGGTGGTGTAAAAGAATGTAAGACATACAAAGTGATTTCAAACAGTTTACTTCCACAATTATGGAGTGTGCAACCAGTGATGCCCTGTATTTGGGCCTTGGATCCGTGCGCTGGCCATCAGTTTCGGCGCATGGATCCCCACAACCACACTACAACAAGCCCTATTTTTGCAACCGCGGGCGCCCCATGCAAAACAGCGCGATTTCCCTCCTGAACAGAAATATAAGCACCTATCTCACAACATCTTGCATTGGGTTATTTCACTGGATCATTGCCATGCAGACAGTTTTCCTGCAGAACTGATTAAAGTACATTTTCTTTCTGTAAAGGAATTTGAGACTGGCATTAGCCTTATAGATGTTTTTCTGGGCCATAGATTTTCCTGACAGGTCTTGGTCTAGACGACCACCCAGATAAGTGCCGATTAATAAATATATTATTCCTAATGGTGTATTACTTTCTTAATATTGGATGATAATAAATATTTTTGTTGCCTTGTTCTTTATTCCCCAAGTTAAATGAGTGGTCAGGTTACCAATCCACTGCCCTTATCAATTCTGATATATAATTATAAATCCTCTGGTACTTGGTGTCCTAAGCCACAGTGCTCCAGTCCCGTTACATGATACTCCAACTAATAAAAAAGAAGACAAACAAAACACTACAATACATATAATCAGTATAACACATACTTAATATTGATAAAAGACCAAACTTATTCATACACTGGAACCAACAAGCTGACGCTGACAGCGTCTCTCTTGTTTTTAAAATTAATTTTATTGACATCTATATATCATATCTATTTAATGAAAGAATTTCCTTAAGGAATTTTCTTTTATACATATTTAATGATAAGGCCCATGTCCAACGGTATCCTTCAGTTTTCTTTATAATGGCAACTCTGAAGTCAAGTTAAGGACAAATTATTGATCAATGTAGTTAATACCTTAAGATAAGAGTCCTTATTCTTAAGTAACAATGAGGAAATATCTAGATTTTTAAATTTCCGAACTTATGATGTATATTTGCAAACAGGCCCTGATCTGCATTTCAATTTGAAAGTAGTAAATTGTAATATGTTATTGTTGCTTGTAGAAAGTGAACTTAGTGGTAATTCCAAGCAGCCCACATTGCCTCTCATACGCTTACGTATTGATTACGCCGGTGGCTTTGAACCTTTCAGTGCTGTAAGGTGAGTTGTCTTGATTTAAACCTAATGCCTACGTACAATAACACTCATGATAGTTATATAATTACAGGTTTTTCATGTTATGATATTGGAATGCTGTCTGAATGTTTACTTGCACTCAGCATTTAATCTTAACCCCTATGCTGCTGGTGACTAATTTGGCCAATACAAAATTATGCAAAAAACCTATAAAAAAGACTGAATCCCTGGCACATGGGTACTTATCTGAGAGTACTCAGTGAGAGCTATCCAATAAATACCAACATGACAGGGTTTGGATGGTTTTCAAAAAATCTTTGCATCCAATAAGTAGCCTCTGCATTGGAACGGTTAAGAGTTAAATTTACATCAAAAAATAACATGAGAAATAAATAGAACTTAAGATAATTTCCTAGCCTATCAGTTATACTTTTTGTAATAGTACTAGTATTCATGAAAATGTGACACTGATTGTATGGATATTCTGATTTTTTCTAGGTTTGGTCAGAAATTTGTGAACAAAGTAGCAAATGTAAAGGATATTGTGCACTTTATGAGAAAGAAGTCTTTCGAAAAGAAGGAAAAGAAACCAGGTAAATATTTTTGCATTATCTTTTGGTCAAAAATGTGTTTTATGCATGTTTTATGTTGATTGGGAGTTGGGAAGGCGGAAAAAACTTTAGGGTAGGGATTTTTTTGAATATAAACTTGTTAGGGTAGGGTTACAGGAAACAAATAACTTTTTTTTTAGGCCTTATGCCTAAAATTGATTGTGTGGAGTTTAGAAATAGTTAAGCCATAGGATGATTTTGTTTTGCAGTGATAAGTAATCCATTATCTGATTAAGATCAGACGGTCAGAAACATCAATGTTTAAACTAGAGTAAAATAAATTCTGATTGATTTACATCTTGGCAGTTCTAAATGATTTCTAATATCTTGTATTGCTGTTTTGTTTTGTCATATTCTCCTATGCCAATCGTGGCCTTGGGGCCCTTGGTCATTTCTATATAGCAGGCACTGTTTGACTGGGGGGCAGGTTAGGTGGAAATATGAACTAGTACTGTATACGGCTTTAATTTGGAGTGCTAAAAATTTCGCTTTACAGCCCTGTTGGAGGGTATTTTATTACTTCAAAAATTTGCGCTATATGCCACATTCAAGCAGAGACACAAAGGAGATACAAAGCAGGATATCTATTTGAAGGATGTTATTTTGGCGCTTTCACGGTGAGCGCAAAAATAGCATAAATTAGATGCCTGTAAGAAATACCAATTATACAGTAGGCACTTCTAATTAATAGGACTCCTACTAGTTTATGATAACTCATTAAGTGCCTTACCAGTGTATATGTATGAAGCAGCAGTGAGTAATTGCCAGTCAAGTTTGTAGTGCAGGTCATTGCCCTGATCAGAATTATTTACTAAGTGGAATGGTGCACATTCGGATAAAAGCTCTTTTTATACATGCAAATGTTAGTTTAAGATAAAGGTATCAATTTAAACCTATTACCAGCCATGCTTTGTCTTATCTGGAAAGGCAAAATTTCCTATTTAAATCCTTATTTGTTAAGCCTTGGCGAGTTTTGCACCTTCATTTATCAGGTATGTATGAAACTGTCAACTTGCTGTTTCATCTCTTGAATTGCCTATGAAGTGATTGGTGGTGTCCTTTATTTTGCAGACGAGAAAGAGTTGGAGCTTGAGATGCGGCCAGATGCTGGTGGTCTGGACAGCTCTCGTGTGGAGGATATGGTGCGACAGTACTTCAGGGCCGCTGATATGGTGAGTGGGTCAATAAACACACCTTCTCACACAACCAGACAATCATGGTCTCGCAATCATGTTGGCTGCCTTTATGGCAGGAACAGACTCTCTTTTCCCTCCAAATCGCCAGCACAAACAGACTCTTACCTCAGATGTAAGGAAACCCCTTAAAATGCCTTAAGGCCCCTTTGATATTCTGGAGGCCTTAAGCAGCCCCCATCATATGGTGGGACAATAAGCTAAGCAATTGCTCGTGAAATATCCTGGGTCACATAAATTTCAAAACCAACTCAACACATTTAATCATTGGGTACAAAAAATTCTGTCTTGAATTTTACTGTACTGAACATCTATTAAGTGCCTCACTTAGAATTAGTTATTCATTCAGCCAACTTGATGCTTGTCTACACATTTCTGAATGTCTACAGGTGAACTTGGATATGACAGACTCAATGGGACCAGGAAAATTGGTCCGTCATATACAAAATCTGTTGTATACATATGACGAATACTTGAAATGCATCAGACTTGGGCCAAGCATATCGTCCGTCATATGCAGAAATCCGTCATACAGTGGTCCGTCATATCCAAGTTCACCTGTATAGCTTTCAAGGCACTTAATAAGTGTCTATGCTCTGCGCTAGTGCTGTAGCCTGACCATGATATGTGTACTTAGGCATTTGGCCAGTCACAAAAAAATGAATGGATTTTATGAACATGAATATTAATTGCAGTTTTCTTTCTGTTTTTCAGTCGCAACAATTGTCCCTGCTTACAGAGAAAGGAATGAGTGATGCAGTCAAAGAGTTTGTAGATAAACAGGAAAAAGAGGCTATTCCTGAACTGGTCAAGTACCAGATTGAAAAAACACAGGTATCTTATAGAGTTGTTTATAAGAGGAAAAAGAGGCTTTTCTAGAGAATATCACATACCAGATTGAAAAAGACTCCGGTAACTTGAGAAGTTTGAAATTAAAAACTTTGACCAAAATGATTATGTCACCCCCTTGTAAATGTATGTTTTTAGGTATTGATTGACATAGTGATACAAATCAGGGATTACAAAATAGAGATTATTTTTTTGCCTGTCCTTGTCCAAATGACTAGATTGCCCACAAGGTGTTGCAAAATAATGTACAATGAAGATCTTTCAAATTTCAAAGAATGCCGGGGTTTATGTTGATGATGTGATCTACACCTAACAGTATTTGCCCTATATAGATAACCACAGTGTGTTGTCCGGGTGCATACCAATTACCGGGCGGCTACGGGGAGCTAAAGATTCCCTCATGAGCTACGAATAGCTACTACCCGAGCCGTAGGTTTAACCCAGGAAGTGGGGTTGGAACGACAGTTTCCTTTGTGCCAGTTTCCTAGCATGGTATTGGTTTCACTGATCCTAACCTACTTATGCTCACACAATCAAAATCAGGGTAATAATTTTGATGAAAACTTGCAGGCTTATGAATAGATAGGAAAATATTTTATTTAGAAATGTTAATTAGAATTTTTTACACCCAACTATAATTTCCATGACAATTTATTAGGATAATATGCGTTATTTCAAATGTAGGTACATGTTTATTTTAATATTCTAAATATTTTGTGGTCAGACAGGTCTGCCTTGGTAAATAGAATGCCGAAAATCTTTATAATTGCCAATTTTAGGCTCCCAGTTTCTAAATCCTGGCTATGCCCCTGCTTAACTCTGTTTTGTATATACTATAAACGGCTTTAAGTTGGAGTGCTACAAATTTCTCTTAACAGCCCTGCTGGAGGGTATTTGTGCTTCTTTAAATTTGCGCATTCAAGCACTCAGCAAAGCAAATTCAGAATACTTGAAGGTTTTTATGTTCGCGCTATCATGGGAAGTGCGAAAAATAGCAAAAATTAAATGTCTGTAAAAATACCAATTATACAGAATAAGGTGATTTTTCTTCCACATAGGTTCATCTCAAGGCCAGAAATGCGCAGGAAGAAACCATTGATTTAGAAGTGACCCATTTCCGCGAGGAACGTAAGCGACGGACAGAGGAGGAAGAGGAGGTAGAAAACAAGTCTGTCTTTGAGTCAGTGAAGGTTTGTAACACATTAGATGCTTTGTCTCATTTCCAGTTGAGAATACATGAATTCTTAAAGTTTTGGTTGACCTGGGAAGGTGGCTACCAAGTATTGCCACCCACCTCCCCTCTAGTGGATAGAATAGCAGCCTAATACATTGATTCTTTGTATTTGACAGTAGCTTGTCAATAGCAGCAAAAACTACCTGACTAATTTAGTGGTATCCCTCTAACAAAAGCAATATTTAGAAAATATTTGAAGGAGAGTTGTACTTCAGAACTTTATCTGCAATTCTCCTTCCAAAAAATTGCAAGTACTTGCTTCATTCCAAAGTTATTTTAAAAAGTATGACAGGTCCTGAAGACAATAGTCAAGTGGATCTCCATGTAAGGCTGTCATCGATACCGCCCTTATCGGTGAACCGGCAAGAAATGCTTGCCGATTATTGATATCTTGGACATCCCAAGATATCAATTCATATGGAAACACCAAATCACCCAGGGCGGTCGCTAACATAACGCTGCTCTCAGAACGGGACTTGAGCAGAAGTCACACAGATGCAGATTACGCATGTGTTGGAGGTCAAGAGGTCATGAATCACCCCACGTGCTAACTGCCCACATGTCAAATGAGCACATTATTGGTTAGGATGCAGAGATCAGCAGTTAAAGGTAACATAAATCTGAATCGGGTCGAAGTACCATATCAGTAATATTTTTACCGATGATCGAATCGGTAAAAAATTCTTATCAATGACAGCCCTATCTCCATGCACGAATGATCACGTTTATGCTTGGATTGCTTCATTAGCCTTCCACGGTAGGCTTCGTCTGAGTCATGATACCATACTTCTATTCATATTTCATTTTATTTTTACTGCTATAGTCTTTGAATGTTTTTCAAGCTTTTGATATCCTGTTCCTAAAAGATAAAATCACATCTGATCTTCAGGTGAAGCAGTCTGTCGCTGGAAGCGATGAGGATGATCGTCCTTCCTATATTGACTCAGACGATGACAACCCAGACCCGACACCCAAAAAGGCGTCCAGCCGAGGAGGGCGAGGCAGCCGCGGTGGGCGGGGCACCACCGCCAGGGGGCGTGGCAGTCGCGGAGGAAGGGGGCGTGGCAGAGGCAACAAAGCACCTGTCGTCAATGAAAACATGTCCATCATGCAGTCATATTTTTCTCAGACGAAAAATAGCAAGAAGAAAACTGAAACTTCATTTAGGTTTGTGGATAGATGTTTTGAAAATATGTGAGCTCATGATGTATGTGGGATGCAAAGCACCGTGGGATGATGGAAAAATGTTGATTACTCTTATTTAGGTTATGTGCAGGAAAGCTATTACATCTACTATAAGAAAAAGCTATGCGAGTGCACTATTTAATTTATTGAAAATTTCATTTTTACCACTGTGGCAGAAATATCCATTCAAGAAAAATGATTCCCAATGGCCATCCCCTTTGGGCGCTGAGAATGGTTATAGGTTAAATATATTGGTAAAATGGCCATATTTCTATCACTTAACAATCAAGTTACCATGTACGCAATGTTAGGAGTGCATCATTGATGGTTTCTCATTGATAACTGCGCAATGGACCAAGTTCTTGGTGTGGCATTTGTTTTCCATTGTTACCTTTATCTGAAGTGGCAGAAATGAGTTGCCCACTTCGGGAGGTACAAAGAAGATATTTGGTGTATACTGTAAATTCGGAAAAGATTGCGTTAGTTTAATTTTTGCGTTTTTTATCGTTTAGCCTCGGACGCAAAATTAAAATTTGCAATGATTAGTGCTGCCACTTTAAGTGTATAGCTGGCACTCCATGTTGCGGCCAATTCGCAGAGTCAAAAAACGCAAAAATCGATTTTCTGTAAATTAACAAAATTTTGTCTGCACAATCTTTTGAAAATCAAAATCTTATGTCAGAAATGTTTCTATACCTCACTCATCAAGGTACCTCTTTGTGAATGAATGATTCATCTCTTGAGATTTAGTATTTGTATTTTCCAGAGATACTCAAGATTCGAATGATGGGGTTATAAGCGATGGGGAAGATGACAACTCATTTCCTTCAATGGCCGCCTCCAGCAGCAAAAAACGCAATCTTAATGGCAGCAACAGTTCTTCCTCACAGAGAAAAAAGAAAGGCGCTTATTTTGGCAGTTCGGATGAACAAGATGAGTTTGATGTTCCGTCTCGAAAGCGAAGAAAATGAAAGAAGATTGAAGATAACATACAATGCCTAACAATAGCGTCTAATAGAAATTGTTAACAGAAAGACAGATTTTGAAGTACAAATTAAAAAGTATATGAAAGAAACTATGGACATAGATTGTGAAGTACAAATTTAAAAGAGATAATTATATGAAAGAAACTGCATGGATATAGATTTTGAAGAACATTTTAAAGAACTAAAGCATACTAAAGTTATCTGTTTTGCTGGTAGGTATAATGCGCTATGATAATTGGGCCTGAGTGGTTTTAATGTGATAAAGCAACCTAAGGCAAAGTATTGTTATATCCCATTAACATCACAAGTTATCTGTTTTGCTGGTAGGGTATAATGTGCTATGATAAATGGGCCTGAGTGGTTTTAAAGTGATAAAGCAACCCAAGGCAAAGTATTGTTATATCCCATCAACATCACAAGGGCCCTGTTATGGAGTGCATTATGCAAGTTACACTACTCAACTTGGAATACTAGTATGCGTTGAAAACTAACAGGTATATTACTAGACTATGATTAAAATTCTTTGATTTCTTATGCTGAAATATTTATTTTAATTCTTGTGATGCTCAATGTGTAATTACATGTACATAGCAGTTTCACATTGGAAAACATGGCTTAAACATGATATTGTTGAATCATCAAAACAAACTGGGTTTCTTAACAAGTGACATAGACTGTTTATTGATGACAATTCCAACGTATGAACCATTTATGTCTAATTATCACACACAATCAAAGGAATAGAAATTCAGAAAATCATCAATTGTTTTTTACTTATTCACGTTTCCTCTTGTATAATAATTCTATACTTTATATATCTCATAGTAATTACTTCTCATTACCACCTGCTATGTTGAAATTTCATTAGCCTAATGGGTTTTGTATTTAATGGTGAATTCAGGAGTCTGGACTTCAGACCTTCAAATGGTGTTTTTATGATAATTCAAATTAGCGTAAGAATATATCATTAATTATTCTGTAAACATCCCAAATTTGTGATAAGGCCACTTCAATGTCCATGCATTTCTGCTTGTAGTGTGTTACAAGGGTTGTATATGGTACTAGTCATGGAAATGATAGGTCTGGAGAGAAAGACTTCCTTAACCCTTCCAATGCTGAGGCCACTTTCGTCCATGGGAGAAAAATGCAAAAATTGTTGAAAACTATCTAAACACTTACAAGTTGGTATTCATTGGAAAGCTCTCGCCGAGTACTCTCAGATTAGTACCCATTTGCCAGGGTTTCAATCATTTTTCAGTTTTTTTTGCATCATTTTGTATTGCCCAGATTAGCCACTAGCAGCATAAGGGTTAAGGAGGAGAATGTTTGGAAAATGAATTGCACTAGGTAAATAAAAATATTTGTTGTCATATGCTACTTTTAGTTGTTTCCAATTTATTAAAGGATACCAAACTTATATGATACTACCTATGAATTGTTCCCTGCACTCCCCCTCTAATTACTGCAAGGCATTTATTATAGTTTAGCATGCAAATCCAGACCCAAGAGCTGCGGAAGGACTGCCCCAAGAATGGACAAGTGTGTAAGGAAATGGGGCTTAGTCACAAACACAAGATTAGTTCAGCAACAATTTATTGGTTACAAACAGTATCTAGGACCTGCTTCTAATGCAGTCTAGTTCCAATTTCACCCTCAAATCTACAGATCAAAGATATCATGTCACCTGGACAATTAGTTCCCTCAGTAGGAATTGACAAACGTGAATGGTATTTATCCAAAATAGATTTAGTGAATTGTAGGTTTACAGCAATCGTTCAGCTAATTTACACTAAAATATCTGTTAGTTATCACAACTTGCAACTCTAGAAATGAACAGTAACTGGTAAATGTGTTGTTCCATTTATGCATTCTGTAATATGCCATAACAACCATTCCACATTGAATAAAGCTATGGCGAAGGATAACATCACTCAAATCTGAGAATGGAAAATATTATTTAATGTCTAATTATGGAAAATGTTAATCCAAATATAAAAGGGTTTAATTATTTGATACATATCTATATATATATTCATAAGTGCACAAAGCAATTGCTTTGAATTGACCAGTTTTTTGAGCAGTTTTCTTGATTCCCTTTCTAGCTTAATTTGAGGTTGACATATTTAAAGTGGAATATCTTAATTTCAGTACAAGTGAAATATTCTTGCCTATATCTTGGAAATGCACTAATAAATATTTAAGAATACACAATTACCCCCTTTGAGATGTTCCTTCATATCTTAATTGCAAGTCATCGTCTGCAAGTAGCTATCACAGTCGTGAAGGCACCAATGATTTGCCATAGAAAAATATACACCAATCAGAGAATAAGACATTTGTACAGTTATGTACAGCATCAACAACTATTTACAATACTATTTACTTCAATAACCACTTGTCCTTAAACTTGGTGGCATTTAACTCTTTTATAAATCATTATTCACATAGTTTGCATGAAAACTTGATATTTAGACAAAATAGTTGTTTGCATCAAGCATATAACTAAATGCCTCCTTAAGGATTCACTTGACGATTTATTCAAGGCCATGTAGGTTGGAATCTGCTGAAGAGATATCCGCATCATAATGAGGTGAAGCTCTATGTCTGCCGCTTGTTCATCAATAAAATGTCTCCTAGCCTGTGAAACCAAAAATACATCACTCAAATGTAACTTGGCTTCCTAATCTTGGAGCTAACAACCTAATACATGGACCAGATTTCAAATGCACTGTCAACGTGCGGCAAATAACCAGTAAAATATGTGCGTTAAAAATAGAGATATTCTTATCATGTGAGTAATGAACACTTATCAACCACTGATATCGGAGAGTCACGTGATAATTCATACTTGTAAAACTTAAGCCCCATTCTCACATTCACAACTTCAGCCACGACTATGCCAATCTAGCGAATAGACCGAGTTATACGTTTCGAGTACGTTATTATGCAAATTTTGCGTTTTTTCTTTTTTTAAGAGGACTGTTATTCGACTACCATACGATTGACGGCGACCATTATACGATGCTCATAGGTATATCCCGACTGTCATACGCTTGCTATACGACTTGAATACTTGAATAGCGTATAGCAGTCTTGTACGATCGTACGCACAAGCGTATGCAACTTTCCCACGGATATGCATACGCATGACGCCGATGTCAATACGACTGCTATACGCTGTTGCCGACCTTCATACGCTGTTGCCGACCTTCATACGCTATTGCCGACCTTCATACGCTTCTCATACGCTACCTATTGGCACCTACTTGTTATTGGAGGTGGCGCCGATCGACTACGACTGTTTTGAAATTTTCAAAACAGTCGTAGCCGATGCTGACTTCAATACGACTCGTGCAGACTTGCTAGACTGTCATACGTCAGTACATGTACTATTGCCGACTCACCCCGATCGACCAGGACTGCTGAGTCGTGGTCGATCGTGGCTGTAAGTCATGAATGTGAGAATGGGGCTTTATAGTCCAAAAATACCTCTTGTAATTTTTATAACGAAATTTGTTTGGAAATTTGCTCTGAAAATATACTCTCAAGTCCCACTTTTGTTTTTAAAGTATTCCTTTACATGTTGTACCCTGATTCTCGGGTGTGATAATAGTGGTAGTGCTCATTATTGTCTATTGTGTGGTGTACTTGGATTAGTCATCCAGAGCACAGAGGCAGGCCACACCGCGGTTGACCCAGTGGCTCTCTGGCATATTGGAAGGCAGCTGCAGCCAAAGTACAAAGTTAGTTGAGTGGCCCGTAGTGGAGAGGGTGCCACGGCGAGCGCTGGTTTTGTAGACTGGGGTGTCGTAGATGGGTCTCTTCTCAAACTTATCCTTGACCCCTGGTCTCAGCCAGACCAAGGGTATAGTGTCATAAAGGATTTTAGGCAGAGATTCTGCGATAATCATTTTCTCTCGGTCCCATCGAGCTCCCTCGATAAACAAGCCCTGAAAAATAAAAGATTAACAATGAGAAAGGTGAAAAGCCATACAGACGTCTATACATACGATACATCAACACAAATGGACTAGCATTTGACTACAGTGTACCGTGCTAATCTTGTGCATATAAAATGATGCTCTCAGCAGGGAGCTGCCTTTGGTGCGCATTTTGTCTTTGCATTAGTTAAAATAATCCTTGATCATAGCAATGCCAAATTATCAAAACACAAAAGGATATATTGAACACTGTTCAAAGGCCAATACCTCAAGCATTTTACCTCCTAAGAAAATCACATTTGGTTTACTGATGCACTGTGACTGAAACTTAGCTGAAAAAGAATTCATTTCTAATCTTTGGTCATTATTCATGTTAATATATATTTGTCGTTTGATACCCTCAAGAACATTTTATTTAACATATTCTTTCAAATAAATGCCATTATTTGGTATTGGTATTTAATTCTTATTTTTGTTAGGCTGTTTGTGTTAAGGCACTCATAATAACTTGTATTCAACCAACCCAAATATATGCTCCATCCTCTGGTTTTTCTGTCATATCTTTTTCTGTGGACATCACCTGATACTCAAAGCCCAATTTGTCAATTGGAATCTCATATTTGCGTGCAAAATTCTGGGACACTCCTGAAAAATAATGTTTAACAGAATATGATTAATGAGATAGGAAAATACAGTTCTTAAAGCTAATAATCCAAAAACAAATACACAGGCCATTCAAAAGGTAATTTCATTCCTGAAGTCCATGTGTCTGGTTACCTATACACATTTCTACAGAGAGGTAAATGTCAGGAACTACTCTCCATGGATTGATCCTTTACCCTAGAGTTCAGTGCATAATAATGAGCATATTCATTTTTAGTCTGTAAAAACTCCAAACAAACCCTATCATAAAGGGAATTAATAGGTGTGGCGTGGTAAGTTGTTCATCTGCGTGGAGTTTAAAAGTTCATGGCCTATCTTATACTATTTTGTACGTGAACATTTTCAAAAATCTAAGGTTGTGTTGTGGCAAAAATGCCTAGAATACCGATTAAAAATTAGCTGGTGTCCAATCTTAGTACCATGTGTAATATGGCCTTTCCAGTAAAATTAAAATCAATGATAAATATTACTTCCCTTATAACTAATGTGAAGAAGCTTAACGTGTATTCATTCATTCTTGGCCATCGTCTGCTAATCCCAAGAGACTCCACTGAGTGGTATAACTCTTGACTGGGTATACAAACCCAATCTTATTGCTCTGACATGAAAAAAAACTGGGCTTTTTTCCTCCAAGGTGTACATTTATAATAAGCCATTTCAATGAAAGCAGGCCAACAAGATAATCATTCTAGAGTAATTGGGTATTTTAAAGCAGAAAAAGCACAGTAGGGAGTATGGTAGCATACCTGTAAAGAAGGATTGTGTGAAGTAGAATCCCGAGACCCAGAATGTCATTGGAATGCCTTTGTCGATCCAGTTCTGGAAGAACTGCAGCCTGAAAAAAATCAGTAGCTTTCATCATGATTATATTCCAAAGAAGTCATGTTAACACAACACACACATCCATCTCACTGGGTTATTCTTACAAGTTGTAACTATTTTTTCTCTCCCTTTGCATAGATATGCACCAAAGAGATGTTGGATACTTCCTTGTTTGTCGCTTGTTTACAAAGTTCATTTAACAAGTGAACTCCACCCATTTATATTGTATAAGTATAGGATCGCGGTCCTTATTATGGATATAAATGTTTATATAAAAGTGTCACTAGGTGACAACTTTTTGAAACTATTTTTACACATTGGCTAGTAAACATCTAGCTGTGCTCCAGAACTTAGATACTTGGACACCCCTGCATTGTAATTTTCCTGTTTTGTTAAGAAATAATGCTTACTGGTCTGTATAATTTCAAATATCATCACTTTTTCTGCCATATTAAGGCTAAATTGTGACTAGCTAAGTGGTTCAGGAAACCGCGGTATCCAACGAAAATCACTGCCAAACCACAAGTGACCAGGATTTTTCTCACATGCCTTCATTCAAATTCGAATCCAGACAGTGGTGAGAGAGAGCGAGCAGTCAGTGGCAATGCCTTAGACCACTCGGCCATCAGGGCAGCCCCTGTAGAACTAAGGCACTGGATGATTGATCCTTCCAATGCTGAAGCTACTTTTGTCCAAAGCACAGAGATGAAAAGATTTTTGAAAAACAACTAAGCCCTGTCATGTTGGTATTCATTCGATAACTCTCGCTGAGTTCTTTCAGATGTTTACCCATGTACTAGCGTTTCAGTTAATTTTTCAGTTTTTTTACATCATTTTGTATTGACCAAATTAGTCACCAGCAGCAAAAATGTTATATACAACCTACAAAATGGTCTTTGCCTCGCCAAATCTACTGACCTTTGCAGGAAATCTGACACGTAGCCTCCCAGCGGTTTGAGTGAGGGGTAGGACTTGGACATCCAGGAGGCGGGCACCTTGCCGACCAGCATGCTCTCAAAGACCTCCTCCAGCTCCGAGGACATGACCACCAGACCCTTGATGGCCTTGAGGAGGTTCTGCAGGCTGGCGCGCACCACCGACAGCAGCCGGTTGAAGCGGATCAGCTCCTGACGCAGCACTGTGTTCATGGACTCATTGTACAGTACAGGGTACGTCTTGATCACCTACAAAACACAAAGATCAAACAAAACTCATACACAAGTAACAAGATGATGATGATGACGATGTTGATGAAGAGTACCAAATATGATGATGATGTTGCTGATGATGATGATGATGATGATGATGATGATGATGATGATGATGACGGCTACCAAATATTTTACATGCTGGTTATGTTTATATCAAATTCATGATTTATCTCTTCTGTGCTAAAAGGCACATTGCATTTATGATTTGCATTTACAATATTATGTTATTGACCTCTATTAGGTTATTGAGGTCTGTGTTGTTGTTTGGATGAATATGGTACGATATAGAACAGCTACAAGTGGGTTGACCTACCTGTTCTAAGTTATAGTCTGGTGGTAGTTTTTTGATGATATCAGTGGCCAGGTCCTGTATGACTTCTCCAGAAGACTTGCCTCCTCCTCCAGTTTGCCTCGGCAGAGTCAACAAAACTCCTTCAAACAACTGACAACAACAACAGCCTATCAATCACATGCAAAACTAACCATTTAGCATTGGGGAGTGCGCTCAATTCAGGGATTGGCACCTTTAAAATTTTCATGATATGATAATCTATCAATATTTCCTTAATAATACACAATATCCTTATTGTTAACGATACTTCATGCTTCTTAGCGACTTAATTCTACTAAATTTAGCACAGTCAACTTGAAAAATTTCACTAATAAATAGCGAACTGCCTTCATGCAGAGATGTAAATTTTATACATTTAAGCAGTATCAGTATAACAGATCTTAAACTATATGATACTTTTTCATATTTGATATTCCAAAATAGGAAATTCCAAACAGGAACCTGTAACTATGAGATATTTATAATTACCAGTTGTGTTTCTTGGTTATCCTTGGTGATGTCAGCATTCTCGTGTAAGCCGTACACCTCGGGAAGAACATTCAACGGCAAACCGCGGATGAAATCCAGGAAACTTTGGTAGTCTCCTGCAGGGGGTGCGTAGTAGAACCCGCTGGGGGAGAACTTGAAGTTGTCGTCATCTACGATGTCACGGTTGTAGAAGATCTTAAGTAGTGAGATGAGGAGGCGTCGGTCCTTGTCGTCTGTCACACGACCTCCATAATTACATTCACCGGTCAGGTAGATGAGCGCCTCTAGTGGCAGTTCCGCATACTCGTTGAGAAACATCTGCATCTGACGCATGCTGATGCGCAAATCAGAATCGTTGAACTCGTACGGTATGTTCCAACCTAAGGGTCCAAATTTACGTCGTTCTTGTGTCAAGGCGTGGAAAAAGCACAAGCCGAATAACATCTTATGCCAGCGATGGGGCTCTTCGCATCCGTTGAAAAACGCTGGATCGGAGATGGGATCGTTAAGATAGGATCGCAGGAGGTTGGCTCGCAGGCCTTTGGGTGGCTCGTTGGTCATCTTTACGCCGTTCTGGAGAATTGGGACAGGGAACTCGTCGGAGGGGTAGCTGGTGAGCCAGAGGCGGAACTTGTCGTGGGTGTTATCGGGGACAATAACCTCCTCACAGATTTTCTCCAGCCGAGGCATCCAGCTGGTGGCAAGATGGCAGTTCTGGAGCACCACCCAGCTCCCGTCCTTCAGGGCATTGTTGATCATCTGCTCAGCTATGGGGCCCTGGAAAAAATATCATCAGCAGCACTGTTAGCAAGCAATTCTTACCCTTTGATGCAGAGGCTACTTTTGCCCCAGGTACAAGAATGTAAAAAATTATGAAAATCATCTTAACCCTGTCATATGTTGGTATTCATTGGAAAGCTCTCGATGAATACTATCAGATGAGTACGCATGTGCAAGGGTTCTTGTCATTTCTCAGTTTTTTTATCATTTTGTATTGACAAACTTATAGTCACCAGCAGCAAAAGGGTAAATCAGCATCTGCTACAATTACAACAGGCAACTCTTATCACTTTCAAAGTACCTCCTCCCATCTCATTCACAAGTTTACCAAGTGCAAATCCATTAAAGAAATTCTGGGCCACACATAGTGGAATGTTTTGTCTGGAGGCAAGAATTATCGAGCTTCCCGAAAATTGCCTGAGTTAAACAGCGATTGAAAGATTTGTTTTGTTGCACGTTTTGAGGCTTCTGTCAAATGCTTGTACGACAAATCAACAGTTAAGCCCACTCCTGTTTACCACCATGAGTAGCTGTAGAATCATTCTGCCAAAACTTACCTGTCCTTGTCCCAATGAGATGGTCTGTATCGTGGTTCCGGCCACGTATCCCAAGTCGCCTCCGAACTTGAGCAGGGCGTTCATGGGATCGGCTCCGGGTGACAGGATGAAGATGAGGGGGGCGCAGCAGTGGGAGTCGGAGAAGGATCCCGGTAGGTCAAAGGTTGGGGGTTCAATGAAGTTCTGGCCCAGGTTGTCCACAATGTACTCCATAACTGCTGGTACTATCTTGTCCGGGCGCAGACAGCGTAGCACTACCAGTTTGTCCAGGCCACCAACCAGATTGAACGGAGTGGGATACTTAAACTCGTTCGGGGTAGCAGAGTCATACATCTCTCTCCATTTTGAGGTGTTGTCACGTACATCTAAGTAATAAAAAAACACATGGGAAATCTGTACATATTCGGGTGTTCACGAAAATAACCTAAATTAATAAGTTTTCATTTTTTCAGTGATTTTGTTATATTGAATAAGTTAATCACATGAAAGTTAACTGCTGACCAGAATATTACATAATACATTACTGTTGTACCTGTCTCTGTAAGTGCTGTCTATAGACACATTGCACAACTCAAATATTTCCTAATACAAATAATGGATAATGGCTATATCATTTTTCTTTTCTATAATCCTCAGATTTTTGACATATACTTACGCTCCAATAACCCTTTTAGATTGGGAAGGTTTGAAGCTCTGACAATCTCAGACCACGCTTTGTCAGTTAGCCACTCTGAACCAGGGTTGGGATGAGGGTTGTCCAGTGCCACCCCTCCGGTCAGCAGAAACCTCCACACATCTTCATCTACCTTGTTTCTGAAAAGTAGGGTAGAGTTCATAAAGAAAAAAGCTAGAATGATCCTGCGAGGATGCAATACAACTGTCCTGAAAATGCTATTTAAACCCTTCCAATGCTAAGGCTACTTTCGTCCAAAGAACAAAGATGCAAAGATTTTTGAAAACCATCTTAACCCTATCATGTTGGTATTCATTGGATAGCTGTCACTGAGTACTCTCAGATGAGTACCCATGTGCCAGGGTCTCAGTCTTTTTTTAAAAAGTTTTTTTGTATTATTTTGTATTGGCCAAATTAGCCACTAGCAGCATAACGGTTAACAGGATATTACCAGTACATCATGAAATAGGATGGAGTTCATAAAAAGACTCAATACATTTGCAGGATTATTTAAAAGAACTAAGTCAGTATTATTAAGGATTGGCACCTTTAAAATCTTCACGATATGATACACTATGGATATTTCCTAAACAATACAGAATATTTTTAACGATACTGCCTGACTCCCAAGAACCTTATTTTGTTAAATTTAGCACTGTTAGCTTTGGACAATTTTACTAATGAATAGCAATCTAAATAGACATCTAGATAGCAATGAAGTCATTTTTATATGCATCTCAAATACGATCCGATACTTGACTTTTTTGTTGCGATACTTTTTTCCCATTTGATATCAATATTGGTATCGCACTGAGTACTGGTGCCAATCCCAAGGTATTATTAACCTGACTTTTTGCTGTGTTAATAGAAAAGATCAGACATAAGAAACTACTCTTTGATACTCACAGCCTCATCATGATCAAGATTTCTCTTTAATGTAAAAAGTATAGTCTCTTCTTTATACATACCTTCCCTTTAAAATTCCTATACACAGTATGAGAGAGAAGAGAAGCTTGTCTTTCTCAAAGAGCGAGCGACAGACATTCTTGTACATGCTGTTGGTAAAGTGATCATTCAAGTTCTCAATTCTTTCCTCAAGCTCATTAGAAGGTTGACTGTTGATGATGGACTGAAATAATACAAAAAGTACATAAATATATAGCAATACCATTAGTGTATAGAAACATTATCATTTGATAAAGGCAAGATATTAACAAATCTTATAACTTTAAATGTACATTTACCCATTTCAATCTTGAGTGCACTCTGTCTGACAATGTAAATCCTCAAATTGGATGCTATTTGAAAACTATTCAAAGAATTTTTTTTTTTAAATATTCAACTTAACAAAGTAATAACTTTCCGTCAAATATTTCTCAAGATTCCACCTGTCTTTTACCATGCATGTTCTCCAGAAGTGAATGGATTATTGTCCTAGGTAAGAAGGTACTCATATACACATAAATATTTGATAGGTATATACTAATAAGTAAACCTTACCCATAAAATAGTTGAATAATCCGGTATTATAAAGGAGTATTGGAGCATAGTCTGATGTATTGCATAGGTACATACCAATATTAAAACTTACTTGTAAATACAAAATAAACCAGATTAGGGATTAATGGTATGTATCCTATATATTGCATAGGTTAACGGTATGTATCCTATATATTGCACAGGTACTTATCACCTGCTCTGCTGTAATTCTCTATGCTGACTGGTCCAATAGGTGTTAGACCTAGAGCCGTTCACACTTTGTAGATTCCATATTGAATGGCAGAATTCAATATCGAATGGCAGAATTCAATATTACCACTTGGTCAGCAATCTGACCCCCAGAGGTCACCAGCCTCGTTCTGACCTCCAAAGTTATTTAAAAAATTTATGAGATGTATTTGTTCTTTTTTCTTAGCATGAAAGAGCAGGTGATAAATTTGTTAAGCCCAGCTGGAAAGTGCAAGCCTGATATCCACCAGAAGTCATCCGCCTCGTGGGATCTGGATGACTTCGGGTGGCGTAACTAATAGTACCAATATGTATAACTTACCCGTAAATTCAAGTTAATGAACCAGGTAACAGAATATTGGTACATAGCCTATATATGTATAACTTACCTGTAGATATAGGTTAATGAACCAGGTCAGTGAGTACTGGTACATGGGCTCAATGTTGGCCAGGTCTGAGATGCAGAAGAAGAGGATGGAGGAATGGACGGCTACAGGCTTGTAGCCGTTTCTTGTTTCGTCTATCTCGAGCTCCGTGGCCGCAGCTACCTCTTGCTTGGCCGAGATCTCCTCTGATAGCGTCTTCGACGACGACAGCACTTTGATGGCAGTTTCATCTTCAAGGATGTTTCCCTGGAATTTGATATTTGGAATTTCATTAATCATCACTTTTATGCAATATTGCGCAAATATAAGAATAGTAGAGAAGATGAAACAATTATGACATATAAAATTCTAATATTTGCCATTTTGATTTTGTTTTTTAGTATTGCACCAAGTGCAATTGCCTACCCTTAAAAGCACCCTTAAAATTTTAGCAGACATTTTGAAATTGTTTTTTGATATATCTAGCCTATCTTGTCAGTTGAAGCTGACACCAAAAACAAAGTGACTTCATTACTATGATTGTACTTGCTATTGGTTTAATTATTCACGATAGATGAAAACAAAAGTTTGTATGTGTTCTACTTTTTTGTATTTTAAGAGTGTTTTACAACTAAAGAGTTGTTTAATTTTTTTGTGGATAAGAAAAAAGCTAAATATATAGGGCACATGAGCAACTTACATATCTCAACACTTACCTGAGATGAAGAGAGTACTTCTAGAATCTTATCCTCAATTTCTTTTAACTGTTTCTTATTGGTAGCACTTTCCATGATGAGCTGGTTTTTCTTTTCCTCCAGTTCTGGTTTCTCCTTAGCAGCAACTATGCCAAGCAACTGGTCCTCAAGACCTTGTGGAGTGATCATAAAGTTCAGTAGACACACCTGCAATTAATCAGTTCTCCATTTATAGATACACATTTCAAGATACTATTAGTTAGCCCCTGTTTGAAAGTGCGGTCCGGCCTGATATTCACCTGAAGTTATCCATATCCCACAAGGTGGTTCTGCATTGGGTACAGATGACTGAGGGTGGATAGCAGGCCAGGCCGCACTTCCAAACTGGACGTAACAAATCTATTACCTGCTCTTTCATGGTAAAAAAGCAAATACATCTCATAAACTTTAAAAATAACTTTTATTCTTTGATTACAAAATACAACGGTGAATAGGGGTCCATACCTTTAAAATTATACGGTATGGTACGGTTCCAGTATTTTTTTATACGGTTCTGGTATTCTAACGGTACCGATACTGGTTACTTTACTTTGTCGATGTTTTCGATTCGATTCTGTCGTGCGCGTTAGTGCTTGGAAAAGTGTGGGGGGGGGCTGGACTAGCACCATGTAAAATACATAGCGTGGCCCTCTCCACACTTTTCCAAGTACTACCGTGCGCATTAGTATCTATCGTAGTGCAGTTTCAATGGCGGCCGGCACTGGATGACGCGATCGCGAATTTGCGATGTATCTTCCCGCCGATCCCGCGTCTCTGCACTCTTTTCCGCCTTGCCTGCTATATCAGCAGCGAGGCAGCTTAGTCATAGTACCGGGAACCAAAATACCGGCTACTAATTATACGTTTTTTTACCAGTATTTTCGGGCGGAGTATCGGTACCCTCACGGTACGGCGGTACCGGTGTGGACCCCTAACGGTGAACAAATATAATTCCTCTGCTATCCGAGTTGCAGATAACGTTGAAGAAATATTAGGCAACATTTTTAATTATACATTTAACCAAACCCAGTATGCCAACTAAATCCACTATTTACCCATTGATTTTTCAGGCATTTGACTTACCTTTACTGATACCTCAGGTAGGTAGTGTGGGCTCCTGAGGTTGGTGGTGATGTAGAACCTGAAGTCATGCGAGTACTCGATGGCGTTGTCTCCCAGCTTCATGTACTCCACGCCCTGCTGCTTAAAGGTCTGTTTCTGCAGGATGGGCTCCAGGATTGGGTCCAGCTCCTCCCCAACATTCTCCATCAGCACCGGCGTGCCAAACTGGATGGCGTTCTCCAGGTTGCGCACGTAATTCGGGTCCGACAGCTTCAGCACGTTCAGCTTGTTCGAGCGTTCCATGTTCTTCACCCATTTATTGGCCTGCCCTGTAAAAGTAATAATAATACTTATGACAATGATGAATGATGATGATGAATGATGATGATGATGATGATGGTAATATTTGTGATGATGATAACAATAATAACAATGATAATAATAATATTAATGATGATGATAATAATAATAATAATAATGATAATAATAATGATAATATTAATAATAATAATAATAATAACAATAATAATGATAATAATAATAATAATAATAATAATAATAATAATAATAATAATAATAATAATAATAATAAAAATAATAATCATTATTTCACGGGGGTTACACATAACAGTTAAAAACAGGATTTGATTTAGTTGAGGCCCTCAAATTTAGAGATTATACCTTTCATGCTTCAGGCCACAGAGTTGAAAATTATTCTTCAAGGTATTGTTTCTTGAATGATGAGAGAGATGGTGCCATTTTCATATTTAAAGTATTGCCCAATGTAACCAATTCTGTCACACTTATCAATCTTCAGCAGGTTATGATTCATGATATTTAGTATAAACTGGCTGAACAGATATTAACGAGTGCACACAATGAGGTTAAGCAGTGTGACGTCAGTCACCTATGGCAATAATTGCTAGAGAAGAACAATTACATATCAAGATGACACAATTACAATATATATATATATATATATATACACACACACATATATATATATATATATATATATATATATATATATATATATATATATATATATATATATATATATACATATATATATATATATATATATATATATATATATATATATATATATATATATATATATATATATATATATATATATATATATATATATATTGTGTGTGTGTATGAGAGTGTGTGTGTATGTGTGTGTTTGTGTGTCTGTCCGTCCATCAGTCTGTCTGTCTGGTTATGTGTTTAGAAGGTTGACAAGATGAAGAGACTTGCCCTGTGGATCTATCATGAGAGGCCATCTCCTGGAGTTGGAGACAATGATGCCATTGTCAATACTGAAGGAGTCTACAGGTAATCCCGCTATCTGCCAGGCACGGATCTTGACTGGCTCTCCTAGCGTGGCATTCAGAGAGAAGTTCTCTGAGCACGGAATGTTCCTCTCTTGGCACAGCTTGTGCCATTCTCCCGTGCATTCCTGAAAAGAAAAAGGAAATAAGTTTTTAAGAAGAGGATAAGTTTGAAAAGACATTTTGCACACCTTAGGAGCAAGGCCAGCATTCACTTCTCATGTATGGATGAAAAAATTAAATAATGCATTTTCAGAATAAAAGGTATGTCTGAGGCCAGTCCAATTTGATCTTGCGACCATTTTTGGTCTTACAGATTTTTTCCTCTCATAAAATTTGTCAGGCACAAAAAAAACTTTAAAAAACACTTTAAAATCCTTGGTATGGGGGACAGTGCTTACATCAGAAGAAGCAGAATGTTTCGTGCGCAATATAATATGGACAAGTGGACCTCGGAGCGGTGCCAAAATGGTTGCCAGTTTAGACAATGTATGCAATAGACCGAGATTGCATAATTAAGTTTATTTTGAATGTTTTCTTTAAATATAGTGACCTGATAACGTAAAAAACAGGGTCTTTTTGCACTGAGTAGGTAGTTTTTTCATAAAGGGTCGTCCTGATTACGTCAGCACGAAATTAAAATATTTTTTTTTAGAAATTCTGGAATTCTTTTTATCTTTTAATTTGCTCTGAGATCAGTCAGTGATTACATTTGGACTGGCCTAACTATAAAATACACTTTTAAAAACCCTGGTGATTCTAAGATGAAGGATGTAATGTAGTTTACCTGTCTGAAGTCTACAGTGAATGCGCCTAGGTAGGCAACCACTGCCGATGATATGAGGACGTCTCCGGTGATGTTATAGTACCTCTCCCCGAGCCGCTTGGCGGCCTCCGTCCAGCGGTCCTTCTCCCCGCCCAGTCCACCAATCAGCTTCTCCGCCCGCACCAGCTTTTGCGAGCACAGCTCGATGTTGTCCTCGAGATCCTTTTTCTTCTGCTGCATGGCTTCAAACTCGTCATTCAGAGCCTGCAGCTTGTCCGCCACCTGGTGAGGGAAAGGGTAATTATGAACCACACAAACTGGCCACCTGGTGAGGGAAGGAGTAATCATTGACTACACACAACTCTCTTTAGCCGGATTCTGGAATTTAATTTCTTTTTTGAGGTAGAAAATTAAGATAATAGAAAACATCTATTAACAACGGCAATAAGGTTTTGGTTTATTCATAAGACTACAGTACTGGTTTTTAATTCCTGCACTAAATGCGGGTGGAAAACCAGGCATAATACACGGCTGCACACACAATTGCTGCCCAGTTTCCTGGGTATGGATGCTACTGCCGGCTACTGACGTCAACGATGAAGGTAGCTAACGCACCCAACTACTTGGCTCATTTTTATTCCTGACTTGTTTTTATTTTCATTTGTTACGCATTGATGTTTGTACAACAAGTCAATGTCAGACGTTGGGTCGACTGGTGCAGGAACTGAATTTCTTCACTGTATATGGCAGACTTAGAATTTGAATAAATCTCGATAGATACAAAAGAGTGCAGGGATTTCAACACGACTGCATAGAGAATACATCTCGATCACCTCTATATCAAATGTCAATTATTGATAATAAGAATAACTTGAATACTTACAGCCTGAAGTTGTCCTCTTTTCTCATTGAGTTTCTCCATCTGCACAGCCAATTCTGACTCGGCCTGGGCCAGCTTGAGCTTTTTAGGGGCAACCACCTTTGCCACGTTATCATAGATGTCCATGGACCTGACCCATTTACACAGACCCTCACACGCAGTGGATGCGTTCTTGATCAAGTTCGGGTCAAATTCAGGGTTACTGATATACCTGGTAAAAAAATCACAAAAGGTCAGAACATCAATTTTTTGCAACAAAGATCATTGAAGGGAATGGCGTAATTTGCTTCTGACATTTGGTGTCTTTCCTTTGGATTAATTGCATCTATGTATTCAAACACAGCACTTACTTTTCTCTGACTTTCTTGATTATGGGTCCAGGGATGTTGTCTTTGTCATACTGCTTGAGTTTCTCTAGGAATTTCAGGTCTCCGAGCAGTTTTTGTGAGGGCCCCCAGTAGTCCTCTATCATCTTGCCGGAGCCGCCCGGGTCGGGTTTACGCTCCGACTTCATGCCCAGCATAACACAAATAGACTCCATCACGAGCTTGACTGCAGGAGGGGGGTTCTGAAAGAATAATTGTCACACCATTACGTCACTCTTACAATTATAGTACTGATACACTTTGATGAATAAGAACATCATGAAATCATGAGGACGTAAAAACCAATTATGGGGGTCATAAACATCATGTTGGAGGCCATGAACACCAATGTTGGAGGCCATAAAAAACGCTTGAAATAGACTCCATCACAAGCTTGACTGCTGGAGGGGGGCTTCTGAAAGAATAATTGTCAGACCATTGGGTCACACTGACATGATGACAACCAGAACTAGAATGTCAGTCACTGCCCGCAGATACATATGTCTCCCCCGCTTGGAGAATGGAAAGTTAGGAATTGAAGGAATGATATTCTGTAAATGAACCCCTGAACTGTTTCTAATGCTATCTGGTGTGAAATATTGAGCACCTGGAAGCATAGATAATACATACTATTTACTGAAGTAGGTGGAGGGGGGGGGGGGGGGGGGGTAGGGGGGGGGACATAATAACAAAAAGCTTCTTTTGTGTAATGTGCTACTTGCCTTCATGGTTTTGACTATGGTAATATCCTGTGGCTTGAGAGTGTTAAAGAGTTATAGTACTTATGAGTCGAAATAAGGCAAATCAAAGGCAGCTGTCTGCTGAGCGCAAATTCTACAAGGTATACTGTGACGATAAGAACAACACATATTTTAGTTATTTTTGTTAAGTGCTACTTGCCTTCATGGCTTTGACCATGGTGATATCCTGTGGCTTGAGGGTGTTGAGGGCCGTGACGGCGGCCTCGAGTGCCGGTATGGCCTCCGCCAGATCTCCCTCGCACTCGTCCTTGATGGCCTGCGACGCGGCCGCCGCCTCATTGGCCACCGCCTCATCTGCCGCAACCACTTCCTTCTTGGCCTCCACCTCCACCGTGTCCTGCTCGATCTTGACCATCAGCTTCTCCGTGTCAGCCGACGTCTTGATCAGCTCCGGCTGCAGGTCCGTCAGCTCTTCCTGCATGATGGACACCTGCACAATGGATATGGACCATAAACATTTCTCCGCTGACTAGTCTTTAACCCTTATGATGCTGGTGGTTAATTTTGCCAATACAAAATGGCGCAAAAGAGCTGAAAAATGACTGGAACCCTGAAAAGTGGGTACTCATCTGACAGTACTCAGTGAGATCTATCCAATGAATACCAACATGACAGGGTTTGATGTTTTTTAAAAAACGATTTAGTCCTTGTGCATTGGACGAAAGTAGCCTCAGCACTGAAAGGGTTTAATCTTCCAATGCTGAGGCTACTTTCGTTTAAAGCTCAAGGCTCAATATTTTTGAAAATCATCTAAACTCTGTCATGCTGATATTCATAGAATAGCTCTCGATGAGTACTCTCAGATGAGTACCCATTTGCCAGGGTTTCAGTCATTTTCCATTTTTTTTGTATTGGTCAAATTAGCTACCGGCAGTATAAGGGTTAAAAGCGCTTTTACATTATAGGTGGAAAGGGCGCTATATCAAATATCATTTATTATTATTATCATTATTATTATTATTATTATTATTATTATCATTATTATTATTATTATCATTATTATTATTATTATTATTATTATTATTATTATTATTATTATTATTATCATGAATAATATTATAATTATTATTATTATTATTATTATTATTATTATTATCATCATCATTACTATTATCATCATTATTATCATTATCATTATTATTATCATCATTAATATTATTATTATTTTTATCATTATCATTATTATTATTATTATTATTATTAATATTATTATTATTATTATTATCATTATAATTATCATAATGGTTATTATTACTATTATCATTATTGATATTATTATTATCATTATTATTATCATTATTATTGTTATCATTATTACTATTATCATTATTAACATTATTATTATTATTATTATTATTATTATCATTATCATTATTATTATCATTACTATTATTTTCATTACCTGCGAAGCCGCAAAGTCCAGCTTCTCGAGACCGGTCAGGTAGCGATTCTTCAGTATCAGGATTTCGTTCCGCTTCAGACCCAGCAGCTTCTTGAAGGTCAGGATTAGCTCCAGGTACGACGTCGGCGTAACGTAGTTATGCCGACGCAGGATGTCAAAATACCTGTAGCGAAACATACGGATGATAAAGAATGGATGTCCAATGCACAAAATAATATTTTGTCAAGATTTTTTTGTAATGTAGTTATGTCGACCCAGGATGTCAAAATACCTGTAGTGAAACATACAGATAATAAATAATGGATGTCCATTGCACAAAATAAGATTTTCTCAAGATTTTTGTGTAATGTAGTTATGCCGACGCAGGATGTCAAAATACCTGTAGAGAAACATACAGATAATAAAGAATAGATGTCCAACGCACAAAATAAGATTTTGTCAAGATTTTTGTGTAAGGTAGTTATGCCGACGCAGGATGTCAAAATACCTGTAGTGAAACATACAGATAATAAAGAATGGATGTCCAATGCACAAAATAAGATTTTGTCAAGATTTTTGTGTAATGTAGTTATGCCGACGCAGGATGTCAAAATACCTGTAGAGAAACATACGGATAATAAAGAATGGATGTCCAACGCACAAAATAAGATTTTGTCAAGATTTTTGTGTAATGTAGTTATGCCGACGCAGGATGTCAAAATACCTGTAGAGAAACATACAGATAATAAAGAATGGATGTCCAATGCACTAAATAAGATTTTGTCAAGATTTTAGTGTAATGTAGTTATGCCGACGCAGGATGTCAAAATACCTGTAGAGAAACATACAGATAATAAAGAATGGATGTCCAACGCACAAAATAAGATTTTGTCAAGATTTTAGTGTAATGTAGTTATGCCGACGCAGGATGTCAAAATACCTGTAGAGAAACATACAGATAATAAAGAATGGATGTCCAAAGCACTAAATAAGATTTTGTCAAGATTTTTGTGTAATGTAGTTATGCCGGCGCAGTATGTGAAAATACCTGTAGCCAAAAACACGGATGATAAAGAATGGATGTCAAATGCAATAAATAAGATTTTGTCAAGATTTTAGTGTAATGTAGTTATGTCGACGCAGGATGTCAAAATACATGTAGCCAAAAACATGGATGATAAAGAATGGATGTCCAACGTACTAATTAAGATTTTGTCAAGATTTTTGTGTAACGTAGTTATGCCGACGCAGGATGTCAAAATACCTGTAGCGAAACATATGGATAATAAAGAATGGATGTCCAACACACTAAATAAGATTTTTATGATGCAGGATGACAAAATACCTGTAGTGTATAGTGTAACATATGGATGATGAAGAATGGATGTCCAACACAATATATAAGATTTTTATACCCAATGCTGACATATCAGGATTTTTGTGTAACTTAGTTATGTCGACGCAGGATGTCAAAATACCTGTAGAGCAATGCATGGATGATAAAACTTGGATGTCCAACACAATATATAAGATTTATGCCAACGCAGGATGTCAAAATACCTGTCGCGCAACAAAGAGATCATAAACAATGAATGTCCAACACAAATGGTTATCTGAGATTAATGGCTATGCCATCCATCAATCATTTCAAGGTTTTTTAAAAGCACTGAGATAAACAAGTGTAATTTATTAGCAAAGATTGACCTTAAGTATATCCTGTGTGCATTTCTCTTGCAGTTTACCATAAAACATAAGAGTTGATGCTTTAAAGTTGGAATGATCAAGATTATAGCATGTTTTATTTCAATGGTTGAGTCTCTAGAAACTGTCACAGCTCTATAAGTACTGTACACACTGTTAATATTGTGGAAATTTAATTAATGCATACTTTGTGCACCCCTGGAGTCTGCATTTATTAAACTGCGCACAATTATTTGGACATTCCGTCCCTATGCTAGTATCACACAAAATGCTGACAAGATAGCTTGTCATTCAGAACCTATGTACACAAAAATTAAGCTGCGCATCAAAGGCAGATAGCTGCCTGCTGCATGTATTATTCTATTTGAGCATAATTAACTAAACAGTAAATCAACTTTTGAGTATGGACTCACTAGATTCTACTGTCACTCTCATCCTAAACTGCTGTTCTATGATACATGTGGATGGTGTGGCTCAGCACTACACCTAACCAGGAACATGATACTACCACAAACTAAACTAAAACTAAAACTACAACTAGTATGATAGATGGCTAACTATAGTACTAGAGTCATTAAGGTTGAGCTTTGACTTAGATGTTGTTCGGATAGGATGAATTCAAAAAAGTTCTTGTGTGTATCAGGCTTGATAAAGATTTTTATAGCACCAACATGTAATTTGAAAATAAGTTTTGATTATTCAAATTCAGAAATTAATATGGGTGTGATATTCATGCATTTTGAACAAAATATTTAAATAAATATATAATTTGTGATAATTATTTCTGTTTGTTCCCCATCTTTTATCATAATCATCATTTCCTGTAAAGCCCATATACTGAATATTAGGTTAATCAAAGAACTTTTTTGATCTTGTGCCCTGAAATAAAAATGGTTCAAGGATCACTCGGATTACTAACTGGATGGTTAGTAAAGAAAAAGGTTACCCATTTCCACCCAACTTTCGTGAGAAAGGACTTTATTCACCAAAAAGAATTCTCAGGGTTATTATGCATATAGACACACTAGCAATGAACTGCAATAGTACAATAATCTCAAAGAAACAATGAAATGATAATAGTATTAATGAAAATAATAATAATAATAATATGATATTGATAATAATAATAATAATAATAATAATAATAATAATAATAATAATGATAATAATAATAATAATATAAATAATAATAATAATAATAATAATAATAATAATAATAATAATAATAATGATAATAATAATGATAATGATGAAAAGAGTAATAATAATAATAATAATAATAATAATAATAATAATAATAACAACAATAATAATAATAAGGATAATAATAATAATAAGGATAATAATAATAACAATAATAATTATAATAATAATATGATATTGATAATAATAATAATAATAATAATAATAATAATAATAATAATAATAATAATAATAATAATAATGATAATAATAATAATAATATAAATAATAATAATAATAATAATAATAATAATAATAATAATAATGATAATGATAATAATAATGATAATGATGAAAATAGTAATAATAATAATAATAATAATAATAATAATAATAATAATAATAATAATAATAATAACAACAATAATAATAATAAGGATAATAATAATAATAAGGATAATAATAATAACAATAATAATTATTATAATAATAATAATAATAATAATAATAATAATAATAATAATAATAATAAGGATAATAATAATAATGAATATAATAACAATAATGAAAATAATAATAATAATAATGATAATAATAATGATGATGATGATGATGATAATAATAATAATAATGATAATAATAATAATAGAAATAATAATAATAGTAATAAAAATGATAATAATGATAATATTTGAGCTTTGAAACATTTATGGCAAATGCTAATTTAATCTTCACAAGTGTGTACATTACATATGAATACAAAATCATTTTATTTTCAATTTTAAAGATAATTCTATTACAATGGGAAAAAAACTCATTTTTATGTTTAAAGTGAATATCAACAAAACTTTTATTATTTGAAAGCAATGAGAAATCCTGATGACTGTTACCTTTCAGACATCTTCCTGACACTCTCGTGGAAGTGTTTACACATTGTCACGCTCTCCTTTCTCACATCATCATCCAGGTCCACGTCCTCAAGGAACTTATTGGCCACCATCTCGAGAGCATCCTCAGGCCACGCCTACAAGTACAAGTGAGATAGGTAGAAATGCCTGTCAATTCACCTGGAAGGATATTCAGGGGTGCATCACAACTCTATCTTATTTGATTTCCTCCTGAACCCCTGAACAACACATGCTTTCAATCCTACGCTGGAGTGGTATCACAACATGACATAGACTTCTAGACAAGAATAAGCCAATATTATAGATTTACTTAAAAAAAATCAAGAGATATGTTTTGAATGAGGTGATAACATGAATTGGACTACCATCTGATCAATGAACTTTTGTTTTGACAATTAAACAAAATCTAATAATTTAAATTTCAGTTACTATTACTAGCCCACTGGGCAGGTGAATTTTTGAACTTACTAGTCCAGGTCAGGCGAAGCCTGTTGCAAATGGCGGGGATGTAAACAAGACGACGACTGCATGTGAGCATTTGTTCTTAGTTTTTCCTTTTTATTTTTCAAAACAAAGGGTTTGGGGTGGGAATTTTTATATTGAGGGGTGGGGAATTGTTCACTCGCCCAATGGGCGAGCATATTTAGACTCAAACTCGCCCAATTTGAAAGAAACTCGCATTGGCTAGTGGGCTAGTGTTAGTTTTTATCACTGAAATTTGTCTTTTACTCATTTCAGCTTCTATTGCTGATCTAATGTCTAAGGTTAAATCCAAGTTGCCAGCGACTTGGGCTAAGGCGGTGGTTTTCACCGGGTACAACATCTTCCTCCACCAATTACAACTGGCTAGTCATTACTTGGCCGCAATATGGGTGTCGAAAATTTGAAATTCCAAATTCTAAATTCCTTACAACTGGCTAGTCACGACTTAATGCAATATGGCAAAAAAATTCTCAATTCCGCAAAACTGGCTAGTCACGACTTAGATGCAATATGGCAGAAAAAGTGACAAAAAAAATTGCAATGCCAAATTCTAAATTACTTACAACTGTCTAGTCAAGACTTAGATGCAATATGGCAGAAAAATTGATGAAAAATCGAAATTCCAAAAAATTGAATTTCTTTACAACTTACCCGTCACCACTTAGATGCAATATGGCAGAAAAAGTGACGATAATAGAAATTCCAAATTGCGCCTTACCATGAACCAGTCGATGGTGCAGCAGTTGATGAGGGAGGGGAACATCCTGAGCCGGTTCCTGAAGGCGTCCCCGATAGGGCTCATGGCCAGCACAATGTGCAGGTTAGTACGCACTCGCTCAATGAAGAAGTTGTACATCGCAAGAGGTGTGGCATCCATTTTCTTACCCTGCAATTATCAGAGAGAATTGCTGTCAGTGTCATATAGGAACAAGGTGCATGCTATGAAATAAAAAAAAATACTAAAAAGATGTCCTGAAATCAAAATTATGACAATTTATGTAAAATAACAAGTGGTGATTAATATTAATGGCTGTTAGTTGGGAGAAGAATATTAACTACATGTTCAATCCTTTCATTGGGTTGAAAAAAATTGTATATCCAATAACAATGTATTTGAATATAGAGTTGCTTTAATGTCTCTTGATATACTTTCTCAATATGGGGCAGCTTAAGCAGTTAAACCCTTTAGTGTACCTCAAAACAATACATTACAGAGATCCATGATATTCACAATATTCAGTCCAACTATCCTGTACAGATTTACAATAATCAGACAATAACCTCTCACCCTTTACTGTCATAAATTGAACAAATCTGTTTCTATTGCTATCCCATGAAAGCTTGTAGACATCCTATCTAGTCCTACTCTGTATTTTCTATCCTCGTTTTGGCAATATTTCTTTACTTGTTACATGTATTATAAAATTGTTATTTGTTGTATGTTAACATGGCTCTGTGAGAAGTTCAGGCTGCTCAGTATGAGTATGATTCAATGTTGTTATTGTTTGTTTGTTTGTCTGTAATAGATTTTCCCCCAAAACAGGGCTGCAGCACAGGACCATGCTAGATGTAATTTGATCCTGTTTAACCCATTCATGCCTGTAGATTTAAACTATCTGACAACTTTGCTGATATCTCTTTAACAAAAGCAATTTTTAGTAGAAAATATTTGAAGAAATTTGGATCAAAATCCAAACCACAACTCTTCTTCAATTATTTTTGTGAATATATGATTAATTTCAACTGAAGTTACCTTGAAAGTATCAGAGGCCCAGATGCCACTTGTCAATGAGATCAATGGGCATTAATAGGTTACTAAGATGGTATATTTCACTCAATTTTGTAACCCAATTGTTGTGTAAACTACAAATAAAACCTTCCATCTCTGATTCATCAATACATTCATTTTCTATTTGAAAACAAAGATAATTAGGGTAATAGTCTGATTAACATGGTGAGTTGTAATTTCACATAGTTAAACTATAAGCATAATGATGTAAAAAGGCATCATCCATATGAGGCTGTGGATATTGCTGAGACTTTGATTTGATAGGGGCTCAGTGCAATCATTGAGCATGTTGTATCATGCTTTATATCTCACAGGTATGGAGAGAGAGAGAGAGAGAGAGAGAGAGAGAGAGAGAGAGAGAGAGAGAGAGAGAGAGAGAGAGAGAGAGAGAGAGAGAGAGAGAGAGAGAGAGAGAGAGAGAGAGAGAGAGAGAGACAGAGACAGAGACAGAGACAGAGCGAGAGAGACAGACAGACAGAGAGACAGACAGAGAGACAGACAGAGACAGAGACAGAGAAAGCATGAGTGTAAAAACTGCTCCTAAAAGCTGTTTATAAGCTTTCTAGCAGTTTGAGAGCTTTGAGAGTTTCTAGTGTCAGCCTAATAAAAATGCTGAAGAGGATCAATGCTAAGGCTTTCAAATGTCAAAATGTGTGAAAGATGGCAAGTACTTAATGTGCCATGCAGATGCATAAAGTATTTTTGTGAAATACAGGATTCAAGTGAGTGAATGTGGTCCTTGAAAGAAAGAAGACAGGAAAGGAATTCACTCCTTCAAATGCTAAGTAAAATGTGAGATACATCGTAGTGATGATGATGATGATGATGATGATGATGATGATGATGATGGTGATGATGATGATGATGATGATGGCAATGATTATCAATTGCAGTTGAAACGATTATGTAGATGATAACAAACATAAGGATAATATTGATAGTGATGATGAAGATGATGATGATGATGATGATGATGACAATGTTTATCGATCACAGTTGAAATGATTATGCAGATGATAACTATTAACACTGATACCCATGAATGATGATGCTGATGATGTAGATGATGGTGAGGATACTATTGATGGCAATGATGATGATGATGATGATGGATAAATGTTGAACATGATAATATAGATAAAAACAACAATTTTGATGATGGTGATGATGATTTTGTTATTGATGGCAATGACTATTCAGTATTTACAATGCTGATTTTGATGATAATGATGATTATGATGATAGAGATAGAGCAAACAGGGAAGGTGGTGATGATGGTGGTGATAAAGTAGTGAAATGTATGTGCATTTGAAAGTCTGTTTCAACGTGATCATTACCATAATCGTGAAATAGTAAAGGAATGTCATCTCATTTCCAGCTGAAAATAGAGGGGTGAAGAAATAAATCAAGTGTAACATTCCCATTCCCGTATCCATGAGGGGTCATTCGGTGCAGCAGCGCTGAAGGTCATTAGGTGCAACACCAGGTATTGTGAACAAAAATGACATCCGTAGCCAGTCACAATCTTCACAGCGTATCAGGGTGCCAACATGCCTGCCATGGCTGAAAGCTGAGTTAATGTGGAGGGTGGAATCACATCATGTTGAGTGTTTTTTCCCACCATAATAACCTCAAAAACAAGTTGCTGGTTTTTTTTCAGTGTAACCACCTTAAAAGCAATGTGCTCGGACAAATCTGTGGACATCTCACCACTTATAGCAACATTCTAAAGTACCTCCTCAAGTTCTGGTTATCATTATATTTGCATAGAAATCAGAGCAAGTAGGTGCTCTGAGAATGAGAGTTAAAAAGCCATTCAACTATTGCTGAATGTAGAGATACAGCCAGATCTACAAGCTATGATTGTTAAGAGCCTTAAATAAGTACCGTCTTAAGAAACACATCCATGATTTGGCTTACTTTACTCAAAGAAATCTAAATTTCTATTCATTTCTTTTTTTTGTATATTTTGTATCATTTTGACAATTTACCTAGGCTGTGATACAAGTGGAGCCAGATGATGGAGATGTTTCACAAATCTTAAGTAAAGGCAGGTTAACTTAATTATGTAATAAGAAAAACTGGCAAGGTTCTCACTGAATTCCCAGGATATGAATGTTTGTTCAACCATTATAAACAGTTTGTACCAAAAACTGAGACAAAGTGCACATACAATTACATTGAGAGTAGATTTCAACATGAATAAGCCAATGTAGTATGCTGAAAACAAGGTTTTGTATCAAATAAAAAACCAGTTAATTTGCCCCCCTATTTATGTATATATATATATATATATATATATATATATATATATATATATATATATATATATATATATATATATATATATATATATATATATATATATATATATATATATATATATATATATATATATATATATATATATATATATATATATATATATATATATATATATATATATATATATATATATATATATGTCCTTTTGTAACCTGGAAATTCTTTAAGAGGTATGCCATGTAGACTGACTATTGCTACTAGATTGAGAGTGAGACAGAGATATATGATAGGGAACCATCATTGATGTAGGTGTCTCATACTTACTTCACGCATAGCCTGCAAAGGGTTAATGTTAACAAAACAAACCTGTTAGTCAAGTGCAAAGTCAGGTAAAAAGTCACTGTAATTTTCCATTTTTCATACAAACTCAGTCAAGTAAGTATGCTTATAAAATGGCCCTATTTATCACTTTAAAAATAGTCTAACTAACATTTTGCAATTATTTTTAGAATTATTGTGAATAACATGAAAATTAAGCATGGTCTTCAAATAACTTCTCACAGGTTTTCAAAAAATTAATCTTAGCCAATTATTCAATGAAACATTAGTGGGCACCTTCTTGCCATATTGTGCTAGTATTTTTAGATCACCATGTTTGATAATTTTTATCTATTTTTAGGTGGATGTCTTATGAAAAATACTGTTTAACACTACAATCTATAAAATGATAAGCTCTTAAAACTAAAACTAATTGGAAAATTCAAATGCAGTGTTTGAAAGAATGTACTAAATTCCACCAAAATATTTATTTTAACTTTTAAGAAATAAGAACTTTCAAAGAAAGAAGCATAAGGCTGTAACTATATAACTCAACTCGGTATCAAGTTTAAAAGACCTGCTTTTAATATAAAGATATTTTACAATGATCAGTTATATCAGATTATGAGTGATAATTGGGGAGAAATTTAGAGATGTCCTAGCCAGCCCCAACACCTTCAGTAAATATGTACATCTTTAAGAAAGTTAATTCATACCATTCCAAGATAAAAAGAGGTTGGTTTTAATTGTTGAAAATAATAGACCTACTTCTTGCATTTTTGCATCTTGCCCTAGTAACATCAAGAAGATTAAAAAGATCATAAAGAATGGGATGTTCAGAAATCTTTTAGAATGAATAATGGAAGGAAAATAACAATGAACAAAATTGAAAATTCCTCGTTAGATAATGGATTATCAATCAAACAATTATGAATATCTGTATTTGCTAATGGGGTTATTTGCAAAATAGAAAAAGTAGTGAATATTAAAACAGATCATAATCCCAGTGACAGATATGACTTAGAAACTAGAAGTATGTGCTTTATAAATTATGAAACGAAAAAGAGTGCAATAACCAGATAATTGTTGTGATGAAATGTCAATAGTGAGTTAATGTGCAGTTGAGTCAAACCAGACTGATTATGAAGCAGCACACAGCTTTTATGAGCAATAATTTCAGATGAACAGAGCATGTTTAATACTATTAGTCTATGTCTGCATGCCAGTTCTTAGCTGAACTTAAGCACTGTATGCATTCTTAGCTGAACTTAAGCACTGTAGTGCTGTTAACGGAAACTTTTCTCGGTATATGATTAGATAAACCATATATATATGGGGCGGTCACACATACCAAAATATCTCACTGAGTATGCATTTGCTGCTAAAATCAATTTGCATGTATTTTCTTCTTAGTGACATTTCAGAAATTTGCATTTCCAGTAATTCATGGTTCACTTACTAACTAAAATAAGCAGATTGCATGCATGTTCAGAAAAAAATCAACATGAACTATTTGAAGAAAGAAATATTTGGACAAATTTGAAAAAATTAATAAAATGTACAGAAGAACATTGACCATGAATATTTTAGATACTTTTTTAAAAGAATGTTTCCAAATGTTTGACAACTATGGGAAATAGCATGCACTGACCTATAGAAATTGCATTTGGACTTCTCTGCCAATGAACATATGACATAATGTACATCCAAATTGGACAGGTTAAAGGCTAACTAGCCCTGCTGGTCTATCTTAATAATGAATAATAAAAGTAACACCTATAAAGCGCTATTTCCATCAAAATGTTCAAAAGCCCTGAACAGTCATAGGATGAAATATGACTTGTTGCAAGGGAAGTTAAAAATATTTTGTTAAGACAGTTCAAAGTTCTCAGTGGAAAGCCTTCCAGAACAAATGTGTTTTAATGTCCTTTTTAACCCTCTTGATGCTAGGACAACATATGGTACTATATGGACACTGGCTACACTATAGCATGTCATGAGAGAGAGAGAAATTGAAACAACTGAAAAGCCGATGTACCATGTTATTTAAGTACTGCTTCCTGCCATTTTAGTTAATCATGTATGACTTGGATTTTTTATGCATCAAGTCATGTTATGAAGCCATTTCCCATCGAAATAAACAACCTTATATTAAAAAATTACAAATGGTCTATACTTACCTTCATATCTACCAGAAAATGTTTTCTTTTCTCTGTTATACCATGAGCGAGATCGATTTCTGAGACCTCAATTCAACATGGTTAGGACATATTCCATGCGAGTTTACGCTCGTTCAATTCATTCGTCCATGAGCCGTAAAATTGTGCAACCCTTACTAAATTAATTGACAAGAGATTGGTTGCGAAAATAAATAATAAACTTATATTAATAAAACAAGCTGATTCTCACCTTTCCGAAAATGTTTATTTTATAAATATCCAACTATTTGGATATCTGTTGTCATAATGAAGTAGAATGACCTTGATTCAGCATGGCAGCTTCGCAGCCGCCATCTTTGGTTTGCGGTATCGAACGCTTCCTCAAAATCACTAACTTTAACTTCATTTCATAATTAATTGAATAATGCCCATAAAACATTGAATTCTACGATGATAGTATTGTTCCATGACATCTATTTGACTTAGATGTCAATTAATTTAACATAAAAATGTCAGGAAACTAACGCTATTGATCGTGTATAAACACAGCAGCACACAATCAATAGCTTTGTCGTTGTCGCTCACATTGCAATTCAACCAAAACATTGTTTCATTCAATGCCTTGCTTGGTTTCTATTAATTAACTAATGTTTTCTTTTCAAATCTTGACAAAAATCTCATGCATGAATAGGTTGTATACATATCTCACTTATTCAGCTTGAATTTTGCAATAACTGGCCGTATTTATCGTGTACGGCTAACCGGAAGTTGATGAGCCGTAACGATAATGGCGAGCATTGGGAAACATCGCTATTGTCGAGATATCTCGACAACCGCTACTGACGCAACATAGCGTCAGTCGAGATATCTCGACAACTGCAGCCAGGGGGTTAAAAGTCTGAAGTGATGGAGAAGCTTTGATGTGTGATGGCAGCTGATTCCTGAGGCGTGGTGCATAGTTTGAGAAGGCTCGATCACCCATCTTGGTCAGTCTAGTTTTGGGTTCAACTAGAAAGCCCTTACCACCCGATCTGAGGTTGCGGGTTGGTTCATATATGGCCAAGAGCTCAGATACATATTCAGGAGCCAATCTATTTAAAACCTTACCTCATTCCTTGCCACAGTCTGCATCTTATCTATGATTTCGGCCTTCTCGTCGGCCGGGTACAGGTTAGGGACGTCGCCTGTGTTCAGGATCATGCTGATGTCCTCCATGAAGGACTCGTCTTTTATCTGGTTGTCGGAGAAGAGGAACACTGTGGGACGGCCGTCGGTTCCAGCCTTCAAGAGGAGCTAAAAGCAAACAAAATAGAACTCAGAGGTGGGAAACACACTTAACCCTTCCAATGCTGAGGCTACTTTTGTCCAAAGCACAAGGATGCAAAGATTTTTGAAAATCATCTAAACCCTGTCATATTGGTATTTATTGGGTAGCTCTCGCTGAGTGCTATCAGATGAGTACCAATGTGCCAGGGTTTCAGTCATTTCTTAGGTTTTTTGCATAATTTTGTATTGGCAAACTTTAGCCACCAGCAGCATAAGGGTTAAATGACTGCACAAAGAGCACAGAAACTCTCTAGGCCTAACCATGTCATTTTATCTAATATCCATGCTTCCATCTTGTTTCACATTTTATTTTTGTGGAACAATGCCGACATTTAATTCCTGCACTAAACGCATGAGCATAATGCACAACCACATGTCCGATTGTCACCAAGTTTCATGGACATGGATGAATGGATGACCTTACAACTGAAAATAACTTTGATTTGCAAGATACTTTTTTTTTTGGCATGTTATCCATGGGTATCTGTACAACCGTGCACTGGCAGACGTCCGGTAGACTAGTGCAGTAATTAAATGTCTATACTGTGGATAGTTAAGGGGAATTTCAGTTAGAAACAATGGAATGGAAAGAAATATTCGATATTCAAACTCATCTCTTTACTCACTTTTTTCAGGTCATCCCTCCACTCATTTGTTGTGTAATTTTTGGTGATTTCTATCTGGAAGAGTTCAAAGTCTGTCATGAAGGCGGCCAGTTTGCTGCAGCTCTGCCGGCCACTTCCTCCGATGCCTATAAGCAGCGCGTGGCCATTGTCCTGCTTCAGAACGCGACTCACACGCGAGATGTGCTCAATGGCAAACTTGAACATCACCAGAGACATCGGGGCCTTGCTCACTGTATTATACTCATCCAGGTACCTGCAAAACAATAGGAAAGTCAATCAATTATTAAGAAACTCAAATTGCAACCTGTGTGCTTCTTTGGTCCTGGATATACAATAAGAAATTAAAAACCTGTGGGGTTGTTTGGTCATAGGTATGCTAATGCCTGTATTAACTAACTCATACATCCATATACTGTGTACCATGTTATTATTGAGGCAGTTTTTAGTAATGCAGTACTTTGCCATCTTTACTCATCAAAGGCAACTGCCCGCCAAGCACATTACTTTACATGCATGAAACTAACATGGTATACAGTATATAAGTGTATGAAATTCCTCATGGATTTTGCTTCAGTCTTATTATAGATCCACAGAGTAGATACACTATTTTTAAAAAGGGTATGAAGAGAATAAAAGAGTTCTTATTTTTGACCAAACCTCAAAATAAAACTTATTTTGTCAAATACCAAGTTTGTTTTTAAAATTCTGTAATGTAATGGCAAATGAAACCCCATATCTTCATTAACATTCAGTAAAAAATTGAATTAATCCCAAAAATATATTTCTCTTGACTTATTTCTGACTAAGATTTATACAAATGAAATTGATAACACAAACAATGAACAGGAATGACATGTATGTTGTAGCAAAAAAAGTTCCTTACGATTCCATGACTCTGGTGAGTTCCTTGAGGTCTGTCACCTCATTATATATTCGTTTATCGGCATCCGGCAGCATGTAGTCGCCAAAGAAAAGGCTGCGAATATGATCGTCCTTGACATTGCCACTCATGGTCAGGTGACCCAGCACCTTATCGATGCTCGTCTTGAACTGCGACTGCGTCACTTCCTTCACTATACCAAAGAACGTATGTCTAAAAAAAGAAAAAAGTATGACAGCATTGTAAAATTATGGTCACAAGTCATAAAGCAAACTAGAAACTTATAGAATTGTTATACACTTCACAATACCAAAGAATGTTTGCCTTAAAACGAAGTAAAACAGCATTGTAAAATTGTGCCTACAAGTTTATCGCCAACTCTCAAATATTGCAAACAAGTAACTTATAGGATTGTAATACTCTTCCTTCACAATACCAAAGAACGTGTGTCTAGAAAACAAAGTAAAACTGCATTGTGAAATTTTGCTCACGTCCGACTCTCAAATATTGCAAACTAGAAACTTATAGGATTGTACTACACTTCCTTCGCAATACCAAAGAATGTTCCTCTAAAAAGAAAAGAAGTAAAATTGCATTGTAAAATTTTGGTCTGAGCTATATCTCCGACTCCCAAATATTGTAAACTAGAAATTATAGCATTGTAATAAACTTCCTTCACAATAGCAAAGAAAATTTGTCAAGAAAGCAAAGTAAAACTGCATTGTAAAATTTTGTGCACAAGTTATTGCAAACCAGAAAATTATGGGATTTGAATATAATATATTGCCTTCAGTAGTTCCCCTGATAAAATGGCATATACAATTCCTTCACAATAGCAAAGAAAGTTTGTCAAGAAAGCAAAGTAAAACTGCATTGTAAAATTCTGCTCACATTAATATGTCCCCGACTGTCAAATATTGCAAACTAGAAACTTATAGGAGTGGAATACATGCCAGCGGTAGCTCCTCTTACAACTCTTCAGTAAGGTACTGTTTAATCCATTGATACTTAACCAATTAACACTCAGAGTTTCTCTAGAAGATACCGTCTGCTTCTCTCTTACTTTAGAAAATAACTTTTGAATGATGCGAAAGTTCACAAAATATTTGAAGGAGAGTGGTTGTTTTGCCTCTGATAAACATTTCTCCTCCATATGTTTTCAATAAAATGCTTTTGTAAGTATAATATTTCCAAAATCGTCAGGCCTCTTTTGGCTGCTCTGAGTGTTAATGGGTTAAGAGCAATATTTGAATTAGACTGGCTCTTTGATACTTTTGACGATAACTTTGTTTAGAACAATTTTACCCTAAAATAATTGAAGTCGAGATTTTGGAAGTGTTCTGATGAACATTTTTGCTTCAAATATTTTTCCAAGTGTGCATCCATGTAAAAGATTTCACCAAGATTATCAGAATGCGTTTGGCTGCAGCAGGCATTAATGGCCTGTCATTTCACTCAGAGCATGAGCAGGAAAACAAAAATCTAAACAGATGCAGGTGAGTACTAAGCAAAGAAGATCTACCTGTCAGCTATATCAATAAGTCTGTCGTAGAAGACGCGGTGAACTTCATGAACCCAGAGGCGAATCAGCTTGTCCGGTTCCTCCATGTGAGTTGAAGGCACCAGGAGCACTCCCCGCACCACGCGAGCGAAGTCACGCAGATTGAACACGTAGTGGCTCTTGGTCGGGGTGGGCAGGAAGTTGGTGATGGCTTCCTTGTAGACATTCATGGTGGCCTGGACCAGAATCTAAAATAACACACAATATAATACAATACAATACGATATCAATACAATATCAATACGATATCAATACAATATCTCTCACCTTCTACTGTATAACTGGAAATTTTTACAGGCACTTAATTTTTGCTATTTTTGCATTACCCATGATAGCGTCAAAAAAACATTTTTCAAATAAATATCCTCCTTATATATGATTTAGTTTGAGTGCTTCAATGTGCGAATTTAAAGTAGCACAAAAACCCTCGAGAAGGGCTGTAAAGCGAAATTTTTAGCACTCCAAATTAAAGCTGTACTCAGTATATCTGTGGAGGACGTCAAGTACCAAGACGACAGGTAGCACCATGAAAATCAGTTTAAAATTAGTCAATAAGTGAAGGAATTCTATTTGGCTAAAGGTAGCAAATATTTACTGGGACACAAGGCTGGACTTGTTAGCCACTTTTTGTATCCTCATAACCCTTCCAATGCTGAGGCTACTTTCATCCAAGGCACAAGGCTGCTAAACCCTGTCATGTTGGTATTCATTGAAAAGCTCTCACTGAGTACTTTCAGATAAGTACCCATGTGCCATGGTTTCAGTCATTTTTCAGGTTTTTGCATCATTTTGTAGTGGCCAAATTAGCCACCAAGAAGTATACGGGTTAATATTATATACATGGGTACATAAATGGAGCAACAAGAGTTCCATCCTGTACAATAACTCTATTTGAAATATATGTTTGTTTGTTTTTTGGTCTTTGTTCATGACAAAGAAAATCAACAACATATCATACCTTTCCGTTTCTCACAAAGGCGGCATCAAATCCCTTGGCAAAGTGCCAATCACAGATGGAGGAGAATATTCTGGTCATGGTGCTGTCGTCAAACTCGTCAATGGACACGATGTTCAGATGGCGCGTGAAGCGGTTAGTGATGTCATTCCTGCCACCACCAGGGGGGCCCATTGCAGCAACAAGGAGCTGAATAAATACATATAATATATATATATATATATATATATATATATATATATATATATATATATATATATATATATATATATATATATATATATATATCAAACACACACACACATATATATATATATATATATATATATATATATATATATATATATATATATATATATATATATATATATATATATATATAAATATATATATATATATATTTATATATATATATATAAATATATATATATATATATATATATATATATATATATATATATATATATATATATATATATATATATATATATATATATATATATATATATATATATATATATATATATGCAAGTACTTATATACATATATTTTTTCTTAAATCTTTTGGTCAATTAAGTGCCAAGTCTAATTACTGAGAGTTATTATAGAGTAATGTTAGATTCTCTAGATCTAGTTGAGGTTGCTCATTTAAATGTAATGTCCCATCTTTATATCAGCATATTTTTTGTTAGAAAATGAACAGCACAAAAATAATGTTCAGAAGATATATTTCTATTTTCAAAAACACAATGGACATAATAATTTCAAGAATAAACTATGACAAAAATATGATATAATTCATATCATATCATATCATATATAATTTTAGTAGTGTAGAAATATTTTGCTTACCACATCCACAAGGAAAATTTTTGAAGTATCCTTTTTATCATACCAGTGGCCATGGTCAATCCACTGTCGCAGTAATTCTATTGGTGGCTGAGCGCCGTATTTCTCTTTTGCTGGCATGTTCAAATCATCAACAAACGTCACACATTTCTTCCCCATTGGAGGTCCAAAGACACCTTTACGACGCCTAGAGGACAGAGACAGTCACATGTAAATAAACAAAATAATAAAAACAAAATTAAAAATTAGATTTTTTTTTCAAAATCTGGAAAGGTTTTGTAATGCCTGTAAAGAGAGTATGACTATCAGCAATTTTTTTTTAAATACTGCCATTTCAACACTATTAATACTTTGATTTATCAATATCATATTTTCAGAGAAAATTGATGTAATTACTATTGCAATATTATCATAATTTACCCTAGAATAATCATAATCGAATAGAAAAAAAAATGAAATCCTCAATCTGCCATTTCATTTTTTTCAATTCATCAAAATATTAATTGCCAGGATCTGTGAGACAATTAATAAAATTAGACTCTCTGTGAAGCTTAAAATGACTAGTATATTGGTCAATTCCAGTATTATCTAACTTCACTAAGAATCAGTATTACCTGTCAAGCCTGGACATGATAATGTCTTGAGTCTGGTTAGCTGAAGTTCTTGCTGAGAAATTCATAATGTTGGGAAGATACCTGTAGAAAAAAGAAACACTTATTTATTCCACAGCTACTCACTGGTAAAGACAAAGTTTTCAGAGCCACGGAGCTAATTAACTGGGTGGGTTGAACCCAGAATCTAATTATGGTCAAAGGATTAAATCCTCTCATAGAAATTGTATGGAGTTATTTGGGGACCTCTAGTATCTTAACCTTTTTTTCCATTCTGTATCTTGTATTTTCTGTTCACCTCATTAATCCTTGAACTTCTAGAGGAAACTAAGGCATTCCTGATAATTACCAGTCTCCAATCAATTCACCATGTAAGTATACATACAAAGAAAAGTATATATATATATATATTTTGTACAAGCATACAATCACACAATAACTGAAACTAAATAAATCATATCATTTACGTAAATCTAATTATTTCTGATTCTGGTACTACTTACTGTTCCTTGGGTAAGGAGACGAGATAGCTATTGGTGATGGCTGACTTGCCGGTCCCGGTGGGTCCCACAAAGAGGACTGGTACCTCATGAGGCAGATAGGTCTGCAGGAAGAAGGTCTGGCGAGCTGTCTCATTGGTCTGGATGATCAGGTCACTCACCTGTAACGATTACACAAAACAGTCAAAATCCTTCAGAATACAGTCAAATCCTTCAGTACACACAGTCAAATCCTTCAGTACACACAGTCAAATCCTACAGTACACAAAGAGCCAAAATCCTTCAGTACACATACAGTCAAAATCCTTCAGTACACACAGTCAAATTCTTCAGTACACAGACAGTCAAAATCCTTCACACCTCAGTTTACAGAGTACTGTATTGGTTTGGAAAATAAGATCACTCATCTGCAACAATTGCATATAAAATAGTCAAAATCTTTCAGTAAACAGACAGTAAAAATCATCCACACCTCAGTTTACAGAGAACTGTATTGGTTCAGAAAATCAGGTTACTGATCTGCAATAATTACACACAAAACTGTAAAGATCCTTCAATACACAAATGGTCAAAATCCTTCACACCTCAGTACACAGAGTACTGTATTGGTTTGGAAAATCAGGTCACTCATCTGCAAAAACCACACACAAAACAGTCAAAACCCATACAACTCATCCAGTCAAAATCCTTCAGTACATAGACAGTCAAAGTCCTCCATAACTTAGTTCACTGAGTTGTTATAGACTTATAATCAGGTCACTTACCTGCAATAATTACACTCAAACTGTCAAATCCTCCAAACCTCAATACACAGTGTACCATATTGGTCTGAATGACCAGGTCAAGCACCTTAGGTAGTATAGGAGCATTTGAAAAAAAAAGGTGAAAAAGAATTTTACTTACTTTGGCAGTTGGGGCGATGGCTTGAAGCGATTTATCCAGAGTGTCCATCCAATCCGTCCACTGACCACTAGATTTCTTCTCAAAGCAGTAGTCATAAATAAGGCCACGCTCTGGGAACGAATTACTCTGAAAATATCATATAAGGACTCTGAGTTTGATGACTGCCTAAATAACCTCTTGACTGTATCAAATCAATATGGTATTACATATATATTGTTTGCTGCTGAATGTTTCGGTAGCAGTATCTCAGTCTATTAGTTAAGAGTTATTTGTTATTTGTTATTTCTAAATCCCTGTGTCCATTTCAAGACAAGGCGAAATTGTGAAAATAACACCCATTTTCCTTAAAATTCAATAAATATTAAACATAACTTCGGCAAGGATATTTTCAATTTCATAAATAATGTTATAAAATCTATATGTAAGTTGACAACTGCAGGTATTGTTCATTCTATGCTAAATGTCTTTTCTATGGGAAACACACTTCTCTTTTAATATTATGTTCAAGTTTTACAGTTAAAACACAATTTATGCTGTTTATCCTTTAAAGATTGAGGCAAATGAACTGAATTAATTTAGAAAAACTTTGTTCACAACAAGTGTCATTTTGAGGAATTTTGTTTACCGCAGATGGTTACCATTTATTTTTTCTACATTTGTACCTCACGTTGCCAAAGTGATGTGTGCATTGCAATTACAGTGTATGAACTTATTCTACGAGAGAAAAGCCATTAATTGGCCCTTTCTTGGTGTGAGTGTTGTGAAAAACAAGTGGGATGTGATGGACATCTTACGGGTTAAGTGCATGTACAGTATTACAGCCACAGCATAGTCTCAGGATGATGTTCAAGAATTTCAAACCTTGTCTTATTCCTGCTACTAAGTTAATTCTCCATATATATTTTCTATTTATTTTCCATTTTCTGGATAGGGGTATATATATATATATATATATATATATATATATATATATATATATATATATATATATATATATATATATATATATATATATATATATATATATATATATATATATATAAGAAAATCATCTTGAGAAAAAATGTGGCTTAGGAGAACAAGTCTACACTAACAGGAGATGGGTAGCAATCTTTATATCATGCAGATCTAACCTGCAACTAATGCTATTCCACTTTTACACAGTCCTTACTTAATCCCTTACCTCATCCTCCTCATCATCAGTGTGATAATAGTAATACTCCATCGGCTGACAGCAGATGGCAAATCGATAGATCAATAAATCGTCCATACCCAGATTAGCCACATACCCACAGTGCAAAGAGGGTTGAATTTTTTGTTTATTCTTTTCATATTAAGCACTCTTCAATTTTAGAAGCTACCTGAAGAGGGTTTTCAAAATACAACAATAACCCTTATATTTATCACACATCTTACTAACACTGAAGGAACAATTTACTTACAATCTGTGTCAATTTATTTACAAGAGAAAAAGGATTATCAATCTATAACCTGAAATAAGTCACTAGTGAATTTGAAACAATACAATTCTGTATAGAAAAAAAATGCTTTTCAAAGTCAATGAAAATTGATTTTAGCCAATGAAGAGGCTAGTTGTCACAATTATATTGTTACTTGGAGAACCAAGAAGCAATGTCATTATGACGTGAACTGTTGCCAGGATAGCAGAAACAATTGTATTACCCAGCATTGCTGACTGAATAGCAAAAACAATCGCAATATGTTCTGTATTGTTACCAGAATATCACGAAAACTGGCATAATGTCCTGCATTGCTGCCAGAACAGCTGGAACAATGGCATAATGCCCTGCATTGCAGCCAGAATATCAGGAACAATGGCATAATGTCCTGCATTGCAGCCAGAATATCAGAAACAATGGCATTATGTCCTGCATTGCTGCCAGAATATCAGGAACAATGGCATAATGTCCTGCATTGCAGCCAGAATATCAGAAACAATGGCATTATGTCCTGCATTGCTGCCAGAATATCAGGAACAATGGCATAATGTCCTGCATTGCTGCCAGAATAGCAGGAAAACTGGCATAATGTCCTGCATTGCTGTCAGAATATCAGGAACATTGGCATAATGTCCTGCATTGCTGCCACAATACAAGGAACATTGGCATAATGTCCTGCATTGCAGCCAGAATAGCAGGAACAATAGCACAATGTCCTGCATTGCTGCCACAATACAAGAAACATTGGCATAATGTCCTGCATTGCAGCCAGAATAGCAGAAACAATAGCACAATGTCTTGCATTGCTCCCACAATACAAGAAACATTGGCATAATGTCCTGCATTGCAGTCAGAATAGCAGGAACAATAGCATCATGTCTTGCATTACTGCCACAATACAAGAAACATTGGCATAATGTCCTGCATTGCTGCCAGAATATCAGGAACAATGGCATAATGTCCTGCATTGCTGCCAGAATATCAGGAACAATGGCATAATGTCCTGCATTGCTGCCAGAATAGCAGGAAAACTGGCATAATGTCCTGCATTGCTGCCAGAATATCAGGAACATTGGCATAATGTCCTGCATTGCTGCCAGAATATCAGGAACAATGGCATAATGTCCTGCATTGCTGCCACAATACAAGGAACATTGGCATAATGTCCTGCATTGCAGCCAGAATGGCAGGAACAATGGCACAATAGCAGATACATTGGCATTATGTCCTGCATTGCTGCCAGAATATCAATAGCATAATAGCAGGAACAATGGCATAATATCCTGCATTGCTAATTGCTGCAAGAATAGCAGGAACAATGGCATAATGTCCTGCATTGCTGCCACAATACAAGAAACATTGGCACAATGTCCTGCATTGCTGCCACAATACAAGAAACATTGGCATAATGTCTTGTATTGCTGCCAGAATAGCAGGAACAATGGCATAATGTCCTGCATTGCTAATTGCTGCCAGAATAGCAGGAACAATGTCATAATGTCCTGCATTGCTGCCAGAATAGCAGGAACAATGGCATAATGTCCTGCATTGCTGCCAGAATAGCAGGAACAATGGCATAATGTCTTGTATTGCTGCCAGAATAGCAGGAACAATGGCATAATGTCCTGCATTGCTGCCAGAATAGCAGGAACAATGACATTATGTCATGCATTGCTGCCAGAATAGCAGGAACAATGGCATAATGTCCTGCATTGCTGCCCCAATACAAGAAACATTGGCATAATGTCTTGTATTGCTGCCAGAATAGCAGGAACAATGGCATAATGTCCTGCATTACTGCCAGAATAGCAGGAACAATGGCATAATAGCAGGAACAATGTCATAATGTCCTGCATTGCTGCCAGAATAGCAGGAACAATGTCATAATGTCCTGAATTGCTGCCAGAATAGCAGGAACAATGGCATAATGTCCTGCATTGCTGCCAGATTAGCAGGAACAATGTCATAATGTCCTGCATTGCTGCCAGAATAGCAGGAACAATGGCATAATGTCCTGCATTGCTGCCAGAATAGCAGGAACAATGACATTATGTCATGCATTGCTGCCAGAATAGCAGGAACAATGGCATAATGTCCTGCATTGCTGCCACAATACAAGAAACATTGGCATAATGTCTTGTATTGCTGCCAGAATAGCAGGAACAATGGCATACTGTCCTGCATTGCAACCAGAATAGCAGGAACAATGGCATAATGTCCTGCATTGCTGCCACAATACAAGAAACATTGGCATAATGTCTTGTATTGCTGCCAGAATAGCAGGAACAATGGCATACTGTCCTGCATTACTACCAGAATAGCAGGAACAATGGCATAATAGCAGGAACAATGTCATAATGTCCTGCATTGCTGCCTGAATAGCAGGAACAATGCCATAATGTCCTGCATTGCTGCCAGAATAGCAGGAACAATGGCATTATGTCATGCATTGCAGCCAGAATAGCAGGAACAATGGCATTATGTCCTCCTTTGCTGGTAGAGACACTCATATCAAAAACGGACACCCCCCCTACTAGAGATAGAGAAAGACTGTTATAGCCAGGCAATTAATTCCTTTATACATCCAGGTATTAAAATGTTGATTGCCTGGCCATGATTGATATTTGATATGTAAGTCTAATATTCACAATTTTAACTCATATAGTTAGTGGTGGTATCTTGTGATTGATCTTAGTTAGCACTTTCACTTAATAACTCTAGATTAAAATGTAAGGAAGCCAAAATTTTGTTCTAAATTACCTCTGCCAAGTAGTTTTAACAAAAATGATTCCTGGTCACATTAGAATTACCTAATGTCATAAGTTCAATATGCCCAATTATTAAGGAACATGCCATGTAACCATACACTTACCTTTGAGATCTTGGTACTCTTGGGTTTGGGATGAGCGTCATCGGTGCCACTGATAAGGGTGCGGAAATAGACATCAAACTTTTTCCGACTGTCCCCTGTCATGGTGCCACCGATCGTCCACACCAACGAGAATAAGAACAGCCCTTGGAGCCACAGCGTTAGCTGCTGATTGGTCAGCGTTTCATGACCCTCCTGTCCAGAATTCTTGATCTCATCCATGAGGCAATCGTAGAGAATCATAAGGGATCGCACGAGGTGGATCTCTGATGTCTGGATGAGGAGTTTACACTCATGCCGGATAAAATCCAAACATGGCTGCACGAGCCAGGTGAAGAGATCGTTGACGAGTTGCCGGTGTTCGTCCAGGAGGTTCTTGGGGAAGACGTGTTCCATGTAGGAGTCCTTGAAGGGCGCCCAGCCGAGCTGGTGGGGCTCGAGGTAGATCATGCCGCAGCGGCTGACCGTGGCCGGAGAGGCCTGCTCCAGGTCAGCCGGCTCAAAGATCAGGTTCATCTTGTTGCTCATCTGGATGATTTCTCCACTCATTAAACACAGCTGAAATAGGGTAAAGAGAATTTTAAATTTCATTTTGCATTTTATTGCAATCATTTTTTCAAATTAACATTTTTATTAAATTTTGCATTTTATTCCAATTTTTATTTTCAATTTCACAATTTTTCTTAATTTCCCATTTTGAATATTTGTTTTTAAAAAATCAAAAGTCAAAATGCATTAAATTAGAGCTGTTCATTGGAAACTAGTAACAGGTTCATCTTGTTGCTCGTCTGGATAGTTTTTTCCACTCATTAAACACAGCTGAAATAGGGCAAAAAGCAATATTTTTTTTAAATTTTGCATTTTATTCCAATTTATTCTTTAATTTAAATTTTGAATTTTTGAAATAAATATCTTTTTAATTTTGAATATACATTACGAAATTCATATTACACTAAATTAGAGCTGTTCATTGGAAACTAGTAACTGAAGATAGTGGTTTCATTCTTCATGATAGTACATAAAAGATCTAGATGACCTCAAACATACCTTTTTATTATCATCTAGTACAGTGTTCATGTTCTCAATCCACACTGCATCTACAGGACCATCAAACATGATCCATTTTCTATCATCATTGGTATTGGTGGCGTACTCGCGGAAAGTGTTGGCCAGGACGCCGTCCGACCACTCGTGGGAGATGGGGTCGAACTGGCCGTAGAGTTGGCCCATGGTGATGGCTTTAGGGTTGATGATGCGGTACACCACCCTGTACTCCTCCATGAGGCCTGTGGTGTGGATGTCCGCCAGGGTATCCGCCAGCACCTGGTAGGCCATGGTCTTGCCGCCCAAAGGCTCACCCACAATCATGAGACCGTGGCGAACCAGAATCATCTCATACACCTGAAGAAGATACACAAGAAAGTAGCAGTTAAAAATAGATAAATAAATGAATAAATAAATAAAAAGAAAAAAAAGTAATTACTTCAGGAATAAGATATAATATTTGAACTAATTTAGCTTAATCCTTTAAACATAAAATATATAAAAAACTACAGAAAATGATGTTATTTTCTCCTCTACTTTATAGGTGACTACATATTAAAAAAGATGGAAAGGTAGGTATTAAGTTACCTGGATGATTTTGTCAATGAACCAAGGCACAGCTTGGAGCTTCCTTTTCTTCAGGTTATCCAGTAGAGCCTCCATAAACACGTCATAGTCGGGTTTGGGAAGATTTATTCCAGGAAATAAATCAGAAATTATGCCCTCAAACAGTGGTACATCCTGAAAAGACATCATAAGAACATGAGTATTTCCCGAACTCAAATTGTCCTGTAAACTATCTCAAACCGTGGTACATCCTGAAAAGACATTATAAGAACATAAACATCTCCTTAACTCAAACTCAAATTATGTCAAAGAGTGGTACATCCTGAAAAGACATAATAAGATAAACATTTAATGTCAACTCAAATCACTCTATAAACTATCTCAAACAGTGGTACAGCCAGAAAAGAATAGGCAAAATGCTCCCTGTACACAGCCGTTTTTTTTAGTATTAAAATTTTTTTGCTTTACAGACCTTCTGGAGGGCATTTGTGCTACTTTTAATTCGCGCATTCAAGCATTCAAACTATATAGTTATTTACTATATAGATATATATTTAAAAGATGTTATTTTGGCGTTATCATGGGGAGCGCGAAAATAGAGAAAATTAAATGCCTATAAAAATAAATACCAGTTATATAGTATATAACATATCTATTTGATTTACCTGGGCCAAAAACTTGGGTAAGTTGACATCACTGATGGCTTTGAGAAGTAGTACAGCCTCCAGCTCCTCAGGGTATTTGAGTTTAAGGTTTCCAGCAGCGGTGAGTACAGACTTGACGGCCCTCATGCCGTAATCGTAGTGGTGCTGGGAGGAGAGCTGCTCTGAGCAAAGCCGGTATGTAGCTACAATCTTACCTGCAAGACTAGTGACAAATGGACTAGGTCAATAACACACTCTAACACAACAAGAATACAAAAAATAAAACAAGTATACCTGAGCATTAAGAACAACAATTGCAATTTGCTCAACAGCATAAAAAATGAACAAAGATGCTAGTCTTGCATACAGTTCTGTGGTACCATTAGATACTTTTGCTAGTCCCAAATATAATGCATCAATCTTCACTGCAAAAGCCTGAACTAGATTTGGGGCTGATTTAATACATTGTAACCAGATAGTCAAGAACATGTTTACATGGACCTAAAGTCAAAGTTATGAAGTAAAGGTTATCATCAGAAAAAATATTCTAATTTAGAAGTTATAAAAAAACGATTTCATCAAAGACTTTCGAATTGAGTAGGAAATTCTCGATCAAGGGTTTGAGGGCAAATACTTTAGAGAAATCTTAAAGATAAATTCAATATTAACTGGGCATGAGGAAAAAAATCATAATTAAACGTAACCTACCCTCTAGCTTCCACGAAGCCCATTGAATAAAGCACAATCTCTCCAATGAGGGCGTAATCGGGCACCATCATGGCGACGGTGCGGAAGAGCACCTTGAGGTTATCGGGCAGCTCCTGCCTGCCCGCGTAGCCCGGGTTCATGGTGATAAACATGGTACACGTAGGGTTCAGGGAGAGCTCCGTGCCTTCGAAGTTGAACTTCTTGAGGTTCTGAGCGATGGCCTGCTGGATGCTCTGTATCTGCTGAGCCACCACGGACAGCACCTCCAGCTCGATACGGTTGAATTCGTCGAAGCACGCCCAGGCACCCGCCTGAGCCAGACCCTTGAAGAACTTGCCCATGGCCTTGTAGTCAAGACCATCGGAGCAATTGAATACCACACACTGCAAGACAGGAAATTAGAAAAATGAGGAAAATTATGGATGTACAAAAAATGTCAATTACAGAAAATACTTGAAGAACTTGCCCATGGCCTTGTAGTCGAGACCATCGGAGCAATTGAATACTACACACTTCAAGACAGGAAACAAGGAAAATGATGGGTGTACGGAAAATGTCATTCACAGAAAATATGTAGAGAGAGACTATTTCCTAGTAGCAAGCATCATTCTTAAGGGAGGGACTGACACTCAAAAATAAGTCCTCATGAAGTCAAATTACCATGATAACCAATCTCAATCAAAGGTTTTATGGTTATAAGAAACAGTTTATTAAAGAAAGGTACCGTAATTTCGCGTGTATAAGACGCACCCGTATATAAGACGCACCCCTTGTCCAGGCCTTTGAAATGATGTATAGACCTTAGCTTTGTGTATAGTGCGCACCCCCTTTTGGGAATTATTGTAGGATATCAACTCCTCATGAATAACGCTAGAAACCCAGTAAAACGCATAGTGAGATGAGTGAAATGTGACATCACCGTGACATCAATGCGTATCACCCTGTGTCGGTACTCACTACCCATTGTCCTAGGCATGTCACATGGATTGTTATCAGTAGATTCTAGCGGAGAGTGGTTCGGTAATTACAATTCATCAATGACGAGGCAAACTTCGATGGGCATTGTCTTGGCCGCATTATAATTGTAATTGGCGATCTCCGAGTGGCCTGGTAACTCGATGTAAAACACCCTAGATTTCTAGCTTTGTGTATAAGACGCACCCCCTATTTGAGTGTAAAATTTAGTGTAAAAAAGTGCGTCTTATACACGCGAAATTACGGTAAGTACAAATTTATTACATCATAAAAGTACAAATCAAATGGACTATGTTTTAACTCTATATCACCTGTTTTGCCACTGATGTGGGCAGTTCCTTGCACAATCATGATGTCCAGTACAAATGGACTATGCTTATTTTGTTCTGACTGAACATTACCTGTTTGGCTACTGCTTTGGCCAGATCTTTGCATGTCTCTGTCTTGCCAGTCCCTGCAGGCCCCTCTGGGGCTCCACCCAGGTTCAGCTTCAGTGCTCCCATAAGAGTCCTTAAAACACAATCGTATAATTAGTTTAGGGTCATACACGCTTCCTAGATTAAAGACAGTAAACTATCGATACCATAATACCTTATAGATTGAGAGAAATACTAGCGCTGTTCCCAATTTGCTATAACAATGAGTTCTATTTGAAAAAACCTACATATGGGATAAACATTTTCAACTTACATCTCTTTTTTTAGTGCACTGGCTACAAGTTTGTGTTAACAGGCTCTTTCTTTAGTTTCACTGATCTACCCAGAGTTGATTTCACTCCAGGTTTAGTTTTTAATTAATCCTCAAGGGGGACACACACAAGTTGTCTATGATAACAGTTTCAAACTGCAACTTTGCTGCCATATATAATATGAAATAGACATCAAAACTACTTTACACCCAGTATATAAAGTGGTCGGGGCATTATTCCTAACTCAGCCTGATAACCAGGCTATTTTTTTTAGACATTTAAACATGTTGTCTTTTTTATCCCATCCACTGCTGAGGCTACTTTTGTCCAAAGCACAATTTGACCCAAAGATTTTTGAAAACCATCTAAACTCTGTCATGTTGGTATTCATTGGATAGCTCTCTCTAAGTACTCTCAGATGAGTACCCATATGCCAGGGTTTTGTATTGGCCAAATTAGCCACCAACATCAGAAGTGTTAAGGATTTTTAATAGCGTTACCCACCTGTAACACCTATCAGTAAGTGGTGTAATGACGAGTCGATGGGAATTCCCCAGGTATTCATAGCCGTACATCAGCTCAGTAGTGATCATCTGGATCCACACGTCCTTCTCCCTGAAGTAATATCGCAGCTGGCTCAGCCAATCAAAATCATTGGGGCTGCTAACCTTGTCGTGTGCAAGACTGGCAACCACATCGCGAGCTGAAAAAAATAAAACGATTCAAAGAAAATTCATAAAGGCAGCTGATAGGGTTAATTTGTGAATATTAGGGTCATTTTAAGATTTTTACATATGTCAACTCCTACGCCTTTTCGTAGTAATCAGATCAACAGTGGTTGTCTTAAGCCCTTCTAGAGCTGAGGCTACTTTTGTCCACCCTGTCATGTTGGCATTCATTGGATAGCTCTCACTGAGTACTCTCAGATGAGTACCAATGTGCCAGGGTTTCAATCATTTTACAGCTTTTTGCATTATTTTGTATTGGCTAAATCAGCCACCAGCAGTATAAGGCTAGGTCACTACTGAGCAGAGTAGGAGACCAATTATTACAGAAGCATCCAATTACAGGCTTGCACAGAAGATGAAAAGGGTTTTGTCCCTTTTCTCTGGTTTGAATTTTACCAAAATATGGTCACTTCAAACATGCATTTTGGGTATCAAAGGTTAACAGATTTGCTTGAGAATTAGCAAAGCAAGAGTAATTTAAAGGGAAGTCAGGATCACAGTTATTCCAAATTAGATTTTGTTCAAAAGGTATTAAATATTAAAGTTGTACATGCACTTTTTATTCATTTTCAACAAAAATTCAGAAATAAATAATTATAAAATTTAAATGGAATTCAAATTGGAAAAAAATGTGATTGATCTTTCCTCCATGTTTGTGAAATTTGAAGGATCCCCGGATCATAACTGTATATAAGAATTGGTTGTGGTTGTTTTTTTCAGTTTTTTCCCACATGTATACTTTTTGTTATTACATAGAGTGCAGTCTTGCAGGTACATGCATGTTTGATGAGCACCCCATGCCTCTTTCTTCAGGAAAACGTTGCATGCAGACAGAGCTTTCATTCAGGTTATAAATATCCAACTAACAAGTGTGATGATTTTAGCCAGTTTTAAGGCATGCAGTATTGTGTGACTGATGCGGATTCTCCTCTTCTACCTATCATATACTGTATTCTTCCGATTAAGCGCTCAGTGCGGCAGGACTTTGGGAAAAATTTAGGTACATGGGGTGCCAGTATACTGCCGTTTAACAACTCACCACAATGAGTGCCAAATGTAGTGCACCACCCATTATCTTACCTTAGCGCTCTCGCTGTTCAGCTTGAATGCTTGGCGCTTCAACCCCATATGTAACAATTAGGGTCATTGATTGGTCAATAGCACAAATATGAATAGTGAGAGCGTGAAGGAACCACAGACAGGGCAGAACTCAATGCTGGTTTACAGACAAGGCAAGAGGAAAGGTATGTAATTTGTTTTTTCTTACTTCTTCTGGGGGGAGGTTCTACATCAGGATTAGACCAAATGCGCTGGCCCTTCCCCCTCCCTCCGTGAAAAATAGGGGGTGCGCTTAATTGGTTTTGTGCGCTTAATCGGAAGAATACGGTACATATGGCTTTTACACCCTGCATGTTATACTTTAATTGTTATCTTGCAGTTGGCGAAGAGCCCTGACAGCTCATGTTTACTATGTAAAAAATTTACCAACCTAAAATATAGATTTCTTTACTTACCGTGTACATCGATGACTGTCAGAGCGCCAAGCGTTATTCTGGCTCCAGGTTCCAGCTTGCCTCGCACCAGCTCCACAATCTGGTCAATCTGTTTATTGTTGGTCAGCAAGTATTCGTCCATTCCATTGGGTCTGTTCATGGCCTCCGTCACCTCGGCTGTCCAGTAGATGCTGCCTGTGCAGATGACCACTTGACCGGCCCACTCCAGCACCCAGCGGTTTCTGGGCGTAGTGGCGTAGGCCCTGTAGGCATCCCCTATCACACTCCTTAGGCTGCTTATCATGATCTCCTCTACCTGGAATGGAACAAATATATACAGTAAAAATATAATAAATATTTACTGCATTCGTCCAAAAAGGGGCTAGGCATCTGGTTGGCAATCGGGCATGCAGTCATGTAAAATGCCTACTCTGTCCAAACAATTAGAACAAAAATTGAATGTCTTTAAGTTAAGACATTTAATTTCCGTTCAGTATCTTTATGAAAAAAAGCTTTTTGAATGGTGTCTTCAACCAATTTAAAGCCATACTATTGCTTATACAACTGCAGATTTTCAAAAAAAACACAACTGATTTATTTGGTTACTATTTAAATCTGTGTGACTTTATATCAAACAGATCTTAAGCTTTTCATTAGGCAAGAAAGCATTCCACCAAAATACTTAAACTTTGCTTTATTTCTCAGAGTTCCCTGCATTAAGTTAAAAAGTTCTCAAAACAAGTATATGTACAGCGAACCTTGGATATGTGAATGTCTTGGGACCAGAACAAAAGCATTCACAGTATGTGTTCATATTTCAGAGGTATTTTCATAATGTAAAAGATAATAATTGGACCAGGAAATTGGTTTCATATCAGGATGTGCTCAGATCTCTGTAATGTTACCAAAGAGAGGTTTCACTGTAGATGCCATACTGTAGAGGGCTTTGATTTGGAGAGATAAAACTTTCGCTTTACAGCCCTGCTGGAGGGTATTTGTGCATTCAAGCACTCAAACTAAACCATATATAAGCAGGATTTCAATTTGAAGGACATTATTTTGGCGCTATCATGGGGAGCACGAAAGTAGAGAAAATTAAATGCCTGTAAAAAATATCAGTTATACAGTACCTGTAGTAACCATTTCTCCACCATGCCCTTTGCCTTGGCTGGGTAGATCTTGGTGACGAACGGAACACTCTCGTTCTCGGCACTGATCATCCCTGTGATCTCCTGCTGCTCGTTGAACTCCAGCTTGCTGATGCCCTCAAAGCACTTCTTGAGGTGAGGCTGCACACGCATGGGGTCCTTCGTCTCAGACAGGATCTCCAACAATTCATCATTGGACAGGAAGAAAAACCTGAAAGAATTCATTTATCATTACGTGCATATATATATATATGCCAATTGCCAAGATGACTAACATGGACAGAGCATTAATTGGAAGTTTTCATCAGAAATGCAAATAAGATTTTCTTGTCTTGTTCATTGTCATTCAAAATAATGTGGGGAAGCTGATGATAAATTTGTTATTCCTTTTGTGAAAATGAAATACAGCCAATGTCTGCATTCAGTCAGTAGTTGGGCTTTCAGTCTGGTTTGATGCAGCTGGCTTCTTACAGACATTTGGCTGTATCTCATTTTCACAACAGGGATAACTGATAATATATGTGTGTACATGTTGTATCTGTCTGTCTGTCTATATCTGTGTATAGGAATTTTGATTTTTTGTCACTTTTTGTGCAATATTGCAGCTATTTCGTGACTAGCCAGTTGAACCTGGTGGAGTAAACCGGAGTACCCGGCAAAAACCACCGCTTAACCCCAAGTGTGTGTATAATTGTATGACATACCTGGGAAAGTAGAGTCTCTTTTTCTCGAGGTACTGGTTGAGACCTTTCTGTATTTCGTCCAGCAGGATGTTGGCCTCCTGTAGACGGCCCAGCATGTTGGGCTGCCCCGTGGCCACGAGGCAGTTGGTGTCCTTCACTGCCTCCGTCATGATGTCTTTCCAGTAGCTGTCCACTATGCCGAACTTACGACCCTCCTCAGGCATCTGGGCCATGATGTCTTCAGAACTGAAGATGGGCTCTAGGTAGAGCCACGTTGCTTGGCACTAAAAATAAACACACATAAATTTAACCTTTCCAATGTTAATGAGGTGGAGTGAATCCAAGAGGTAAAGAAAAAACATGTACAATACAGATAACATTAACCCTTCCGATGCTGAGGCTACTTTCATCCAAAGCACAAGAGTGCAAACATTTTTGGAAACCATCTAAACCTTGTCATCTTGGTTAATTCATTGGATAGCTTTCACTGAGTATTCTCAGATGAGTACCCATATGCCAGGGTTTCAGTAATTTTTCAGCTTTTTTGCATATTTTTTGTATTGGTCAAATAAGCAATCAGCAGCATAAGGATTATGAATTTTAAAAAACATTCCAATGGCACTAGCAAAATATGGAAGATGGTAGCTTAAATCTATAGATTTATTTCTTCATTTTGATATTGACAATATTTGTGATAAGAGTAGGAACGTTAGAGAACTCAATTAAGCCAATGATTTTTATTGTGAAAAATACATATGGCAGACAAAGATAATCAAAGACATTTCTTCACTTAAATATTAACAATATTTGTGATAAGAGTAGGAACATTAAAGAATTCAGATGTACCATTAACAGTACCGTTATATTACTGTACCGTTTCATTGGTACTGATACCATACCAAACCGTTTCGTTCTTAGAGGTATTGGTCCCTACAGAGAACACTTGTCAGAGAAATCTCCAGGCATGAATGGGTTACTGTATATGGCTTTAATTTGGAGTGCTAAAGTTTTGCTTTACAGCCCTGCTGCAGGGTATTTGTGCAGCTTTAGATTCACGCATTCAAGCACTCAAACTAAACTTTATATAGTAGGATATTCATTTGATGGATGTTATTTTGGCGCTTTTGTGGGGAGTGCGAAAATAGAGAAAAATGAAATGCCTGTGAAAACTACCAGTTATAAAGTAAATCTGTGCTTGCAGCAAATGCTTACCTTGAGCCACTGGTCAAGGATGTCCTGCATTGTGATGAGTTTCTCTGTCCATTCCCTCATGGCCTGTTCGAAGGGCTTGACGAACGGTGATCCCATCATGGTCTGCGCCTTGATGATGTGGTCATCCAGTAACATCTGGATCTCATCCACGGACGACAGGATACTGATACCCTATAATAAAAAGTGCCTCATTCAGTCTCACATTCTAAGTGCAGTATGGTTAGGGATAGGTACAGACAGGGTCTTATCCAGCCAGGAGCAAGGGAGTCATCTTGACTCCCAAACACAAGATTTTTGGCAAAATGACACCCAATTGAAAGTAGTAAGATTTTCTGTAGTCAAAGAAAATATTTAAAAAGTTTCATTCATACAAGACAAAAGGTACATTTAATGATGTAAAGAAACAAACGCCGTCTTGCTATGTCAATATATAGCGTTCGTGTTAATATTCTTGTAAATTGTGTAGCCGACTTTTGGCCCCCAAATTTCATAAATACTCAGTTTTGACCCCATGTTCCCAAATCCTGGGTAAGATCCCAGGTAAAGGTACTCCATATAATACCAAATACCAATATCAAATGGGGAAAAGTATCATATCGAAAAAGTTCAGTATCGGATTGTATTGCTTAAGATTAGAAATATATACAAAATTGACTTGATTGCTACAAGGATGTCTCCCCGCGAAGAAGGTTTGCCATTTATTAGGATAATCTCTCAAAGCTGACTGTGCTAAAACCATAGTTAGGTCCCCAAGAGGCAGGCAGTATTGTTAAATACTGTATACCTTGTTAATATTGCGGCAGTTTAATTAATGCGTACTTTGCGCACCCATGGAGTCCGCATTTATTAAACTGCGCACTATTGATTGGACAATCAACTTTTTATCAACAACAACAACTATCATTTGGATATTGGATCCCTTGTGCAGTTCAACACACTAATATGATAGCTCGTCATTCAACATACAGACCCTTTGCAGCCTCTGCTGGTACTTTGTTTAATTACGATGTAGACAACTTGCTCACTCGAGTGTGATCAAACATACCGGTTACCACTTATCAGAGTTAATGATTGCAACCAACATAACACTGTTCACGGCCGGTGACGAAATAAAGATTGCACTTGCCTATAAAACTGGCAGCCTCTGGCATCTCCAAAGAGCTGGCCAGCTTAAATATAGCAGCACCACCCTCCCCAAAAGCCGGGTAGGTTGCATATCCTAGGCCCCCTCTGACACAGCTTGAGATGGAGGTTACCAATGCGCAATAATTAAACTGCGCATTAAAGGCAGTTATCTGCTGAGCGCATTACTTTATATGCGCAATATTAACACAGTATACAGTATATTGTTATGGCATCGAATCGCTAGGAAATATCAATATGATCTCGTGAAAATTTAAAGGTGCCAGTCCAAAAGTAAGGGGATCTCAAAATTCAAGATGGCTTAGATGTAAAGTCTGTTTTCCCATCTGTGTGCAAAGGGGAAATACTTTACAGACAGCTCTTTGCCTGAAAAGTGGGTAATTATTTATCTCCCACTTAACATGCAGATTAGTATGAGAAAAAAACATGTGACATTTTTCTTTCACACTTGCACCTTTTCCAAAATGTAAGCCATTTATGTTAGTGTTTTTTTTTAAAGCATAAGATAAGTTAATAAGTGCTGTTGCATCAAATGAATAACAAAAAGATTGGCTTAGTCAAAGTACAGACAAAGGGAGTTTAGTACAGTGACAAATACCTAAATATATTATTCCGAGATACATCTTAGCTGATATAAAAGCTGATATAAAATATTAAATTACCTTAACATTTTATTAATATAAATGGCAGTGCGGATGTTTACTTGAATATTTTAATCAAAATAGAAATACATATTTTGCAAGGGAAATGTATGTGCATTGACTATATAAGTATATGTATATATATACATAAATGTTGATCAAATCAAATCATATATATATATATATATATATATATATATATATATATATATATATATATATATATATATATATATATATATATATATATATATATATATACATATGTTGCAGCCTAACTTCCGATCCTGGCCCATCTTAAGATGGGCTTGGCCCAACTTACGATCGGAAGTTGGGTAGCCCATCTTAAGATGGGCTTGGCCCAACTTACGATGACCCCTAGCCCATCTTAAGATGGGCTTGGCCCAACTTACGATCTTTAGATACCAGGATGTAGGTCATTTGAAGTTGGGCTGGCCCATCTTAAGATGGGCTTGGCCCAACTTCCGATCTCTAGATACCAGGATGTAGGTCATTTGAAGTTGGGCTGGCCCATCTTGAGATGGGCTTGGCCCAACTTCCGATCATTATAGATACCAGGATGTAACCCTTCATGAATATTCATATGAATTTTTGCACTCTTATAAATATGGAATTTTCAACTCTTTCATAGGGCATCCACTTTAAATTACAAGATAATATTAGTCCAAGAAATAAATTGAAATGGGTAGCTAGAATAACCTGATTACTCAAAACATTATTGCTGATTGTAAGCAGAATAAGTAAAATAAAAGAATCATGTTTTTACAGCTCATTAGGTCCACATATTTTCACCAGATAACAAATTAAAGAGTCATTTATATGGAATTTTAAGCTTTTTCAGATTTATTCTTATTCAAAGTTAATTCAATTAGATAATTTGCACAATATTACCTTTTCTTTGTTATTTATGGGTTGTGTGCTCTTACATAAGCTAGATGATGAATCATTTACAATTTGAATGAAGGAATAGCAATGGTATTTTTCTAATAACTCAAAAAGGGAAAAGGGAAATTTTTCTCCTTGTCTTTTAAGCTTTTTTATTAGTATTTTTAGGTATTCTTTAACCCCTTGCAAATTCTTGACATAATTATATAATCATGTGTGTGCCAAAATAATTGTAAATGCATTAATTGAGGGGGTTCATGTGACTGGCAGGACAGTAGAAATAGACAAAAGACTTAAGAATTTACAAAAACATTGTGTCCTTTATCAAGATTCATCAGAACAGGGCACTTATAGTATCTAGATAAGGTGAGGTAGTAAGAAATGAACATACATGGTCCAAGTTGTAATTGATATGAGATAAGGTGTATGCAGATTGAATTGGTACTTGTACCTAAACGACAAATATTAAATTTTGGCAGATCCAAATTTAGTAAGATTTAGACATTATGATCTTGGATTGGCCAACTTTATACTTTGGATGAAGCAGTTGAGAAAGTTATCTTTTTGGTAGTCAATATTGACAACTGTTTAGTAAAAGAGGGAAGAGAGAAATATTTATGTTTTAGTTTGAATTATTTTTTAAACCTTTTTTTGAATATTGAAGAGCAATGAGTATATCAGAAAACTGGTCGTTGAACTTTCAAAATTGAGACCTTTATTAAGAAGTGTCAGAAAGAATGTAATAGATACTTATATTTTGTTAGACAACTTTTTCAACTCATTCTAGGGGCCAGAAAAGAATGTAATCAATCAAGGATTGCAATTAACAGGTGCTGGAATCCAGCACCCTAAGAAACATTACCAGTGTAAATAAATCTGTTGTGTTTGAATTATTATTTCTTTGTCTTGTTTTTCTAGTCTGTTTTACAAAAGGAGAGAATCTGTAATCAACTTATATTCAAATTTCAGCATAATCAGAAATATTCAGTAGTTTTTAAGTAAAGATTTAACAATAAGATGCAAGTAATTTGCCTCATGAAATTCACATCTTATTCAATAAACAAATATTCTAACAAGGCTATAAACTTCTAGATGAACACTTTATAAAAAAAAATCATTGCCATCGGAAGTTGGGCTGGGCTGCTGTATTATCTGGGTCATCGGAAGTTGGGTAGCCCATCTTAAGATGGGCCAGCAAAATCCAGCCCAACTTCCGATCGGAAGTTGGGCTTGGCCCATCTTAAGATGGGCTGGATCGGAAGATGGGCTGCAACATATATATATATATATATATATATATATATATATATATGTGTGTATATATATATATATATATATATATATATATATATATATATCTATATATATATATATATATATATATGTATATATATACATATATATATATATATATATATATATATATATATATATATATATATATATTTATATATATATATATATATATATATATATATATATATATATATATAAATGTATATATATATATATATATATATATATATATATATATATATATATATATATATATATATATATATATTCCTAACAAAGTCAGTTATGTGAGTGCATGCATTCATGCTGTACTGTTCTTGTGTGCTGTTGAGTGCAGACAGGTGATAGTTGGGAAAGGTGATTTAGGCAAATAACTTACATCTCAAAGGAATAAAAAAAAGTACTGGTACCAGTCAGTAGATTAGTACAGCCTACCAGTGAGGCAGTAGGGCATTCACAAAATGTCATGTTTTACACTACATCTTTCAGACAGGTTTTTAGTCATGGATATACATTTTGTTTCGGCTGATTTTGGTATATTTCTAACCCTCTTAAAGTGGGTACCACTTTCTTGCTCAGAGTAAGTTACTGCTGCCACTGGTACCAAGTCTTCTTGGTCCAAATTATTGCCTGTTTTACCTTTCATTGATAAATCAGCTCCCATTAGAAAGCAACAATCCAAATAACATGTTTAAATAAATATATCATCTGGTTTCAAATGTCTTCCTTTCTCAGATTGTATACGTTAAAGATTCACTAAGGAAAAGACTGATTGGTCACACTAAGATGACCTCACTCTTAAACCTTCCAATGCCACACATGCATATATGCATTTTTTGGTAACATGACCTAGAGAACCATGCATGCATATATGCCTGTGAGATAATCAAATTAACTTGAAGAGCATGGCTCCCCTATCTAAAAGACCCCCTCCATAGTTCAAAAAAAATTAGACTATTGGCTGATAGAATCTTGTGCTCGCTTAATGGTTCGTGTTGATATGTCATATGACTATGGTCCACTAAAATTTTAGAAAATTGTCAACTATGAACAACCTGGTACTGGATTTTGGCCAATAATCACAATTACAATTTGGCATAAGACATTTGTGAGGAAAATTACAATTTCGACTCAGAAGGGTTGACATATATTGGTATCAATTAACTAGTAATAACTATCCTTTTGATATCAAAGAGCTAAGTAAAATAACAACAATTAGGGTATAGGTATCTGAAAAGGGGAATCTATAGCAATAAAAGGTACAAGACATAAAATGTAAAAATACTGCAATTCATTCTCTTTTCCCTTTTCTCATGTTTGTAGTACATAACTGCCAGAGGGCTGGCCTGAAATAAAACTTACAGTTTGTTCCTATTGGCCAGATAAAAGATAAAGGCAGCGTGTATTCGTCAAAATCATCAAAATTCAAAATACAAAAGATCCTGATCATTGCTCTTTCTGCTAAACACTGAAAAGAGTGATTTTTGTGCAACTTCTAAGCTATACTCACTCTCTGAGTGATAAAGAACAAAATTCAAAAATTGAAAAATCTGATAATATTTTAGCACTTTAACTGCAAAATGGCAAAAATACTGGTGAAAGGAATAATTTGTCACTAGATGGCTGAAGCAATTTTCGATTTACATATATTTTCTCAAGTTATCAGAGATGAAATTGCTAAAAATGCTATCAGGCAGGTGACAAAGGATGGTTCTGAATAAAATTCAACCCAAACATTTCTATCAAGGAGTTACTTTTAGATTTTATCACTTTTTCCTATTTGGTGTTTAAAATTGAAATTTTTTGAAAAATGTGTTTAAAATAGCATCTTTTAAAAAAAGGTTTAGTACATTGGTAAACTTTGCAAAACGACAATGATATTTATTGAATACAAGAAATTATTTATCACATACGGTAACAGCATGTTAAGTGAATTCACACAGTGGATTGGCATCAAACAGGGATTGATGTGAAATGACTGCATAAACTTACTGTATCTCTGTATGCGATAAATTCAAAAATCATGTCCTTCCATTCAAATTTCATCTTTTCCAGTGCCTTTTCTAGGGAATGCTCTTTACTAGCGGCACCACCTATCTCCTCGAGTCTGGAACAAAACACAATAGAATCAATTGTTTTTTGCTTGTTTTTCAATCATAAATTTATTTTTTGAATTTTAATTCATTTTTTTTTTTACCCTTTTGACTTTTCTATCTTTTTAAAGAATTTATGGAATAAATCGTTGAACAGCATTAAACATCATATATCAAAATGTTGAAAGGATGTGTGGAACAAAGAAGATATATTTTTTGTAATATGATGGAGCTCAGAATGTCAATCAAAATAGTCTTAATCAGGTTTTAGCCTCATTTTGTATTTAAACAACAGCAAAATTGCCATGACCATATTTAATACATGTTGTATTTAGTTCACAGCTTACCTGTCAAGATGTTTATTCAATCCATATTCTAACATATGGAATAGTGAAGTGTCATCAGTAGGTCTTATATCGAAACCAACAACGTCGCTCATCTGTAAACAAAAATATGATACGTGTACATCACATTTTTTACACCTCATGGGAAGATCATAAGCCGTGATTGGCTAACTGAGGTTTACCACTCCATGCTGTTTTGCTCATTAGGCAATGGTGTCACCGCCTCCCTCAACAATGGGTAAATCCTATTTATTAGTTTTATGACAATATGATTGTATATATAGATATTAGAGACACAACTCTTTCTACAATCAAAATTTAATTACTGCACACACTTTAATTTGGGAGCAACTGGAGAGATGACCCTACATTTCTATGGATCACTATTTATATTTATTAGTTATATGATATTATGATTGTATTTATAAATATTAGAAGATATGTCACATCACAACTTTTTCTACAACTCTCCTTCAAATATTTTGCAAATCTATGCTTAATTCTAAGGTAATTTTCATAAGTATGACAGGTTCAGATGACTCTGGTCAAGTAGATCTACAGGCATGAATAGGTTAAGCACCAACTAAGTGAATGGGATAATTGTGATATTCTCCTGCCAAATTACTTACACTCAGCCGAGTTATTGCCAATAAAGGATGCCTGGCAAATGTAGTAACACAATGTTCTGAACAGAATAAGTTAAATGGTCACTCTAAACAGGTGGTCATAATCAATAGTTAATTACTGTAGATTCACAAAAGATTTTGTAGAGTAAATTTTGCGAATTTACAGAAATCAATTTTTGCGGTTTTTAACTTTGCGAATTGGCCGCAATATGGAGTGCCAGCTATACACTTAAAGTGGCAGCACTAATCACTGCAAATTTTAATTTTGCGACCAAGGCTATATGCAAAAAAAACGCAAAAATTAAACTAACACAATCTTTTCCAAATTAACAGTACTGAACACACGTTTGTTTGGGAGCAGAAACTGGAGAGATGACCCGAAACTTCTATGGATCACTATTTATATGAATATACACAAGGGGAAATGAAGAACAGTTTACATTGAATTATAGTACAATAAGTCTATTTCAAAATATAAGCAAATGTCTAAGGCCCACCCTTACAGAAAAGCCTCCTTTTATGGGTCTGTCGCGGGTCTACCGCTAGATTCTGGTAGATCTGTGGTAGACCCCCGGTTGACCATTACCACCATTATACCACGGGTCTGCCACATGTCTACCATGATGAGTGGTTAGTTTACCACAGAAAAACTTGTGGCACAAAATGTTCCAATTTTTTTCATAAGCAAAATGAGTTCACTCACAGAATCCCAATGCCTGTCCCTGATTCCGGGATTACAGATAGTATGCAGTATGGGCAGGTGCTGCTTGAACTTGTCAATCTTGCCCTTCACACTGTCTGCGATCCGTCGTGGGCCGTGCTGCTCAGCGAAGGTCTTGGTCAGTTTATACATGGTCCTCCACATCTCGCTCACGGCCTCGTCTATCGTCTCGGCATTCAGATCTTTGAACGAACCTGGAACCGAGATTAACCAATTCATACCTGTAGCACCATAAATCGATATCTCTCCAGCAAAAGCAATAATGCAAATCCTGTTAATTCACCAATAATTTTAATTTGCCTGTATTACCGATCAGACACTATCGGTGAATTAAGATTCAGAAATTTCTGAAGAGCTTCAAATCGGCAAAATTACTACATTAACAGGTAAACCAGATGTCTGTCCTGTGTGGGCGAGACAATGACAAATAGTTGTTAAATTCTGAATGAGGGATCGCAAGGGTGTATTGTAATTGACACTGTTAAGTGACTGGCTGTTGATTCCACTCATCAAGTATACCTAGTACAGTGCCAACTCCTCCCCCATGACTTACCATTCATCCATGTTTCGAAGCTGTTGTGGAAGTGCAGTGCGGTGGTCCAGAGTTTCTCATAGGGCTCCTTGGCCTGGAAGGTGGCGTTGAGCTCGGGGAATGAGCTCTCCTCCCACTCCAGCAGCCTCTCCTCGTCATTGATGGACTCCAGCTCCGTGCGAGCCTCCTCCATCCGCTTTGTCAGCTGCGTCAGCTGGTCAACGTTCGACTTCATCTCATCCATGCTCATGATCTGTGGAGAGAAAACACAACACACCTGACGGAAAGCAAACATTTGAGATGAGAGAAAAAAAGCATTGGTGACATCCATATTGTCACAAAATTTTGCCAGCAAACGAAAGTAAGGCATTGAGATGGTGACATCCCTGTCACAAAATGTTGCAAAGAAAGGTAAGAGCATCGGATGGAGATAAAACGTGACATGTCTGAAAGCAACTCCCATAAACCATTGCTGCGATACAAGTCAAAATAAAGAAAAAACAAATCAGTAAAGCGGAGGATGTTGAGAGGAGAGAGAAAAACATTGGTGACATCCACAGTTGAACTAAAAGCAGCAAAAGAAATCAAGGCCTATAGCCTACTGCTGCAACACACTAAAAATTAAAGTCAAGCAAAAAATGCAGTGAGGGGGAGGATGTTGAGAGGAGAGAAAAAAGCATTGGTGACATCCACAATGGGACAAAATGCAGCATGCAAAGTGGAAGACATTGAGAGGAGAGAAAAAAGCATTGGTGACATGCACTGTGGAACAAAATGCTGCAAACGAAGGTAAAGGTATAAGGAATAAAATATTTGGTGACATACAAGTCACAAAATGTTGTAGGCAAAGGTAATAGCATCGAGGAGAGAAAACATATTTGGTGACATCCATAGTGTCATAAAATATTGTAAACAAACGTAGGGGCATTGAGGAGAAACAAAGCATTTGGTGACATCCATAGTGTCACAAAATGTTGCAAGCAAAGGAAGAATGATTTAGGGGAGAAACAAAAGCATTTGGTGACCACCATAATGTCACAAAATGTCGCAAGCAAAGGAAGAAGGATTTAGGGGAGAAAAAAAAGCATTTGGTGACAGCCATAATGTCACTAAATGTCGCAAGCAAAGGTAACAGCATTGAGGGGTAAAAAAAGAATTTAGTGACATCCATAGTGTCACAAAATGTTGCAAGTAATGGTAGGAGCATTGAGGTGAGAAAAATAGCATTTGGTGACATGTCACCATGTCACAAAATGTTGCAAGCAAATGTAGGAGCATTGAGGCAAGAAAAAAAGCATTTAATATCATCAATAGTGTCACAAAATGTAGCAGGCAAAGGTAATAACATCGAATAAGATTATTTGATGTTTATTTGAAAATGCAATATAAATTTTTATACGCAATAACAAAAAAAAAAAAATCAAATTCAATAAGGTTAATCATTGCAGGTGAATTTCTCCGAAAATGATCACACTGTTTCACTTTTCCATGTCCCAAAAGTTGATGACAAAAGGCAAAAGTTTGATTAGCAAATCCGCTTGCGCCAAGAAGTCCCGCATGAGCCGTGTATGAGTGAAGGCTGACAAAGCCAGCAGTCCCAATGTGGAGAAGGCACTTATACGGTGCATGCGAGCATTACCTTGAAGCCTTTGTTTGTTTGGAAGAGTCACCGAGACCAATCACTATGATGATGAGGAGGATGAGGAGGTGCAAGAGGAGAGAGGAGAACAGAAACAACAGAAAGATAACAACAGAGGCAGACAACTAAGAAAAGATCATCAAAGACAGTCAAAATTATAATTTATTAATTGATTACAATTAATCTATTAATTGTAACTTATAAATTTATCATAATTGATTATTTATAATTCAATTTTTTTAATTGATTATAATCAATTAATCAATTGTAATTTATTATTCAATCATAATTAATTATTCATGATTAATTAATTATAAAAAAAAATCATTTTTACTAGGACTAACAAGACAGAGATTGTGCAAGAAATCACTGCAAATAACCTGTCAATACTCAAGATCCTTATGCCCTATGCATTGAAAAAAATAAGCATTCCAAACCGGTATGTAAACAATAAAGATTTTCATTTAAATCTCAACAGAAAGAATAGGCCAGGTCAGAGAATTATGTCAACAGCAAAATGAAAAACAGTGCCAAGGGAAATCATGGGAAACAAAACAACTGTACTTTTTAGTGGAAATACATGTCCACAATTAATACTGTTTCAAAGATTTTTTTAAATATTAAACTGCATGCTTTTTTTCAAGTGTCACAATTTTTTTTTTGTTAAATATCACTAAGAATATCTTCATTTGTCTATTGATGGACAACATAAGACACAGCATAGTATAATATACACCAAGGGGCAGATGTGGGAGTTTCCGTAATATGTAGACCAATACAAGTAAACCCTTGGTAAGGTGCAGAGAAGTCACACCTAAACACGTTTTTGAAAAGAATACCACTCTGAAAATCTCTGTGCATCAAAAATGTTGAAAGAGCAACAGATGTTCACACAAACACACACTTTAACCATGAACTCAATTTCACTATTTTACATCTGGGGAAAAATACATAGGCAGAAGCCTATGGAGATTCTTTCCCTTCAAAAGTATATCAAGATAAGACTTAACCCTTGCCTGCTGAATTGCTGGCTGTAACCTACCCTGTCAACTGCATTATTTGGTTAATACCAACGACAAAATCAACCATCAGGGATCTAGGGGCACAGCTTGAACTTTGAGGAGCTACCTCCAACATGCCACATGTAAAAAATGAAGGTCTAGGGGGGTCTTCAAAAGGGAGCAGCTTTGGGTCAAGTACAGGCTCTCTTGGACTAACTCAGCCAAATGGTCATTAACAGGTCAGCAAGTACAGACATATATTTCCTGGCTATGCACAGCAGGTTAGTTAGCGTCAACCAGATATTTCTGGGTATCGCAGGACAGGATCTTAGCCAGGATTTAGAAACTGGATGCCCAAAATTGGCAATTTTAGAATTTTTGGGCATCCAAATTATTGAGGGGAACAACAATATACTTAGATTTCAACCATAAACATGTTTTAAATTATCAAAATAAAGCATGATATCCTTATACAATGCCATAAGAATTATATGGAGATGAAATAATTCAATTATATGCTTGAGATTGACATTTTAAGAAATTCCTGAGGGGTGCTTTTTAAGGGTTTGGGTGTCCAAAAAACAGTGTTTAGATGGATTTCAAAAATCTTTGCATCCTTGTGTTTCAGACCAAAGTAGCCATAGTATTGGTAGGATTAACCGCAAGTTAAGATATTTTAAAAAGTGTTATCACTTGTCTGTTTGGGGAAATAACGTAGTTAAAAACAACTGTGAGCTGAAAAATAACAAATTATTGTCATTCCTATATACTCTATGATGTACCTAATACTTTCATCTGGTCCTTGGACACCTCAATATTCAGGGGAAAAAAATCGCTAAGTGTACCCTACCGAGTATGCTATGTGGTTGTCTACCTATATTCATTCAACTGCACCGCATAAGAAACAACTGTGCATAGCTCCTCTATACTACCAACTTTCTTACAGAGTGATAGCTACCGCTATATACTGTCCCTATATACTGTCTCTCTATGTGTATGGTACTCCCCAATATTACTAACCAAGACATGCCACAAAACCCTTTGATATGATACTCCAAAGAAAAATCACTTGACCTTTCAACAGACTTAATTCAAACACAACTCTGATTCTATATATAATTCAAAAACATAGTCATTTATGTAGATAGGCTTGTTTGAAACTTGCCATAATATTGTATCTCATTTTGAGCAATTTTATATAAGTTTGATAAATGAAATAAACATTGCCCATTTAAATAACAAATTAATGTTCTAATCCAAAGCATTTCAAAGCAAATCTAATAGAATTGTGAGTCAAAATGATAACTTTAGCCTCCCATTGAAATAAATGATATATGATAATGAAGGCCATGTGATTTTTCATTTGAACACTCCTTGAGGATCATGTACTGTATATCATGTTAATATTGCAGCAGTTTAATTAATGTGCAACCGTGGAGTCCCCATTTATTATAGTGCACACCATTATTGGAATTTCCGTTCCCTGTGCCAGTAATGTACAACACGCTTGTATGATAGCTTGTCATTCACCATCCTGTTAACATAAATTAAACTGCGCATCAGAAACAGCTGCCTGCCAAGCACATTACTTCATATGTGCAAAATTAACACGGTATACAGTTTCACACATGAGGAACCATATATCACACATGGAGAACCATATGTCTGACATGAGGAACCTTATGTCACACATGAGGAACCATATGTCACACATGAGGAACCATATGCCACACATAGGAACCATATATCACACATGAGGAACAATATGTCACACATGGGGAACCATATGTCACACATGAGGAACCATATGTCACACATGAGGAACCATATGTCACACATGAAGAACCATATATCACACATGAGGAACCATATGTCACACATGGGGAACCATATGTCACACATGGGGAACCATATGTCACACATGAGCAACCATATATCACAAATGAGGAACCATATGTCACACATGAAGAACCATATATCACACATGAGGAACCATATGTCATATATGAGAACCATATATCACACATGAGGAACCATATGTCACACTTGAGCAACCATTTGTCGCACATGAGGAACCATATATCACACATGGGAAACCATATGTCACAAATGAGGAACCATGTCACACATGAGGAACCATATATCACACATGAGGAATCATATATCACACATGAAGAACCATATGACACACATGAGGACCCATATGTCACACACCAAGGAACCATATGTCACACAAGAGCAACTATATATCACACATGAGGGACAATATATCACACATCATATTTCAGCAGTCCAATTCTGCAGAGACATGCTTCTGCACTCCAAGATCACCACAACCATATCTTACCTCGCCCACGCCAGCGATCCTACAAAAGTTTAAACTGATTTTCGGGGGAAGAATTTAGCCACGTAAAGAGGACAAAATAATGACATAACTTAAACAGTACATGAAACAAAACAGAACTGAACAAACATATTGCAAGCTCTCTATGCACAATGATACATAGAAGCACACTTAAAAAACAGAAACAGTACATTGACTGTAGCTTTTAAAAATCCCATCATGCAAACTTCATTCACTTAATCAATGAAATTACTTGCAAACATCTATAAATTTAAATGCAGTATAAATGCAAATAAGCATAAACATAAAGCTCAAAAAGCTATGAGCACATTCTGATGTAATTGAGCATGACAAGAAATGGAATAAAGGAAAATGGGTCATATCAAAAGCAGTGAACATTTTGCAAAATCTGCATGTAGCATTTGCATTCCATGCACTTGCATGATTATTAATCAAAAAATGATTGTTACAACAAATGGTTCACTTAAGGATTTCTTAATGGAATACACTCTCCAAATAGAGGGATAGATTTCTTTAACCGAAAACCTAAGCCAACTAAGCCACAGGAGGTAATGTTTCAAGAGAGCATTCCAACCAAAAACAATTAATCAGTGGTGAATTTACCTTTCAACCTTTCCATGTTCTACAAACAACAAGTTAGTGAATATTTCTTATGTTGTATGATTTTGCAGCAGGACTTTCATACCTGTCAACATTCAACCATCCAAAATCAGGAGAATTCACACAGTTCGCTGTTGGGACCTATTTTTCAGCATTTTGTTTAGTTCCAATCATGGCCATTGGGGGTCAGATTAGTAGGTTAGCTTAGGATTGGGCCATTATATGTTACAGCTAGTTGTAGGGGCCTCTTTTGTGGCATTGTATTCAGTTCCAACCCTGGCCACCAGGGGTCAGGTTAGTAGTTTAGCTTAGGATTGGGCCATTATATTTCACAGTCTAAAGTCTCATTACTCTATTTGAAGATTGCATCCCATGTTTTAAGTAGGTAAGCATGAAGCTGCCATGCACACACATACCTCCTTCTTCCTGAAGGAGTCCACCTCCTTATTGAATTCCCCGAGCCTGTCCTCAAATGTTGATATTTTCTTCCTGAGCTCATCCTCTGCGTGTTCTCTTCGGTTCTGGATGCGGGTGACACTGAGCTCGAAGACTGTGCGGATGTGTTCTGGCCAGTGGAATACAGTGCTGTTCAGCTTGATGTCTTCATCTAGAAAACAACAGCAACCATAAAGGTAAAGTAACAAAGATCTTTTTGAAAGAAAATATTGAAAGAATAAATGATAAGCAGAACCCAGCCCACAATTCTCTTTCAAATATTATTGTGAATGCTGCCATACTTTACTCACTAGAGATTGTTAAAATTGTCACATCTGCAAATTTCAATTTTTAAGTATTACTCCAAGCAAAAGTGGGTAAATGGACAGAATAAAAGCAAAAAAAAATTTGACAATGGTTAATATAAAAAAAAGTGATATACAGTGCTTTTAAACTTTTAATTCCTGCACCAAATGCCTTGGCAGACCAGCCATAAAACACGAATGGACGCCTGATTGCCCCGCAATTTCCTTGACATGGATGCATGGATGACCCTTACAACTGAACATAGCTTTGATTCGCAAGCTACGTGGGTCATTGATGTGCCTGGCTTTTTTGTGATAATTCATCCATGGGTGTTTGTAGAACCATGCACTGGCAGTTGTCCGGTCGACTGGTGCAGTAATTAAATGTCTGTACTGTACTTGGAAGTTAAATGTCAAATGATAAATGTCTACTGAGGGATAGCTTACATGGTAGGATGGCGTAGTCCAGTAAGAAGTGCAGCCTCTGTGCAGCTTCGTCTATCTCCTCCTTGAGTTTGCTGACCGTGACATCCTGGGAGTGTTTTAGGTAGATCTGGAGGTCCACAAGAGCCTGGGTATTGTCAGGCATCTCGCTGACTTTGTCCGACATCTCATCGTAACGGCGGCAGATACTGGCAGAAGAGGAAATTTTCATTTTGAAATTTCAAACCCAAAGTGAACAATCATAATTATGATCTCTTATTTATCTCTTATTTATTTATCATATAAATTATTCTTTATGTTTTGTTTTTTTTCTGTTTTTGGAGAAAAAGGTAACATGCCCAAAAATAAACAATGATATCTATGTTGTGTATTTATTTATTTATCAATTCATAGGTCTATTTTTTCTATTTCCCTTTTCTTTTTGAAATAATGCTTTGAAAATTCAAACCCAAAGTGAATAATCGTAAATATGATCTCTATATATTCATATATCTATTCTTTATATTTATTTTTCTTTATGTTTTTGTTGTTGTTTTTTTCATTTTTGTAAAAAAAAGTGTAACGCCCAAAAATAAACAATGATATTTATGATTTCTATTTATTTATTTATTTATTATTAAAATTCATTAATTTATTTATCTATTTTTTTCGATTTCCTTTTTCTTTTTGAAAAAGTATTATTATCAATTGAAGAAAACTAGCAAAGGAATAAAATCAATTTCAATCCTTAGGGTCTATACTCACGCCCTATTCAACTCCCTGTTCTCGTCCACTTCAAAGTTGACAAGCTTGTCCCGTAGCTTTTGTGCTCTGGCGCAGAGTTCCTGATTGAGCACACCGCAGTCAAGGCAAAACATGCTGAGGGGCACCGTCACACGCAGTAAGGCAATGTTCTCCTTAAGGCTCTCATATTTACTGATTTCCTACAAGAGAGGGAGAGAATTCCATTCAAATGAACTAGAGATAAATAAGGACAACTGTGACATCATGCCAGTGAAAGGAAGGTAAGGATAGTATTTTAATTTTGCTGACATTACAATAGGGTGAGAAATATGAAGTACATATCAAGCCTATATTGCTATTTTTTGTCAAATACACAATCAAATTAAGCCAAATCAGGTATCTAGTCCCAATGATTTGGTTTCACATAAGGAAAATTGATAACAAAACTCACTGCCTGATGCATCCATAACAGTCCATGAAGAAAACTGGTGGCCAATAAGATTTGGGATATCTGATACAGCAAAATGAAGCAAGATGGATTGCACAGGGTTTCTAACATCAAGAATTTGGTGAATTCAATTTGCAAAAAAGTTCACTTTAACATATTGATACTCATACTAAAGAGAGAGGCTATTTCAACAGTGCGTATCATAGTGTGCCTAGGATAAAGTTTGTATTACTTACTGCTTCATAGGAATCGAGGGAATGTCTTTCCTTTAGAAAGGTGGAGACATTCTGCTCAGCCTTATTGTTCAGCAGTTCAGCATATTTCTTGTATGTGTTAAGGTACCTGAAGCAAAAGAACAATATGTACCGAAAAAGAGCAAAAAGCAGTAAAATAAGGGTAAGAAGTGGAAAAAGATAAAAGTTGTCATTATAAAGCCACCTTCCAATGCTCTTTCAAGTCTGTTCCACAATGAATTCTCGATCATTTTCCCCATTGGATTCTGAGGTCAACCTCTTCACTTATCAAACACATGTTCTAACAAAAAACTGACAAGTTTTAAACTCACTTTTGTGGTCCAATCGTATTTCCCTTGAATATGAGCATAGCTTTGTCCATGAATTCTGTAACGAGGTCCTCCTCTAGCTTGACGGATCTCAGCAGTAACCTTTGACCTCTCATATCTGGGAACATCTGACATTCCACCTAAGAAAAACAAGTGGGTTGGTTTAAAGGATCTATATTCATTTTGAAAATAACTTATGAGTTATGCTTGAATTGGAAAATATTTGAAAAAGAGTTGTTAGTACATTTCTGATCAACATTTCTCCTTGAATTTTATTTTTCTGAAAACTGCTTTACAAGAGAGATATCAACAAGATTGTCAGACGGTTTTGGCTGATACATACACGAATGGGTTTAACCCATTAATGCTTGAAGTGGTCAAAAGCAGCCTGATGAATAAGGTAAAAGATTTAAGGCAAATGCACAGTATTTCAATATTTGAAGGTAAAATGTAAGTCAGAATACTACCATAAACTCTTCTTTAAATATGTTGTAAACTAACTCTTAATTCTTCATTAAATCATTTATGAATGAAGTGTCATTGATCCAAAATATAATTTCTAGAGGAACTCTTATAAATGAATGATTTATCATTTCAGACATACAAACTATAAGAATAACTGTCCAAAATAGCAATTCCAAAATTTCAGCTCCTCCAGATTTAGCTACTCAGCAACTTCAAATCCTTATACCAACTACATTTAATAGCCTATTATGTCAAAAAGGGCATTTTACACTTCAGCCATGTCCTAGAAGATGGTTTGGTAGAAGATTTGGTTACTACCCCCCAAAAGTTAAAATTGAAAATTCTTCATAGAAATTTTTGCCTGTCCAAAAGTGAGGTTTTGAGGAAAGTGCCTATCCAAAAGACAAGCTGGACGGGTCCTGACTAAGTCCCTGTCAGACAGTTAGAAGATTACCCTACCCTTGGTAGGCCTTCGTCAGGATTTTGAAAGTGGGTGCCCAAGAAGGGGTATCTTAAAATGTTTGGGCATCCTATATTTTGAGGGAAACCATAATATCTTCAATTTATAACCATTAGGAAACATTTTCCTATTAATAAACTGAATAACACCTTTAAGTTATGTCCTAGCATTTGCATTAAAGTGGAAATGTCAAAATCACAAAGGAATCTGGGTGTTCTAAAGTGGGATTTTTGAGTTTTGAGAGTTTCGGTGTCCAAATGCCACCCAGACACCCTGCTGGCTAAGGCACTGAACCTACCCTTGGGAGGCCTTCCCCGCTAGCGATGATCTCTGAGAAGCAGCGGAGGATGATGTCTCGGCACTCCCTGAACGGAGGATCAAAGACGATCTTCGGTTCCTCCACTCTCAGCTTGATGATGAGAACCTGTGGCATGACATACTTCAGCTCCTGAAACTCACTGCCAAAATCATTGCCCTCCTGAAATAGCCACATACCAGATTAGTGCAAAGATATTGGTTTCATATGTATAACTCATTGTTGATCACAAAAAGTAGAATTTAAATAGGAATTTTCCTAGTTTTAGCTAAAACTGAAAATCTTTCTAGAAAAACTTGACTTATTTATAAGGTTTTGCTTGCAATTATGTTTAAAAATCAGGACATATTAATTGAAACACTCATTTTCACAGTGAGTTACTAAACACACTATTTCATTACAGAACAACTGAAATAATTGACATGTATAAAGGTATAACTCTTCAATTCAATATTTTTTCATTACTGGACAATGTAAATAACTGGGAAACACTGAGGAGTACTGGGTGAATATGTGTAGAAAAAAATGGTGATTAACCCTTATGCTGCTGGTTGCTAAATTTGCCAATACAAATGATGCAAAAAAGCTGAAAAATGAATGAAACCCTGATATATGGGTACTAATCTGAGAGTACTCGCCGAGAGCTATCCAATGAATATCAGCATGACTAGGTTTAGATGGTTTTCAAAAATCTTGTACTTTATACAAAAGTAGCATTAGCATTAGAATGGTTATGTAGAGATGTTTTTCACAAACTATGTGGCCTAGGAATATGACTACACAGTGCTTACCTTGTGAACCTGAAAGAATTCTAGGAAATCTGCCAGAGAATTGATGACCATACTGCGCAGCTGGATGGACATGAGGCCCGCCACGCAGGAGAAGAATTCCTGCACCAAGTCGGTGGAATCGTCATCGTTGGGAGGCACAAGGAACTGCCAGTACTCCTTGTTATCTATGAAGGCTTTAGCACAAGCAGGTATCCAGCTGAGTAAGAAAACAGTAAGAAAAGCTCAACCTTTATGCTGCTGGTGGCTAAATTGGCCATTACAAAAGTATGCATAAACCCTGAAAAATGACTGAAAACCTGGCACGTTGGTACTCATCTGATAGTACTCAGCAAGGGCTAACCTATGAATACCAACATGACAGGGATTACACGGTTTTCAAAAATCTTTGCGTCCTTATGCTTTAGGCAAAATTAGCCTCAGCATTGGAAGGGTTCATTCAATGACAGAAGGGAATTTCAATTTTCAGCATTTTTTCTGCCATATTGCACCTAATTTGTGACTAGCCAGTTGTTAGTAGTGGCGGAAACCAGAGGTTCTGGTAAAAACCACCAATACCCCAAGCTACTGGTAACTATCTTACATGTCCCAGATGGGATGACAGAAGTTCACATCGATACATTCCCTCTATGGTCAATCTTATCATCTATCATAACAATGGTAGAACTTAAATAAAAATATGGCAAGAGCAATCAAAAGAAAAATTGCACTGATGAAGGAACTGCTCATAAAGATCTGAAGGAAATATCAGATGGTTTCTCGATTACGAGGATTGGTTTTACATGGGGTATTCAATGCATAACAGAATAATACCCCCTTTCTGTGCCTTTGGCCTGATCAAATCTACCACTGAGAAATCCTTTTTTATTTCAATTATACAAATGTTAGGTGTTCTTCATTTGAACAGGTGCAATTCATTTTGCTTACCCGTTTATGAGCAGCTTAGCTGTTGAAAGACTTTAAAATGTACTATACTCTGAGAGTGTTTCCCTTATCCATTTATTTGATTTACAAATATATCAACTTTAGTTAGTAACACATATCTTGATTATTCCAATTTGAATTTTTAATATCCAATTATCCTTGCCCTTGATGCTTTAATAGGGTGACAGTTAACCATGCCAACATTCAAGAACTGCATTTCCTACTGAAGTACAGTGAAACCCCTTTATAAAGTGACCACATGTGGGACCGCGGCCACAACTGGTCAACTTAGAGGAGGGGTCAACTTAGAGGGGTGGTCAACTTAGAGGGGTGGTCAACTTAGAGGGGTTCACTTTACTAAAATAGAACTAATGGTAAAATTGGTAAGGGCAAAATGTGGTCACTTTAGAGGAGTGGTCAACTTTGAAGGCTTCCACTGTACTGTGAAAATGCTCAAGCTGGTCAAAATCTTTTCTTTTTCTTCTCTTTTTTTGAGCATTTTTGAATTTCCATTGAGGAGTTTATATTTGGAATTTCGTTTTTCATCACTTTTTCTGTCATATTGTGGTTAATTTGTGACTAACAAGTTGTAACTGGTGGAGGAAACCGGATTACCCTTTGAAAACCACTACTAAACCCCAAGTCACTGGTAACTTTCTAACATGCCCAGGGTGGGATTCGGAACCCGGACAGTGGTGAGAGACAGCTAGCAGTCAGCGGCAATGCCTTAGACCACAGGGCCATCAAGGCGGTCCCTTGAGGATTTTGAATATACTCACCTTTTACAGAGGACATCATGAGCCTCCCAGCACTGCTTCTTCACCAGCGACTCAAACTCAGCAGGAAGCAAGGGCAGATCAGCAGACATCAGTTCCTTCAGGTTCACAAATCTAAGCTGGCTGAATCTGACCAACAGGGAAAAGAAGTACCGATGGTTAAAAAGAGTGAAAGGACTCAACTTCAGAATTATATTTGAAGAAATGCCAATTATTTCAGTCATTCTATACTTAAACAGGGCAACTTGTTCCTTCCTGAAAAACTGTGGTGACCAATTATTTCATTAAGCTGAAGAGTCATATTTTTACAAATGAATGGCTTTTATAACGACTTGAATAACATTTTGCCAAATAAGCCATTATGCTTAGACCTGATTGGTGAGATTATTGAATACTTGGGTAGTATCATGTCAAGGTGTAGTCTTCACTCTTCACTAAGACCTTGGTCGATATGAAGGTCAGAGGGGACGCTAAGGTTTTTGTGTCTCTGCCTTACAATTAAAGTCCATGTAAAAGTATAAAAAATAATAATATGAATTTCTGTGGAAACTTTCAAAGACAGACTTGATAAATTTCATGATCTGTTCATCTTTTTGATTGACAGAAAATTTTGAAATTATCATATTTTGATTTCATGAAATGATCATCTTTTTGTACCGACTTTTCAGTATAATAATCTACAAAAGCACTCAAATAGTCATAGTTATAATAGTTAAACATTAACTAAAATATATTAATTAGATGAGTCTCCTCAACTTCAGAGACAAGAAAAGAGGTGCACACAAAGTAAATCGGTGATCTTTCAAGTTTGTTATCTGAGTAACTCTCGTTGTCAACATTGATGTTGTTTATGTCATTTTTTTTACAAAAACATCTTATCAGCTTTTTTGTGATGTTTTTTGTGCAAAAGCATCTCATTAAATATACTATTTAACCTTAATCAGCAAATGCATTAGACGAGACATGTTTATAGCCAATCCTGTTAATTGCTCTGGGCATGCAGCAAGCATGATAAAAAACACAGTGGTTCGTCATTACGTAATTAACTATGCATACATGATAACATGCATATGTTATAGTCATGTCAAGAAGTAGTTTCATTTGATTTATAGATCCTCACATATAATGTGCAGAGGGTCACAAATTCCCTCATCCTACACCAGTATTCCTTGCAAGAAGTATAATTCTTGTTCTTATCATTTCTTTTGCCTAGATTGCACTTGTTGTTATTCATTCATACAGGGAGCAGGGGTGTCCAGCTGTCGCATTTTCCTACTAGACTCAAAACATGCGACAAGGCACACCTTTGATCACTGTTTAACCAAGGAAATTATCAGGAAATAATTCAGTCTATTAAATGTTTCACTTAAAATTTTGAATGCACATTGTAACTAGAAAACGTGTAAACTCAATTAGTTAATACCGCCTATTGATTGGTCTAGGTTTTCATTATTGCTAGAAAGGCTGATGACAATATTTTAACTGAGCATCGCACAGCGCCAACAAAACTTGCTGTGTTCCAAGACTAATGTCTGTGCTCCAGAACTACATTATTTGGAGACCCCTGGGTAGAGAGGGCTTTTAGTTGACTTCAGGTAGCATCAAAATCACCAGGGCTAATTGGGATGCTGTAGGCATGAATATAAAGAGCTCCTCTTATGATTGTAAAAGATAATTTCTGTACTCACTGGTCAAACCATATATTTTGCAGCACAAGCATCATCTTGTTGCAGATAAAGAGATGCTGACTGTCATACTCCTTGGCCTGATGGTAACTTTCATGCCATGGCACTGGTGCTCGAACCATCCTGGAGGAAATATATGAATAAAAAATATAAAAAGAAATATATAGTAATATAAAGATATATATATATATATTTAAACACACACACACATATATATATATATATATATATATATATATATATATATATATATATATATATATATATATATATATATATATATATATATATATATATATATATATAGGACCAGTGACAGAAGAAGCAAGGTATAATCAAGATTTCAAAGTATTAGTAATAGGTTCCAATCAATGAACAAAACTTCTGATGTGCACAATGTTCAACATTAACTCATCTTAAGAAAGAGAAAAAATAAAACATGAATGTGAATACCAAAAAGGCTTATTCCAAGCTATGTTTGTGTATAAGTCCCACCTCATCTCTCGCTCATCAAAGAATTTCCAAATACTTATCTCAAGTAAATGCTTTTTTGTAGAGAATGTATGTGCATCATGCCGAGTCTACTTTTGTCATAGGCACAATATCGCAAAATTATTTGAGACTTACCTAAACCCTGTCAGGTTGATATTAATTGGAAAGCTGTTTCTGAGTACTATTAGATGAATACCAATGTGCCAGGGTTCCCATATTTTTTCCACTTTTTTCAAATAATTTTGTTTTCCCTAAATTAGCCACCAGCAGCATAAGGGTTACGTTTTAAATTATACAAGCCTTGTGTATAATCAAACCTAAATATATTATACCCAGATGTGTCATGGCTTTTCAGGTATGATCATAATTCTATCATTCTTAATCATCAATATACCATGTATTCACTCACCTTTGAGGGAAAGGTTTTGGTGTCCATGTTATATGCAATCTTTCTTTTTCACTGGGGTCTTTTAATATATAATCAACTGAAAGAAACATATCAAGTTGATATTAGAATATACACATATAATAGTAAAAAGAAAAGGATCACATTTCAGGTTTATTCAAATGGAATAAAGGCAAGTTTGCTGGATAAGTCAATACATAGACTTTGGTAAATTAGCAGAGTCATCAAAAATGAATGGGGATGTCATGGGAAGGTATTCATGGAAATCTGAAAAGTCTTACAAAAAAGCCTCCTTTTAACCACAGGTCTGCTACAAGTCTACCACTAGACCCATAGAAGACATATTTGATGTTTCAATTTTCACTGTCTGACCAATGGTCAGTGGAAGGCCCATGGCAGACCTGTGGTTGGCCATCACCTCCATTCTACCACAGGTCTGCCATGTGTCTACCATGATGTGTGGTTATAATGTGGTAGATATGTGGCACTGCCTAGGTTATGTGGTTAGAATGGGGTAATTACATGGTAGACTCTAGGTGTCACTAGGCACACTTATACCACAGACCAAACTTGTTTCTGCCACACATGTGGCACAAATTGTTCCATTTTTTTTGAAAGGGACTGGAGAATGTAAGATTTCTTGCGATATCTTTCAGACAGTGCAAAACATCTAAATATCTTGTACAATCATTCTCCAATGAATTTGAAAATAAATAAAAGGTCACCAAAACATTCTCATTACATGAGAATGTCATCATCTCTCAATAATTCCTAGGGCCTGCCCCGAAGGCCGTGTGGTCCAAGGCATTAATTGCCACTGACTGCTATCTGTCTCCCACAGCTGCCCAGGATCAAATTGTGGCTGGGGCATATAAGAAAGTTGCCAGTGACTTAGGTTAGGCAAGGTTTTTTGCCAGCTACTGCAGTTTCCTCCACTTCTTGCAACTGGCTAGTCAAGACTTAGTCTCAATATGGCAGGAAAAGTGACAAAAAATCTTTCCTACAGTTCTTACCTATAGCTTTCCTTAAGCTGAATTCATGATCTGAGTCCACTTCCTGGGTGAGTTCTAGTACCATGTTATCATACTTGCTGAGGAGGGTGGTTGGAATGAAGTTTCTGATATTCTCCATCTGGTCTGGTGGTTTGGGGGCGAGCATCTCTCGTTTGATACCTCGCTCTATGTAATAATAATATCTCTGTGCGAACAAGAAGAAATGGTATATATTGAGGATGTAGATTGAAATTTTATAAATGTTGTGATTATATTCAATACCTTTTATTAATGTGTTGGAGAATTAATGCTCAAACCATTGTCTTACAGTTATGTAAACGTTTTAATCTGAAGAGAGGTATTTACATTTTAACTCTTCGTCCAAAACACAAGAAAGTGAAAACCATCTTAACACTATCATGTTGGTATTCATTGGATAGCTGAGTACTCTCAGATGAGTACCCATGTACCAGGGCTTCAATCATTTCCCAGTTTTTTTGCATCATTTTGTATTGGCCAAATTAGCCACCAGCAGGATACGGGTTAGGTGTATCCTGAACCTTGTATTACAAATGGACTACCTGCACATTTCAGAAATAGAGGATTCACAGATATCTTAAACAGAGTATTGATGATATACCTCTTCTATTTCAAATTTGGACATTTGGACATCATATCCATATGTCTGATTCTCATTAGGCCTAAAAAATTGCTTGTTTCCTGTAACGGTCCGAAAAAATAGGGTATGTAGGAAGTTTTTAAAAAATTTGAGG
>OZ012685.1:17558933-17573933 GCA_963942565.1 Maea johnstoni
CCATTTAAAGGAAATGAATATTTTTATGCCTTAGCTCAGCAAATACCAGTATCATGTTGATTCGCCAGACATTCTTTAATGAACAAAGACATTGTAAGCATTGTATGTCATTAAAATGATTTTTATCTACATTTTTGAAATTTCAGTACTATCATGAATAGGTCACCCTAGTGATTAGCTAGAAACTGAAGGTAAAAGATACATTTTCTAAGGTAATCATGTTTTTGTATACTCTAGATAAATGCTTTTGCAAACAAAAAAGGTAATCAACAAATTTGACAAATGAAGAAGAGATGATGTCAAAGGAACAATACATTTATATCATTTCGTATGTATTGTCCATGTGCCCCTGCTTTCTCTTAGGGCTTATGCCTACAATTGAACCTTAATCTTAGAAATGTGTTGTCTGCAACAAGTCAACGGATATAAATCTTCTAGATATCTGGCAATATAAAGGCTCCAGGCATTCTTTCACTTCTACCATGCCTTGTCATGCAAAGAACAGGAAATATCTTCTAATGTTCCATGTCAACAGGTTATTCTTAGAAATAGATGAAATGCTTTCAGAATATTCTGGTGATGTATGGTAATAAAATAGAAACCCACCATGATAGGTTACACCAGTAATTAAAGAGCTTCAACACAATATGAAGTTACGAACCTTTAATAGTCATTATCATTAAAGAAGTAAATAAATGCAACAAATTGTTAATCAATATACGGTATTAGTCAGGCATACTTATTATACCAGGGTTCTGGAATAAGTAAACTTACGAAAAATTGTTTATCAATAAATCCTTAAAAGTATTATAACCATTTCACCATTTAACTATTTGCTGTTCAATTAAAAACAAAGTTTCCCTCAATTAATTCCTTAACCCTTATGCTGCTGTTGGCTAATTTGGCAAATACAAAATGATGCAAAAAACCTGAAAAATGGCTGGGTCATAAAGCCTCACAATGTTATAACAATTTGAGAGCTGTCTCAGGTTGATATAAATATACACAATAATCATTGTGAACCATTTCCAGTTTTCTTTATAGAAAATAGAATAATCTATCCCTAAAAAGCCTAAAGCATTATTCACTTGCATTAAGGAACAACCAATTCCAAAAGCCTTGCATCCAGCACTGGATGTGAACTGTTTATTTCAATATCACCGAGCCTCTCTAGCTGGCTGTAAGAATGAGGGATGGATAATACTGTTCTGCATGCAATCCCTTCATCAAATATTCAGTTAGACTACTGGCTCCAAACACAACTTATATAATTAAAGGCACTGTGATCATGAGGCCGATCACTGATACTTCTAGGAGCCAGGCGATAAGACCTTTAAGTCAAACTGAAGTCAAACATATTCAATCAATAATTTATATTCCTCTTTATTTCACAAGTGTGTGTTTTGCAAGGTCATGATCAAGGAAAGCAAAGCCATTTGTACTTATATTCCCAATGGCTTTGGTTGTATCTATTATCACAATGCTAACAGTAGAGCCTACTCAAGCAAGTATCAATAATTGGTGAAAAAAATAAAATCTAAGTTTGGTTGCGGCTCGCTTGAACAGATGACTGAAATTTGCAAGATGGATACTTTCCAAAATACTTAAATGAATTAATCACTGCTTTTATCAATCTCTTTAATTATACTTCACAATGACAATTTTAAAAACGGGAACGAAAATTGGTACAGCCAGTATGTTGTCAAAAACAGTTCTTTACAGTCTTTCTAGATACCAAATATTTGTCTATAAATGAATTGTCTGTTACAAATTACAAAGAGCAATTATAGTGTACATAAAACCTACCTGATAAAGTGATGACTGTTCTTTATCTGTGGAAGGCAGTGGTGGCAGGCCAGGCAGGCCCTTACTCCTCTTGCTGCTATCGGACATCTAAAAAATACATACAAATAGGTTTCTGTCCACATGACATGTACATCTATAATTATAGAAGAATCATTAAACATGGTCAAAGGCAATTCAGAGGATGTCAAAAACTTGTCGAACTGTTCAAAGAAATAATTTCTTCGTTGATCAAAATAATTCACATTTTTTAGATATATATGAGATTGTCACAATAAGCAACGCCCATTATAGAAACAAAGGCATTAACATGATTTACTTTTATAAAAAAAATCCTAGAGAAATCTGAATAGCATATGATTCAAGGCCACAGCATTCAAACACTAAACTTTCTGCTCTCTGCTGGTGTGCTATGCCTTACGGAAAGAATTGCAACGCATAAGTGAAGATGATAGTTAAGAAATATACATGCTGGCATGGCAATGTGCATCTAATTAGGACATTGGTTACTTATATGCTTGCAAACAATTGAGCAGTGGATAATGTTCTAAAGATATTCACAATATAGTGTTATTCTATTTTTAGATTTTATTGGTTAAACCATAATGCAGTCACAGCTGGGTACTAAGTGCAATTACATGCTCAAATTCAAAATGACAAAAAAATGTTAATCAAACCATGGAATAAAATAACTGTACTTCTTTGAGAAAAAGTGAATGTTCAGCATACTGCAGGTTGTCAAAACAATTTCCGATCTTAAACTGTAGTTAACAATTATACCCTTAACTCAGGGAAGATGTTAGGGTTTGAGATAGAGATCCAAACAAAGAGATATTGACTTTATTAATAACAGCCTTTTCATTCCAAGGTTCTCCTAGAACAAATCATGAATTTCTGTGAAAATGGTGAATACTTATTCAATTAACCAAGTATATACACAGTACATACACAGTATTTACTCACATACAGGGTTTGCCAACAACTTTTAAAGTGAATACATGTTATAAGCAAGACAGGTGCTTCTATGTCTACTTTGAAAGATATGATGGCAAATGCATCAAACATACATCAAACGCTTTTAATTAGAGGTGCAATGGGTGCTAGATACATTGTGAGTGCAAAAAACAAGATTACTGCATGTTATCACTATACAATTTGTAACCATTTTGTGATGGAATGATAATTTACCTTCTTATGCTTTGCTGTTCTAATGCCACCCTTAGATGAAAGATCAGAAATTCTCAGTTTAAGTATTTATCATCATTATCAGTTTTCTCTATAATTGTTATACATACCTATCTATTTTAAAATTTAGTAAACTTAAGCAATTAATCATTCAAATATCATATTTCAGGTAACTTAGTATATAATTAGCAGCACAAGGTGGATTACAAAGAAATTGTTTGTGAAGCCGGAAGAGACCCAAGCTCAAGACCCAATGGATCATTTATTGACACTCATATAAGAGGTAGATTTTTTAACCTTTTGCCCATCTATATTTTTGGCCAGGCTCTTGCAACCCAACTTATGAGACAGGATTTATCTTTCCCCTCTGCTTTCACAAGGTCTGTTTGCTAATTGGAGCTTGAATATGTATTTCGCTATGTACTAGAGCTGCACTCACGGAGGGAGATCAACTCATGAGCACACCACTCGTTTGACTCATGAGCTCATGAATTCACGGACATTCCAATTTTCCAAAGAAATACTTATTTCCAGCCCAGCTATTAATAAATAAATAATTTTTGGTAGAGATTCATTAACATTGCTATGTTTATTTAATTTAAAAACGTGCTGTTAAAAACGTGCTGACGAGGTTTAAAGGTCAGAATAACACTCAACACTGCTTGAATGTATACATTGGAGATTGTAAAGAAGACATGACAGCGATAAGCAGTTATGTTTGTTAATAATGTGTGTTAGGTGCTCGGTGTTACATTTGTGTTCCCAACATAGACAAGCTCACTATTTAAACATTTCAGCTCGAGCTCGGCGAGTCTGCCCTAGGGCTCGTGCCACTCGAGTTTGTGAGTGGTGATTGAGTGCAGCTCTACTATGTATGACAAGATTATCCTTATTTTAAACATACATGGATACATGGATACTGATCTCTCTCTCTCTCTCTCTCTCTCTCTCTCCCCCCCCCCCCCCCCCCCACCCTCACACACACACACCCACAAATTTAACCTCAACACACATTCAAAAACTGTTTCATTTGCTTATTTGGAGGCAAAATCATGTGAGGCAACCTTAATTAACTTAACTTGGTGTGGCAGAAATAAGCAGATATATCAGAATTCTTTTATACAAATCATGTCTGTTCTATAACATCAAACTTTTAAGTTTTGCTTTCTAAATTGTGAGACGCATGCAATCTTTAAATAATTAAAAAGCCATATGATTTATAAAGAAGTGCAAACAAATTAAGTGTCAAACCTCATCTACTGTATACATAAATAAATCATGAATGTTGAATAGTTAAATTAGTATCAAGTGCTGTGCAGGATTTCAAAAAGAATTTCACTAAGTGACAATTTGTATGCAATCGTGCCTTTAAAAAAGGTATGTGTATTTACCCTCTGTTCCCCATTTTTATTGGAAATGAATACAAAGCGTTGATGCTAAAACAAAAAAGAGACAATTATAATAATTCAATATATGTTTGTGCTGCATACATATATGGCAAATAACAAATATGGAATGGTTCATTCAAAGCTATAATAAACAGGGCACAACACTAACAGTGAACCGCTGGCCCCAAACCAGTAAAAAAATGGTTTTGGGCCAGTAAAAAAGACATCAACTGGTCCTACAGGGCCAGTAAACATTTGGGGACATTCTTGTTTTCAGGTTTCCTTTCAAGAATGTCCCCAAATGTTTTTAAAATAAATGAATATGAAATAAATAAAAAGGAAAAATGTCAGTGAATTTCATGAAATGTTTTTCTTTGCTATATTAAAAAAAATTAAAAATTGTAGGACCAGTAGAGATTTGGCAGGACCAGCAGGGAGATCCTAGATGTTACTAGTCCTACGTAGTCAGAAACATTTTGAGTTAGTGATAGGGCCTGATAAATACTCATTCATGCAGAGATAAAACATCAAGTATCAAATCATATCAATTAATAATTGATATGTTTCCTGAAAACCTTCTTTTTGGACAGGCAAAATATTCCATTTTTGACTTTTTGGGGATATATATAAACACCAAATATGCCGTAATTGCTATTTTGTACAGGCATTTTAAAAATCCTGGCTAAGGCCCTGTACAGTCTCATCCTCGTGGTCACATTTTTCCTAAAATGAATTTTTGCTTCAAATTTCACTGGAAAAATATTAAACACTATTTACCATATTTTACTTGATTTATTTGTTAATATGCAATTTTACATTACAAACTTTTTTCAGCAATTAATTTATTAGTCTGGTTGTTGTATATTTAATAGAAAGAGTTTCAACTTTTAAGATATGTTAGAAACATCCAGCAGTCATAAGAAGTATTCATACCAGTTTATATTCATCTTTTATTTTTCAAAAATAGATTGGTTAGATTTGATGCAGTTTTACAATTTCCAACACAATATCAGTATGTACATAAATGATCTTTGAAAAAAAATTGAAGGTATAAATGTGCATTCCCTACTGGTGTGTGATGATGCCAAAAGATCTACATGCACATAGTATTAATTTTTAATGAAAATGTCAAAACTAGACTTAGGTATATATCATGTGTATTAACAAAAGTGGTGATGCGGCATGCCCAGCAAAACCCACACAGGGTTCAGTGAAAACCTTTTTGTTCGTTCTAAGTACTCAACACACTAAACCTTAATACACATGCTGAACAAATTGTATTGATCTCATTACACAGCGGGGAAGTGATCAAGAATAACATTAATATATACAACATGTTCCATCATGCGGATATATGATTAACAGCACTGCACTAACAATTATTAATATTTCATCATCATAATCAATAATATTATCCCTTGCTTGAAAAAAAATAACTTTTCCACATTCTTATTTCCAAATACAATTCTTAATAAGAATAATAAATAAGACTTGCCATGTAGAAAGTTTTTGAACATCTTTACAGATTTTCATTGACAATATTAAGAAAACTTTCCTTTATTTAAAGGTTTAATAAAATATAATAATAAGATGGTCTCCCGATAGCTGAAACCCCCATGATGGCACATGAAATTGGCTTAGTAGGTGATTTGAAATACTGATACAAATCAATGAGACACTGAAAATCAGGCCTTTCAAAGGGAAAAGTGCCCCATATGAAGAATGACACCTGACCAGTGTCAGTGATATGAGTGACATCAATCACTATTAATCACATCATACTAAAAACTTCTCTGAAATGAGAAAATGGTCAACTGACATCTGGACTTTCTAAATATATATATACATACATCTTGTTATGTAGAATCTTAGAGAGATTTGTTCTACTTTAAAATGAAATAAAACCAAATTGTGTCATGTAGTTTAGCAACTGTAACTGTATATAGATAGGTCTACACATTTAGGCCTATCTAAAAATTATGAAATTTATTTTTGTTGTTTGCAAATATCAATATGATTTATCATAAATAATGCTTAATCCTATGGCAGAACTTATGACTGCAATTGCTTACCTTAGCTCGTTCGAGTGCCATTTTTCACAATAAGCTGATCCAAGTGCTGCTTTAATTCCAAATCAAGGATTTCAGCAAGTTCAAGTTGGATGTAATCAATTGAGACCAGCGAAGGCGACCGTGGAGGCGACTTGAAAGCCAAGTGATAACCTCGTCGAAAGTAAGATAAAAATTCCGGAATGTGTACCAACACTCTAATGATATTTCACGTTATGTTTTGGATACATCCCATTACTTTTGGTGACATTTGTTCTCTGCTGCGAGCCATTACGAGCAGTGTTTACTTTACGCGATGCAAGGTGCGCGGAGTCAAGTCCACCATTTTCAAAGCAACATACGGGCACCTGCCGTTGCTAAGTCGCTCAGCCTCGCTTCCGCATCACATGTAAACTAATGGCTGCCTCCAGACACTTGCAAGTTGGTGTTGTAAGGAAGTTGGTCAACTTTGAGTGAACAGCAGGTAATATGATTTGAAGTAACATCTAAATGATTGTCTTTATGAGTCCAGAAACATACTGGTATCTTACTTTCTAATGTCAACATCAACAAATGTGTAGTGTCTATCCAGATTTTATTTATGATTCATGTATGATACCACTGTACTACACTGCAAGTGCAACACTCAACACTCAACAGTCAATATTTACATTGCATGACATGTACTAATGTTATTGTTGGCCCTACATAGTTTCCCCCAGTTACTGTCAGTTTATATAGTTCCTCTTGCAATGATGAAGGTGGCAAATTTCTCAGTTGTTCCTCACAGCCCCCCCCCCCCCCCATCCCCCAAGTTAACTTAATTGATCAGTTTATTACTCTAGATAGTTCCTGTGACACATGTATATTTTGCATGTATTCCTCCGAATTCTCTGTCAGTTACTGCCAGTTTCAGTAGAGCCTCCTCCAAGGATAAAGGTGGAATTTCTCTCATTTGTTCCTCCCAGATCCCCCCACAGAGTTTTACATTTCATTTTCATTTAGGGTGGGATGAGCAGACTACCTTTCAGAAATGATTACTGGGAAACTTGGGCCACCCCTATCTCTCTGATGGCAAAAAATGGGCCTCCTCCAAATGTCGGGGATAAATCAAAGTGTGTTTATATCCGCTCCCCCCCCCCCCCCCCCCACAAAAAAATAAATAAAATGAAAAATAAAACATTCAAGTTTAAAAGACAAAAATGTGTACCTGATACGAAAATAAACTTGAAATAAAGGATGCAAAATCATCTTAGGGTAGCTTCCCTGTATTTGTATGTTTGTTTTATAAAGTCAGTTTTTAGCTGTTCATGTTAAATTTAAGAATAGTTCAATACCCCACAATCAAAATGAATACTAGGAATATCAAGATGTTAATGCCTAAATAAGGCCCACTTTGATAGAACTATTTATTCAATATTGTGTTAACTAAAATTGACTTATAATATAACCCCAAATTCAGCTTTGGTTTTCCAAAACCAAACAATTGATTAAATGATATGAACCAGTAATAAGTTAACTAATAAGAACACTAGTCTTTATACATGTCCTTGCACAATATTGCAATCATGATTTTCTTTTGATATTTCAGCACAAACTTCTTATAAGATGTAGATCCTTCTGAATGTGCAACATGGCTTAGGATAGTTGTATGGATCAAGAGTGTGCACATTATGAAGCATCCATGTCCTACAGTTGAACCATTTGAGTTCAACATAGGCCAGGCGCCTCAGCTCAGATGTGGCTCTACAGGGAAAGCCACTGTATGTGGGAACTGCGAAACCTGCAGCCTTATTCGCAAAATCAAGCATGTCGAAGAGTGGTTCCAGAGAGTAGGGACCCAGTCCAAAAGACGCCTGGTCCTAGGACTGGTGCGCCGCTTTCACAGTTTGGATTTATTACATTACATAACACAGCTGCTTCAGCCGTTATTAGGCAAAGACTTCACCTATGCAAGGGCGAGGACGAAACCAAGTTTGCAGACCGATAGGGCTACAATGAGTGCTGACAGAGCCCTTAACGCTAACGAGATAGAAAGGGAGCTCTCATCCACTTGGGATTGGTTTCAGTCTTCCAATTACTGGACAAAGTCAAATTTCATACTAACACTTTTGCAATGGTGCGAGGCACATCTTCTGTATATTGTGGGGACTCAGGCCAAAACTCTGCTGGCTTCAGAGAGGAGAGCGAACATACAAATAGGTGAGTGAACTTCTGATCATTCTTGCTTGTCATGCTCATCAGATTTAAGATACAAGAGCAAGATACTACTGCCAACCGCCAAATCTTTTTACAACTTGGCCTTGTTTAGAAAGATTTGTCATTTTATTGGAATTGTTAAATCAACTAAGCGTACATTTCTATAGTCTTAACTTCTACTTTCACAAAGTTTTATCTCTTTCATAAGTTTATGGGGTTAGTTTTCTGATGAGAGATGCATTTAGTATCACAAACTTACCCTCCCAGCAGGGTGTAAGATCTGTACAATGTACATGCTAGGAGTAAGAAACTGCCAAACTTGCTTCCTGGTGATTTCCAATTGATTTTCGGTCCACAATTATGGACTCGGACCATTAAAGTTGAAAATGTGGAGGAGCAATCAATACAGAGGGAAGGTATTTCATATTTTCAATTTTACTTTGTCCAAATTTTATAACAATTTATTTCAGAATTTTTTGTTCAACTTTAAAAAAAACTAGATTGTTATAACAGGGGCATTCCATATCTTCCCTTCAATATTAGGTGTGTCTACGATTTTATAATGGGCCTCATGATAACTGGCCTGTGGCATCCAATCCCTGCACTATTCATATATGAAGGAGGTCTCTAAGACTATAAAGGATTAGTGGAAGTTCCAACGGAAGAATTGCAAAGTGGGCCTGAGCAGGGGTCTCAGGCCGCAGGTGTGAGGGGTGAGGCCACCAAGCCATTTGTACTAATTACATTAATTAGCCAGTGGGAGCTAAGGCTTTGTGTCATATCCCCTTGATTGGATCATCTCGGATTATAAAGCGCTAATTGTGCCCAATTTCAAACAAAACCTTTATCATTTGATAATTAAAATGCATGTTTGAAGCCACCATATTGTAGTATAATTCCATATTTAAAGAAAAGAGCCGAAATACTTCCTACTTGTATCTAAATCCTCTGTCAGATTCTTTGATAAAATTGAGTGTGTTATTCTGCTTTGTGATGGTTCAGACAGTCAAAGTTTGTCTGACTATGAGGAGAACCCTCTCCTATAATAAGACTTTTACATGTATGGTTATGATATCAGTAAATGGCAAAGTAATGAAGAGAGTTGAGGGGAGTGTAGTAGCATGTTTAATGAATGAGTTAAGAAAGGTCAGAGCTGGGAGTGGTTTATGGTCTATGATGTCAGTGATCCATATCGTACTTCAGGTGTAGCAAAGATCATGGAAGCTTAATATTGTATGCTATTGGCCTATTACTGATCATTCAAATTCAAAATCCTGGCCAAAAAGTATTTTTGTGGTCAGTTTGTGAAATCAGTAAGTATGAGAAAGATACATGATAATAGGTTTTTGGGCGTTAAGTGGAAATAAGTGAAGGTTAAGTGAAATACTTGACCAATACAATGAAATCTCAGAGATGTGAACACATTGGGACGAGTCCAAAAAACATTCACATTAGGGGGTGTTCACATATCCAAGGTCTTTTCATAGTTTAAAGGATACTTGTAAATGGGACCGGGAAATTGTGTTCACATATGGAGGTGTTCACATCTACGGGGTGTTCACAATGAGAGGTTTTATTGTATGTGTGATGATTTTTAATCATAAAAGAGTTGCTTATCTGTTGGTGTTGATTAGAGTGAGTCAGCAGCTGGTATCTAAGGTGTGTGCGTGGTTTGTTTGTACATGTATTGCTCAGCATAGGCAGCAGGGAGAGGCAGGCATCATGGTTGTGTTCAGCACACACAAGAGTTGCCTGACAAGCGCTCTTTAGAGTAGGTAAGAATTCCCCTGAGCAATACCCGCTTATTGCAGCTCTCATCAAGCAGTTGCCTTTTGAACTGCTCCGTAACCTTTTACAAAGCCTTTGCTTCTGCTACGGGTCATTCTCCTTGATAGAGCCATTTAAAGACAGCTGGGGGTGAAATCACATGCCTCCATTTAGTAGTTTCAAGACTGCTAACTCATTCAGTTCCAGAATACGCTTACAGTACCAATAACTGGAAACTTGTTTGCTTAACTTACACTTTATTTATTTATCTCTTTATTTATTTATTCATTTGTTTATTCTTTTTATTAATTTGTTTATTCTATTTATTTATTTATTTATTTATTTATTTATTTATTTATTTATTTATTCATTGATTATTCATTCATTTATTTGTTCATTCATCTTTTTTTTGAGATGAAAGAAAAATCTGGTTATTAAAATCATCATCTATCATGGTAATTCTAAAAAAGTCTATTGAAACATCTTCTCCGACTATTTTCACAATGAAACATTAGAAAATATACATGTAGGAGACAATGCTCCCCTCTAAAGAAAGTTTTCTTTGACTAAGTCAAGCATGTCCAGAGATCTGAGAAAGATAGTTGTGTATAGCTTGTTTTGTGTATATTTTCTGTATAGTTTCATGTATAGTTTTGTGGATAGTTTGTGTGTACATAACTAACCTTTCTGTTTCAGATCATTTGGCTGAGGCTGCCTCCATACCGTCCTCTCACTTTTCTTATGAATCTCTGAAGCACCCAGAACTGGAGCTGCCATCCTGCTCTATGTCTGATTGGATATTTGTGTATATTTTCATGTATAGTTTTGTGGATAGTTTGTGTAAGATTGACCTATGTGTAAATAATGTGTTTTAGATCAATTGACTAAGGCTGCGTCCATACCGTCCACCCACTACACAGACTATGAGCTGGAGTTGCCAACCTGATTGGATAGTTATGTATAGTTTCATTTATAGTTTTGTGGATTGTTTGTGCAAGAGTATCATTTGCATTTCAGATCAATTGACTGAGGCTGCGTCCATACCGTCCACCCACTACTCCTATGAATCTCTGAACCACCCTGAGCTGGAGCTGCTGACCCGCTCGCGGTCCGAATACTCAGTCATCTCGCGTAGTCCCTTCAAGGATAAGACCGACGACTCATCATCATGCCCCTCCCGAGTCTCCTCCCAACTGAGTATTAACGAGAACACAGAAGTGATAGAGAACGCAGACAGCGGGGATGAGACCTTCACTGACGATGACGATATCAGCCTCCGATCTCTTGACCACGCCCACTTCATCAACCCTACTTCAAGCCAGGCCTACGCCGGGGTGGCGCGCCACAAGGACTTCATCCGCTGCCTGCCGGTTCACCTCTCCAAGGCCATTCTGGGCCTGCTGGACCAGGTGGCGCTCTGGAACTGCCTGTGCGTCAGCCGGAACTGGCGCGTGCTGGTGGAGGAGGTCCACAAGGAGACCTACGTCAACCAGCAGCTCTGGGAGGAGGTCATGCTCATGCAGGTAAACAAAAATATGATTTACTCTAGAATAGGAAATAAATGTGAGGTGTAAATTAACCCTGCTCTTGCTAACACCTGATATATCCGGTGCTACATATCTTGCCAGTGTGACCAACACCGGATATATCCGGTGTTTGGGTACCCTTGCACTTAGCAAAATAAAAACTACATAGGTCGATTAAGGGGTATTGAATTATACTAGATATCAAGGTTTTACCATTTACTATGTTTCTATGATCAGTTTGTGAAGCACATAATTGAAACAGTAATAGAAATATATTAAATCCTTCTGATCTGGTGGGTACACCCACAATATCCCTGGTCCCATGGGAAAGGTTCTCCCATATGGGGGTCTAGCATGACAAGGGTTAACCGATTTTGTGATTTTGGATTTTTCCGAGATTATTTATTCTGGAAAGTCAATATTGATGTTTGATATTCTAATGACATGAATAATGCTGTAAATGTATAGTAAATTTATTTCCGACTAAGGACTTTCATTATACTGAACTGACCCCACTCGGAAAAGTTCGGCAGAATAAACCACTCGCATTAATTTCCTAATTTACAGTATAGGGCTCGAAATAGACTGGAGCCGGGAGCCCAGGGCTCTCTTGAACTCTCTTGCAGCTCACTCAAACTTCTGCAGGGAGACCAAAGATCTACACTGTTTGATCTACACAACACCTTTATGTTTATGAAGATGCAATTGGACTCCCTATAAAAATAAGAAAATTCCAAGCCCTGTATAATATTGCTTGTTTTGCTTATGACTGCGTTGTGTTATTATCATAGCCTTGTTCTGTACTTATCATGACAAAATAATGATGATTGAATAAGTCTGGAGTAACATACACAGGGAAAAGGGCTGAATAAATAATTAACAGTTTATCTCATGTACAAAGTAGACTGTAGGAAATGGATATTCATGACAGTTAGTGTCGGGAAGCGATTGTAATTTTGTTATTAATAATCAGTTGCAGCCAACCAGTTGATTATTGATCAGAATCGATTCTTCACACTTTTTGGTAATTGGGTATTAGAGATTTTGTGAAGCTCAATCACAATGGCGGCACTTCCAACCTGCTCCAGCGTGCAGCTCTCACGTGCATATTTGGGATGGTATCTAAATGCCAGTCCATCATTTGCAAGTCCCTTACTTTGTTTAGAAGTGTTTTCGGAGCTTAGTTTCATTGCAAGAAAACTTATCCGATTATTGTCAATTGCCACTTTCATAATCGATATAAAATCAGTAAAAAAGATGCAACTGAGTAAGCATTGATTGTAATCGATGTTCAGCCAAACTCTAATGACAGTCCCAGTAAAAAGGAGCTGTGGTTGTCAGTCGCAGGTTACTTTCCCAATAAGACATCTCTCTCAGCAGATCTGGCGTGCATGCTGGCACTATGCTAAACGCGAAGGTCAGAAGCTCAGTGCAGCGCTTGGCTCCCTGTCTCAGCACCTGATCCGTTCCTTGCATTCCTGAGATGTTCCTTATAGCCTTCGAGCTGAAAGCTACCATAAATTCTTGGAAATTTAGACCACCCTAAGAATATGGGCCACTGATTATTTTGCAAAATAAATAATTGGAAGTTTTTGCAACCCTCAATCCATCACCAGTTTCCATTTCACAAAATTTGGACCTAGCCGCTAATCTTGCTGATACACCATCAATGTATTTTTAGAAAACATGGGCCACAAATCTTGAGTTGTACCTCAAAAGCACCCTGAACCAATACAAATTGTAATTGTTAAAAAAAGTGTCCCAAATTACTGAGAATTTATGGTACAAATCTTGAGATGTACCTCAAAGCCACCCTGAACCCATAAAAATTGTAATTATTAAAAAATGTTCCAAATTACTGAGAATTTACGGTATAAATCTTGAGATGTACCTCAAAGCCTTGGAGCTGATGGCTACAAATCTTGAGGCACGACTGAAAGAGACGGGTATTGATCGTGCCAGTTGTTCCCCTAACTGGTTTCCTTGTCGGATAAAAGTTTAATGACAGTCTGGGAGTGAGGAGTGGGTGAGATCAATGGATTCTTGCATGCTCCTTGTATCAATAACAGATTGGGCTCTCGGGAACGCCGCTTTCAACTTGTACCAGACAGGAAAACAAGTAGTTATGGTGCATGTCCTGCGTCGTTGATTAGAGGAATTTACTACACAATGTGATCAACATAGTTATGATATTTATGAAGAATGATATTTTAAAAATTTTGAATTCTGTAAAGCTAGAAATTAATGCTGTGCAAGAATTTATGTTGCATGAGTAGCAAATTAGATAAAATGCACATTTTATCCATTTATCAGCTTCCATTGCAGTATATTTTGGTTAAAAAAATCAACATAGTTATGATATTTATGAGGAACTTCTTTAATGATATTTTGAAAATTTTGAATTCTGTAAAACAAGTAATTAAAGTCATACAGCGATTAATGTTGCATGACTAGCAATAAATGAAATGCACATTTTATCCATATAGCAGCTTCTATTGCAGTATATTTTTTTCACAAAAAAATTAACATAGTTATGATATTTATGAGGAACTTCTTTAATGGTATTTTGAAAATTTAGGTTTCTTTAAAGCAAGTAATTAATGCCATGCAACAATTGATATTGCATGAATAGCAATAGATAAATTGCACATTTTATCCATATCATGCAGCTTCTATTGCAGTATATTTTGTGAACTTTGAAATATGAATTTAGTTATTGATAGGAATGTATTTTGTCTAGTTTGCATTTTTAGATGTACAGAACTTTATGAAATATTTAGAAATATGCCTTTGTGTGGCTAACCCATTAATGCTCACAGCTGCCAAAAGTAGCCTGTCAATTTTGATGAAATCGTGCAGACAGAAGCTAAATTGGGAAAAATTTGAAGGAGCAATTTCATTCAGAGCATTGTCATCAACTATCCTTCAAATATCTTGTGAAATCATTAATGATTAAATAGTTAGTTTCAAAAGTGTCATGGATTCACAGAACTATTTCTGGAGAAACCCTTGAGCATGAAGGCTCCAACATAAATACTTGCTTGCTTGCCCCAAGAAGTGAATTTTAGAAAAATAGGATTTCAG
>OZ012685.1:17578933-17591433 GCA_963942565.1 Maea johnstoni
TAAAGGGGCAGTAGAGTGACAGGGGGCAGTTAATAAAGGGGCAGTAGAGTGACAGGGGGCAGTTAATAAAGGGGCAGTGGAGTGACAGGGGGCAGTTAGTAAAGGGGCAGTAGGGTGACAGGGGGCAGTTAATAAAGGGGCAGTAGAGTGACAGGGGGCAGTTAATAAAGGGGCAGTAGGGTGACAGGGGGCAGTTAATAAAGGGGCAGTAGAGTGACAGGGGGCAGTTAGTAAAGGGGCAGTAGAGTGACAGGGGGCAGTTAATAAAGGGACAGTAGAGTGACAGGGGGCAGTCAATAAAGGGACAGTAGAGTGACAGGGGGGCAGTCAATGAGGGAGTTAATTTCAACACCACAGCCCTGAGTACACATGCACTAATTCTCCCTATCAACCTATAGTGCTGTATGATGTAGAGTTTTTTGCAACATTGTATACTTTTATAGATAGAGTTGAAAGAGGGGGAGAGCAACATTGTATAATTTCATAGATACAGTTGTACAACATTGTATGAAATACATTGTATCATATCGGGTGGCTGCAGACATATGTCATTGATGTGACCTGGACTGGCTGCAGACACTTTTTCATTGCCATTGGCAACCGGCTATTTTTCAAGATAATAAGTTAAGTAAACACAATTTCGAAAAAACAAAAGTGAATGCATTAATCGGAAACAACTACCAATTGATCCATGGCAGCAGTGTAGCCCGGCAGGGCATATCCCACGAGAAAACCTCCAACAACGAACCTGCCAAGTGAGTATTAAAATATAGATGATGATGTTGATGATGATGATGATAATAATGATAGTAGTAGTAGTAGAAGTAGCAGTAGTAGTAGTAGTACTACTACTACTACTACTACTACTACTACTACTACTACTACTACTACTACTACTACTACTACTTAGTAGTGGTAGTAATTAGTGATATTAATACGAACTGTGTTACGCTTTGGAAGAGCGATTATCCCAAGAGCTCAATGGCCAAACTGTTTGTTAGTATATTCTGTGTTAAGTACCATAATCTTCTTTGTGCCTTCAAAGTCCAAAAAAGGACTGCCTGGTCATAATCCTCTTCACCTGAAGTTCTCTAGAAGGTATGAGTTTTACCCAAGTGTGGATGGCAGGTTTGTGGTATGGCTCAAAATAACGTTACCCAATAACCTATTCAAGGAATGAATTTGAAACTGTTGCAACAGAATCCATTTTTTGAAAAACAGGAAATTACCTGAACATAATCTCCACTGTAGAATTATTCCAAAAATAAACCATACTCCAGGGTTGAATAGCCCAAAAATAATCTTGGAAGTCATGTTCTAACTAATCCTGGGCGTGCTAAAGTTTGTTATTGATAACAATAACAAGTATTTAACTTGCATCCCTGTGGATGCAATTACAAAAAGCTACTTACAAATTGATCCCCTTTTTAGATAGGGTAGGCATCTATTCAAGGTTTTAAATCCTTTCTGAAAAGGCCAATTAGATTATTCTAAGGGGGGTCATGAACTTAATCCTTTGATGGGTAAGCAAGTGAATGATTCTGACACTAAACATGTGTTTTTCTCACACACAGTTAACCTGTTGGGAATAGATGGAATAGCATCACTGCATGTTATATATTTCTGCTAAAACTAAATTCCACCTTAGAAAAATATTAGTATCTTATAGCTCTTTGACACCCCCCAATGGCAGTGCAAACTTACCACTAAATTTCTAAACCATCCTAACATATTTACACTTCTTTGGTTGTCACCTTTCTGTAGCCATAACACTGCTGATGATAATTGCTATTGTGGTTACAATCTACCATTCGTTTGATATCAAAACATAATAGATTTTGTTCTATCAATTTTGCTAACATGTTAACACCTGTTTAATGAAATATATTTTATTATTATTACTATTATTATTATTATTATTATTATTATTATTATTATTATTATTATTATTATTATTATTATTATTATTATTATTATTATTTCTATTATTATCATCATTATTATTATCATGATTATTATTTTTATTATTATTATAATCATTATTATTATAATCATTATTATTATTATTATTATTATTATTCTTATTATTATTATTATTATTATTATTATTATTATTATTATTATTATTATTATTTTTATTATTACTATCATTATTATTATTATTATTATTATCATTATCATTATAATTATCATCATTATCATTATTATTATTATTATTATTATTATTATTGTTATTATTATTATTATTATTATTACTATTATCATTATTGTATTTTGCAGGTCTGATGACAACAGGGTGATCCACACAGATGGTGGTCCATGGCTGGCGGTGGGCTCTGACGACCGAAGGGTGCGCTTCCTGCACAGGGATAGTGGTAAGGTGGTAGGCCCCCTTGTCACGGGTCATGCAGGTTCAGTACTGTGTGTACACATCAACCAGGAGGAGGGCTACCTACTGAGCGGCAGCTTTGACACCAGTGTCAGGTTAGTACTGCACAGAGATAGTGCTGGTATTAGTTACAACATGTTGAGGGTTACCTTAGTGAAAATCTTAAGTTAAGGCCACCTGTATATATTCTTTAAGGATTTTCTATTCAAATATTAACTATGAGGTTTTAGGATTAAGTAAAAGGGAATGTTGGTCCTTTAGGAAACCTTAGCAGACTCGATTACCGCAACCTTATGCTGCTGGTGGCTAATTTGGCCAATACAAAATGATGCAAAAGACCTGAAACACGATGGAATCCCTGGCATATGGTATTCATCTGAGAATACTCGGTGAGAGCTATCCAATAAATACCAACATGACAGGGTTTAGATGGATCCAAAAATCTTAACGTTCGAACAGTCTTGTGCTTAGGACAAAGTAGCCTTAGCATTGGAAGGGTTAACAAACCCTGGAATTTGTATTGCCTTTTCAAGCCCTTTTAATTATCATCATTTATCAATCTTTTATTGCTTGAAATGTGTGGACAACCTTGTTCCAGGAAGTGGTCTTTGGAAACTGGAAAATGTCTGAAGATTTTCCGTGGCAAGGGACATCATGATAGTGTGACCTGTCTGGATGTCCACAAGAACCTCATGGCATCTGGATCCAAGGATAGGAAATGCATAGGTAAATTCCCTTACAAGAATTAAGGTATAAAAATCATTCGCTTATCCCATTAATACTTGCAGCACCCAAAAGCAAGCTGACAAGTTCTGTGAAATCTTTCATATGAAAATATTTGAAGGAGAAATGTCAAACAGAAAATTACCATTAACTCTAGCTGTTGCTGGGAGCCTAGGGCTCCCTTGAATTCTCCTGTGGCTCCATCACATTTCTACTGGAAGTTCAAAGATGTACTGGTTTCAATACACATCACCTTAAAGTAGCTTTTGAAGATGCAATTGGGCTCTCTGAAAAAAACCCGACTTAATTTCAAGCCCTGGTATTGCTTTAGCATGAATTAGCATAAATTCTTGATAATTTGGAACACTTTTTAATAATTACGATTTTTATTGGTTGAGGTTGGCCTATGTTTTCTGAAAATACTGACAAAGAGAGTAATAGTCCCTTAGATATCCTTTAAGGGTGACCTGCAATGTATTGAGAATGGTCCAGATTACCAAATAATTATTTTGCACAATAATTATAGTCTAGTGGCCCACATTCTTAGAGTGGTCCAAATTTCAGAGAATTTACTGAGAGATTGGGAGATTTCACTGCCACTGTCATCTGTTTCAGTGTGGAACATGGAGAGTGGGAAGAGCTTTCGTATCTTCCGTCACCGGCGAGCCATCTCCGCCGTGGCCGTCGGGGAGGAGCGCTGCATCACAGGCTGTGAGAGGGGAAAGGTCAAGGTCTGGGACATGAAGACAGGTCAACTCATCAAGGTAGGCTCAATGTAAATCCCATGCATCCAACCTAATTGGCCCTTGATATATTGGAAGATCCAATACAATTTGGAACAATGTGAAAATAAAGTAGAAGTGAAATATGATAGGTCAAATGTGCAATGTATTCACTACTTTGAAGTGATGATACTCACCCAAAAATCAAAGCTTATTTAATCGTCGAGTTTGACAAGTGATTTATCGACATATGAGCTTAAAGACATACACACTATGCTTGGTTTATAATTTGGATGTAAATGCGGTGTGCAAACATGCATCGATCTATTGCAGAGGCAACAGAAGGTAGAGATATGTTTAAGTTAGTAAGAATAGGGTTGATAACTGGAAGGTCATATTTTCGGAGGGGAGGTCATATTTTATACCAGTTCGGGTAAATATAATATACTTATAAAAAAAATTCTTTTCAAATTTGAAACATTTCCACAAGCGATTGCTTGAGCTTCCAATTAATTATCCCACCACTACTACTTTGGTGCGCTATCAGGTACTAATGAGACCCCAAATGCTATGTGAATAATATTGGATCTAAGATGAAGCTTTATTGTTTGTGTTTCAAAATAATTTGCATATTCATGTGTTACCTTTCAGTGTTTGAAGGGCCACCAGGGTTTTGTTACCAGCATCAAGTTTGACCGCTGGCACATTGTCACAGGCAGTAAAGACGGCTACGCTCTGGCTTGGTCTGCTATAGGCAATCATGCGAGATGTCTATCTGCACTTAGACACCCAAAGTAAGTAGAGTGCACTGAAATGCTAAAGGCTAGCCATCTTCACCTACTGAATACCATGTTATTTTTGCAGCTATGTATTGAATGCATACTTTGCGTCCCCCTTGAGTCAACATTTGTTAAACTGCACACCATTATTTGGACATCCGAGCCCTATGCTAGTATCGTACAACCTGCTGACATGATCGCTTGCTTTTTGAAAGCGGTACTCAATAATTAAACTGCACATTTTAGGCAGCTGCCTGCTGAGCGCATTATTTTACATGCACAAAATTAACATGGTATACAGTAATTGGCCTTAAGCAATTGTGTTCTTTCTGTTAAGTCACAACATCCCTCTTCAGATATCTTATTTATTTCTCATTAAAGAGTTATATTCAAAGTTAACACGCCTTGTGTGCACTCTAGATGCTAATGGGTTAATCAATGGATCTTCCATCACATTCAGATAATTTAAATGGGTACCATAAGTTCTCGGAAATTTTAGGAATTTCGGCCAATGCAACTATTTTGCAAAAACGTTAATGGGAAATCTGGGTAACCCTTGATCTATTGCCATTTCACAAAATATGGACATAGCTGTAAATCTTGCTGATACAATATCAAGGTATTTTTCAAAAATAGGCCATCATGAACCCTTGACAATCATAGTCTTTAAAAAGTGTCCCAAATTACTGAGAATTTATGGTATTCCTATTGGCAGAAGTTTCATAGAGTACTCTGGTTACCTCTACCATTTACATCAGGCTAATCACAATGTAGGCTAAATTGGGCAGAAAAAAATATGATACTCAAATTTCCAAATTCCATTGTTATCCTATATGTTTGTTTTTTAGGGAGGTGTTGTGTTTGGAGTTGATGTACCTGCGGGTGGTGACCGGCTCCGAGGACGGCAAGATAAGGATCTGGAACATAGTCAGAGGCCAATGCTGTCGCATCATGAGAGGCAATAGCAGGAGCGACCCTGTGCTCTCGCTCCTTGCCATTGCCGATAGGTTAGTAGGAAATTATCTACTTATAAGGGAAAGGTCAGCAAATACGTATGTCAAATTCTTGTGGGTATCCTGATAACTAATTAAGTACAAAAGGTATGAAAAAGTACTTTCGGCTTTTAATGATTTCATGTACTGATACTCGATATGATACCAAATACTGGTATTGAATGGGAAAAAGTATCGTATCGAAAAAGTTTAGTATCAAGTGTTATTTGAACTTTGAAATATATATAAAATTGACTACCTTAACGTCTCTGTGCAAAGGAAGTTAGCTACATATCAGCAAAATTTTCAAAGCTGACAGTGCTATAAAGTTAGGTGTCTGGAAGGCAAGCAGTATCGTTAAATATATTGTTAAGGTATGATTTTGTTAAGGAAATATTAATATTGTATTGTATTGTGAAAATTTTAAAGGTGCCAATCTTAATTCATCGGTTAACCAATATTATAACAACTCATGCAGTCAATCAGACAACCTATCAACTATTATCATTGTGTAGCATTTCACTGTAAAATTGAATATTTGATATTTTCCATTTCAGAATGTTTATCAATACCAAGAACACAGTGCTGGTTCTGAACTTTGAGAGTGTGGATTGGGACTACAGCTTACCGTCAGACAAGGTTCCGCCACTGGTCCAGTACGGGAAATATTCCGACGCACCTGTGCGCCAGCAGCCATACGCCTACATACGTGCCCAGCGCATGCAGACTGCTGGCGCCACCAACACCAAGATCCTGAAACACGATACGAGTACTGTGAGCTCGGGGAGATTCAGTAACAAGCCCGAGCAGACCCTGCACAGTGCCAAGAGTCTGAGCAGGAAGAGTCTGCAGAGTGCCAAAGCCATCCAGCTCCTTGGGTACAGCAGCAGCCATGCCGATACTGGTTACGAGAGCCAGGAGGAGCGCCCCCTAGAGTCACGCGTGACCTACGCCACCGCCGCCGGTTCAGGACGTAAAACCGCATCATGTGTCTCCAACACCAACAAACTCAGTGCATCGCCAAGCGGAAAGACGACCACTACATCGGGTTGGTGCTCGAAACCTGTGTCTTCCGCATCCAGCAAACCTGGTGTCTCGTGGAATGGAAAGACTACCAGTACATCGGGTGTGTCCACCAAACCACCATCATCTCCAGGTAAACAGTACAGTACCAGCTCAAGGCCCAACACGGCAGCTTCTAAAGCTTCAAAACCAACCGTCAGCATTTCTCTAGGTCCAGCCGAGTCTGTGAGAGATACAGAGTCTGCAACAATGCAAAACCGAAGTGTCTCACTCGGGAGGAGAATATCCTGGGCCTACGAACACCCTACCATTCCAAAGACAAAGAACATGCAGCTACAAGAAACCAAATCTTTGCTACGCTCACAGATGAGAATGAAGAAGGAGGATGTTGTCCCTCCTGACTTTGTCTACTTGACTGTGAATGCCTTACAGAAGAGCATGAAGGAACCTCCACCGAATATTGCACATCTTCCTCCCAGTAAGGAATTTGATCCATATAGCAGCAAGAGGCTCAGCAGACCAAACAGTGGCCCGGCCAGGATTGATCCAAGGACGAAGGTGCCCGTGGAGGATCTAGAGCTGGGGGGTCTCATGCACATGCCACAGGCCGGAGATGCCATGTCTGATACAGAATCTAAGGTCTCACATGTCATCTGCAAGGCATCATCCCATAGCAGCAGCAAACCCAGGGTTCCGGTGCCAACCACACAGACATTCACAACTGGCTTCAAGAGCACAAGCATCAGTACCACAGCACGCGATAGCTCCTACCCTAAGAGTGTCAAATCCTCCATCCCCCAGGGACGGGTCCTGCGACCGCGCAGTGCTCTTGTGCAGCGAAGTGCCTCCAACCCAGAGTTGCAGCCCAGAGTAGAGGGAAAAAATAGACCAAAAAGTGCTGCAGCGGCTGCGCATCGAAGACCAACCACTGCCAGTTCCATAAAAACAGCCTGCTCCAGCACGCCCTCTACGGGCAGCTCCCTGTACCGCAAGAAGCACGGATTCTCCACCTCCTCCACCGAGCTTGCCATGGTGCCCATGCTAATGTACCCCCAAGACATGGCGCACAAGATCGCCAACGTGAAAGCTAAGAAGACCACCACGGTAAGCATGGTGGAGCAGGCGTCAGGTGAGCCGGCAGCATGGGGAAAAGTGAGTCCTTATAACTTGCCCATGAGGGAGCACTGTCAGTTCCGGCTGCTCACGCACCAGCAGCAGGCTCAGCAGGTGGAGACAATGGAAAAGGTCTACATCGACAGCAAGAGGGACGACGAGGAAAATATCAGGAAGAAACAGCAGCGGAAATGGCTCTCAAAGGTGACAGGAAGCAAGAATGGAATGAAGTCAGCAGCCAAGTGAGCATAGAATGACATACGATCCATGGAATCGAGTGAGCTTAGAATGAGAGACTGTCCATGGTATCACGTGAGCCTAGCCCTGGTCCTGCTGAACCCAGAAATATCTGGGAGACACCAACCAACCAGCTGTGCGAAGCCATGAAATATCCAAATGCACTTACTGACCTGCTAATGACCATTCATATGAGTTAGTCTATAGGACCCCCCACAGCACCTGTTCATGACCCAAAGCAGTTCCATTTTGAAGACCCTCATTTTACATATGACAAGTTGGGGGTAAATCCTTTGGAATTAAAGCTGTGCCCCTAAAACCCCCATTGGTCAATTTTGTTCCCGGTTACCAAAAACAATGCAGTTAGCAGGGTAGGTTATATCCAGCAATTAGAGCAGGACAAGGGTTAGAATGACACACTGTCCATGGAATCGAGTGAGCTAAGAATGAGATACTGTCCATGGTATATAGTCAGCTTAGACTGACATACTGTCTACTGTTCTTGCTAATGCCAATAGACAGAAGCCAACCGCCAAGTGAGCTTAGAATAAGGTACTGTCCACTGTATCTACTGCTTGTGCCTTTCATGCTAATCAGTTAATGAACATTATGAAATATCTGCTGGATGAAATCATTGTTTAATTTTAAGAAATGTATTGAAGCAATAATGATAATCGTTGTAAAGCTATAACAACTTATCAGTATTCAGTATTTCCTTTCCAAGGTGCAATACTTTATAAAGGATCTATCCAGTATTTATTTAGATGCATTCAACCCATTTCTAATATTTTTTTAGGAAAAATAACTCCCATGTCTTGAATAAATCAATCATTTGATTTGCGTACTAAGTATTGAGCCTGAGAATTATTTGAATGATTTCATGTTTCATTTACCTGAGCAAAATTTCTTTAATCCAGTATTAAATACCCACATTTCTATCTTATAAAGAAATGTTACTATCTGATCATGTGGGTTATTTTTATATTGTATATTTTATATTGTGTTGGTGGTCTTTTAGAAAAGGAGATGGTATGAGTGTATTTTATATATTTTTATGAACATTTATGTTTATTTGAAGGATACTTTCAAGATTTGATAAAAGAGCTAAGAATTTATATTGAATTTAGATATGGTGTACAGTTTTCCTCACTTTATTCATTTTCTTAATTGGTGTATTGATTATTTTGATAAATAGATGAAATATTTGTATATTTTATAAGATATTTTTCATAAAGATATGACCAGCATAAACAATTGTTATAAATTGATATGAGTAGCAGACACACTTCCTTAATGTGTGCAAATGAGAGTAATGGGACATTTAATATAAATGCATTTTGCAATTAGTGTTGATTAAGTTAGAAGAATTGTACATAAAGAATGGGGCAGAAGGATTTAAGAATGCTAGAACAGACCAATGTATCGATAATTCTTGCCTTACTATTGCTGATTGATTTTTCTATAAATGTCAGCAATTGACCCTTCCAATGCTGGGGCTACTTTTGTCCAAAGCGCAAGGAGGCAAAGATTTTTGAAAACTATCTAAACCCTGTCATGTTGGTATACATTGGATAGCTCTTGCCAAGTACTTTTAGATGAGTACCCATGTGTCAGGGTTTCATTCAAGTTTTTTGCATCATTTTGTATTGGCCAAATTAGCCACCAGCAACATAAGGGTCAATATTTTTGTTTGCATTATAATGATGAAATATGTTTTGATATGAACCAATTCATCCTTAGTGCAGCATCTGTGTTGTCGGATGCAAATAGGATGTGAATGAACATTGTTATTTTAGAGGTGTGTAAAATTCATGTTTCATTGGTTGCGACCTAACTTGCTCATATATTGATTTCATGTATGAGTTATGCTGAAAAACTTTCGACTACATGCTTTGATTGCATTTGTTTTAATCTAATCGAAATTTATGAATTGTTCTCATGAAATAGTCAGTTGGTTAAATGTTTAATTTTCATTCTTCTACTGTTTTATTTCATATTTCATCTCAATTATATCATTTGTAAGGCACTCAGACTGAATACATGAATGACTCGGTTTTAGGCCCTCTTTCTTTGTTTGTATCCTGACAGTCTGGTACTGTATATGGTGGAAAAATAAAAGAAAGAATGTGCTATATATTTCAATCATCAATTTATTCCTTATCAAAAGGTGGTGCATCTTCAAATTAGTCCCTTTTATTTATTATGCAAGTCCAATAGTTGCACATACCTGATGGGCTATTACTTTTGAGGTACCAGGTTTAAGAAGCATATACTATTTTCCACATTTTAATTATATTGCTTGCATTCATGTACAGTTGCAACCTACATACCTATTCGTTCTGACAATATTTCATTGAGATATGGTACATAGCTTGCAATTGTATATTCATTGCAAACTATATGCCCATTGAAAAAGACAATAGGTCTATTTTCCAAGCTTAATTTGCTTTCAATGATATGATTAGCAACCTTCACATCTATTCACACGTACAGTATATCATTAACATATAGTACATTCCGACCTACATACCTATTTACATATATACAGGGTTTTTGAGGCAACCTACTTATTTACATATATAGTATGTTATTTACATATGGTACATTTCTTGAAATTGTGTTCATTTGGAATTTACAAATCTTTTCAATTAGTTTGGATTTTTTAGGGCTTCACTTAAAATTAAGATGCAGCTTTCTATTGCTAAGATGATAAAGAGATACTACAGACTAAGAAATTATTTTGTCGTCCAAAGGATGATGTGCCAGTTTGTGAAAAATAAATATTTTGCAAGGAATTGCCCTTGTTTCATTTGTGTTTTTAGTAGACCCTATTTTCATTTTTATATTTATATATTAATCTCAAATATATAAATATATAATTCAGATAAATTTAACTTTTAATGTTTGAAGTATTTTATGATACAATTAAACGTAATGGCCCATGCCCATGATTCATTGAGATATATCTCATAAAAGTATCTTTAGGCAACTCATTAAAAATAATTCAAGTGACACTCATTCATGATTACATATTTTATAACTGATTTGTGCTTGTATTTTGTTTTTCAAATATATGGCACTCCTCAAAAAGAACTTAAAAAGATTAATAAAAAAGAGAGCCTGTGAAATGTCAACTCTTATAGTCCTTAAATCAGACCTAATAAAATAAAGGGAAAATAGAGCCATATAAAAACTTATACAAATCTAACAAAGCATAATCCAAAGTGCTCCCAAATGCCTGCACTTGTTCATGGTGCATACTCCATAGCTGTCCTGGAACTAAAATGACATCCTCAATATCAAAAGTTTGATGGTTTGTAAAAATTGTCTTTTACATATTGATGGCCGTGTGTTATAGCCTTATAGGGCATTCCCACTGACTGCCAGTTGTTTCTCAGTACTGCCCTTGTTCGAATCCCTCAAGTGACTTGGGGTTAGGTGGTGGTTTTCACTGGGTATTCAGGTTTTCTCTATTGCCACTTACACTTGGCTAGTCATCATTAGCTTAAATATTGCAGGAATGGGGACAAACCATTGAAATTTCAAATTATCTATGATCTATATTTCTTAAAGAGTACAGACCATTAAAAATCTCTTACTCAATCTCTTATTTAAATACAAGTTATTGAGAATATTGCAAGCTTGGGACAAATCCTTTGTGGGATGTTTACACTGACCTGGTTTCTTTCATCATATAACTCTATCTATATAAGTTTTTGAAACAGATTTGTGAAATGTACAACTACTCCTAGGTTTGTTAATTGCAGGTAGTCTGTTTGTTGTTTTCTACGTCAGCATACTATATTTCATTACACTTTATTTATGGAAATTTTGAAGGAGATGTGTGAAATGTATGACTTCTCCTATTCTTGATGTTTTGTTGCCGCCGAGCGTGCTGTGTTTTTGATTGGGTGAGTCGTTGTTCTGTGGGTCGTCCAGCGACGCGAGGTTCATGTTCCGGATCATGTCCTGAGTTATTACACTTTATTTATAGAAGTTTTTGAAGCAGAATTGTGAAATGTACGACTTCTCCTAGGCTTGTTGATTGCAGGTAGTCTGTTTGATGTTTTCTCTTGTTTTTGATTGGGCGAGTCGTTGTTCTGTGGGTCGTCCAGTGACGCGAGGTTCATGTTCCGGATCATGTCCTCGTTGACGCCCTCGGAGTTGAAGCCCCGGCTCAGCATCCTGGGCGTCATGGGTAGGTTACATGGCAAGTTTGGAGACAGTAACACCTGTAAGCATAATATACAATCTGTTAGAATGTAAGAATAATATAATAGATAGTGTGGCTACTTTGGTTAACCACTACCGTTTTTACCTAAATGAAAACTTTTTTTTTTTAAACTTCAAAAACATTATTTAAGAAACCTATAAAAACAACCACAGAACCGGTACCTTTGCAGGGCGCAGCATAGATTCCAAAACATTGCTTGCCGAGCATGGCAAGCTGCCCCTGCCAGCACTTCCACTTGCCCCTCCACTCTGTCAAACAAAGGTGAGTTACATTGCAAAGACTCTGTCC
>OZ012685.1:17593933-17608933 GCA_963942565.1 Maea johnstoni
AATATTAATAATAATAATAATGATATAATGAATATCACTTGATTAGTGTCAACATTGCATTTGCTGGTATTGACAAACATTCTTTTCTTATCTTTATATGACATAGCCTCTGCTGACTTGCCTTGGCAGTGGTGAGGGGTCTAGAACCAAAGTGGAATGTTTTAGATCTCGCGGTATTTCTCAACCTAATTGCCATGTCATCACTTTTACTAGAACCAGGCCTAGCTCTGCCATTGGACTGGGAGAAAAACCTGAGTTTCACATGCTGTGACTGAAAGGAGCATGTGATTGCAAATGAAGTGAAAAATAGTATATAATGAATATAAACAAGGCATGATAACAAAATCAAAAAATAAATAATAGGAAGATAATGTAATAAAGTAAAACTTGTTTTTTATATGCTGTGACTGAAAGGAGCATGTAACTGCAAATCAGGTAAAAATATATGATAATTTTAAACAAGGCATGATAACAAAATCAAAATGTAAATAATAGGAATATAATGTAATATTAGTAACTAATTGAAGACAAGAAATAATAGTGTTGGATAACTGAAACAATAACTGTGCAAAGCAAAAACATAAATCACCATGTTCCTTAACCCGCTATGCCTAGATATCTTTTTAAAAAGAGTTGTCTAGACCTTTGATACTTTTGAAAATAACTTGGGAAGTAATCATAAATTCATAAAATATTTGAAGGGGAGTCGTGTTTTGGATTTTGATCAACATTTCTCTTTCCAATATTTTCCAAAAATTCTTTTTGAAAGAATGATATCACCAAAACAGTTTTTGGGCCGTACCTGAAACTGAACGTTATTTTCTTTTTCCCCCCGCAAAAAGAAGGTTTGTTATCATCTAGACTGTCCCATCCCCCAACCCCATCCGACACTAACTGCTTCACCTGTTTCTAGTCTACAAGGTTAAGCAAGTTATGACTTCGTAAGTTGTCACACTAACGTGTGACAGAGCCCTCAAAACATGCGACAGGCCAAATCAATATAACGCTTTCAAACTTGGTAAATTCTCAGATAGCATGGTAGGTAGATTCTATCAGATTTCTATTTATTTGTCATTTCGATGCAGGTTTCATTAAACATGTGTATTCCATCAATTTATATTTTCTAATTATAAATTTTATAATTCTGTTTTATAGACATACGGTCATACGTATATGGTAGTGCTGACTGATGAGTGTTTTTTGTACAAATAATACCATTTCGGCTACTAAAAATGCTGCGCTACAGGATTGGTTGCCTGGGCTCCAGGATAAATATTTTTGTACATAGTCTTAGCCAGTAGGGCGCATGGGTGTCATCTGGACACCTAAACACTTTAAAAAATCACCGTTCAGGACAACCCAAAAAATATGTGAGGAAATTCTGATTAAGCATATAATTTTTTTATCTCAATGTAATTCTCATGGCATTTTATATGGACATAATGTTTTTAAGTTAATACATGTTTTATGATTGAAATCCTGAGTATATTGTAGTCTCCCTTGAAAAATAGGATGCTCAAAAATTTTACAATTGCCAATTTTTAGCGCCCAGTTTATAAATCCTAGCTAAGACCTTGCCCCTGCACAATGTTATTAGATTGATGTGTGCAGAGTGAATGTTACCTTCTTGGGTGTAGTGACATATGTGAGTGGCCTATCTATGTCCTCCTGTGGTTCGGCCAGGCTCTCCGTCAGGGTCTCTCCCCTCTCCAGGGTAGGGATGTCCATTAGCTGCACCTCGTAGCCTATCTCTTCATCATTGCAGGGGGTCTTGGCTGGAATCGCAATCTCATTGTCATCCTGCTCTTGATTAGCCTCATCGGCTCTTTCAGACACTGGAAATAAATGTATGGGTTTGTGCATCTTTGACAATAACAGCACAGACATTTAATTTCTGCACTGCATCAGCACTTTCTGACACTGGAAACAAATGTATGTTTTTTAAATCTTTGACAATAACAGCACAGACATTTAATTACTGCACTGCATCAGCACTTTCGGACACTGGAAATAAGTGTATGGTTTTGTGGATCTTTGACAATAACAGTACAGACATTTAATTACTGCACTGCATCAGCACTTTCGGACACTGGAAATAAATGTATGGTTTTGTGCATCTTTGACAATAACAGTACAGACAATAACAGTACAGGCCTCCATTCCATATCACTGTTTAGGGTCTTTATTGTTATTCCAAATTTTTTAGGAATTTGTTGTTTTTCCCATCTATTCCAGATTGTTTTACCTATCTGCATTGATGATTTCGCAGAATGCCTGTTGCCTAAGGCAATGGCAATGTAATGAATGAATGAATAAAGGCACATCGGCACAGAAAGCCCATTTAGTGCCATAAATAAAATCTGTGTTAAGGTGCTTCAGTAGGGGCTTAAAGAGTGTTAACCGACTTCCCTAGAATACAGCCTGTATCAGGCTGTATGCCCATCATATCAGAGGGTCTATATATTTCATAGGTGCAGAGCACGAAGACACCCAACCTGCATGAAAACCATAATATTAAACTGCTGGATAGTGCAAAACAAACGAAAATATTGAGCAAAATAAAGGGAAAATTACAACATCCAAACGTTTAGATTTGACGACCAAATTATGCAACAGTAAGGTTTTTGAAATCCAATGTGGGTTTGTTTGTAATCATACCCACAGGCATACCGCAAAATAAACTCATATCATGCTGCCAACTCTATACAGTTCATGCCTGAAGTGACCAAGTGTAGTTTAATCACTGATTAGGTCGCCATTTGCATTACCTGCACTGTCGTACGACACGCTACATCACTCCATACTCGAGTAAACGAATGCCTCACTATTCACTATTGTGGTATGCCTGTGCACAGTGATGTAACATACATCATACGTCAATAAAACTGGAATTTCGAGTTGTTGTTTATCTTAAATTTCCAAAACAGCACACGTGTGTATTAGGTTGGTGCTGCCATCTAGTGTTTCCACTGTCAGTCACTTGCGTTCGTTTTATGCAACAGTAAACCAAATGTTGTTTGACTATTAGACTCCAGGTTGTTTGACATTGTGTAGTAATGGCCGTTTGGTCCTGAAAGAGTTAACAGTAACTCACGCTCGAGACGCTGTGACTGTGATCACTGGCAGACGAACCCAATAACGGCAGCGGTCCTATGTAGGTGTTGCCGTCTGGATCTTGGTCTGGGTTCTGCCCTGGGTATCGCCGACTCTCGCCAGACGTCACCTCGCCACACGATAATGTGCGAGATTACGGCCAGCAAGTAGCGAACCCACCACAACATTCCTCCCCTGTTTGGAAAATGGGGACCTATACCGAAAAATATAAAAACGTGTCCCCCGAGAACTCGGGGAGACCTATACATATGTACATACACGCCCAAGCGGGCAGCGAACCAATCCTAATCTATATCTAAAAACGTGTCCCCCGAGAACTCGGGGCGACCCGTACACGGTTACCCCCCGACACTTAGCGGGGCAGCAACCCGAAACTATGTACAAAGTTGCGAACAGTCTACTGCAGGTTGAAAGGGCTCCTCGCGTTGTCATCGCAGATCTGGAGAACCTCTGCTAAGGACACCTTCTGCGCTTTTGCCAGATACCTCGCCACCTGTAACACCATCTGAGGATCGCAGTGCTTGATTCTCCTGGGGCACCCGTGAGGCTTGAAGTATGGACTGTCAGTCTCCATAACCATTCTTCGAAGAGGAACTATCCGAGCCATCTCCTGCGCGACTTGGTTACTCGGATCGGTGCAGGCGGCGGTGACTCCGATGAAGCAGTTATGAAAATGCCTAATCCATGGCAGGATGTCTTCCCATTTCTGGATACAACAATGGAGATGGATGTGCGTATCTTCCGGTACCACTTCTTTGACGATTCTGTAACACTCCAACCCGGCATCCCGGGTATGGATTATGATGGGTTTCCGGACACGGACCGCAATCCCCAACTGGATACGCAACACATCCCTCTGCCGCTGATGATCCTTGGTTGAAAGACGATGATCTGAGAAATCCAGACCCATCTCCCCGACAGCAACGAACTCCTCCCGTTGTAAAAAGGTGATCATTGCTTCCTCTACGCGAGCCGAGAACTGATTTGCTTTCTTGGGATGGCACCCGATGGCAGCGTAGACACCTTCCTCCTTCACAATCCGTTCCAGAAGAGGTGTTCTTTCCAGAAAGACATCTGGATCGCAGAAGATGGTAACGCAGCCCTGGAACATGCTACTGCGATAACGTTGGTGATCATCCATGTACTGGCGCAGGGAACCATGGTGACCAGTCCATCGGAAGAGGCGATCCAGATGACAGTGGGTGTCAAAGAAACGATACGGAGCTCTATCCTCATCCGGGAGACGAACAGTAGATTGTCGTGGTCTTTTCCGATCCGGTTTGACAACCGGGATGCTCGGAACCGGTTTTGCAACCGTAGATGGGACGCCTATTTTTTCCGCCGTCGTCGTGGCTTGAGATGATGACCCCTTCGATGAAGATGCGACGCCTTTTTTAACCGACGCCGGGGCTGCTGGAAGCTTCTTGTCGCAGAAGTTCAAAATGTTCAGGATTGTACGGCAATGGAGGAGATCCGAAAAGCGGGAAGGTTGGGACGCCTTTCGTGATGCAGAATACGGCTCCCCCGTCCGATGATCATACAAATCCAGAGCGATGACCTCCGCGTTGGTAAAGGTGGAATCGCCCCTGACCAACCCATTCTGGATGACTGTTGTAATCAGATCCTGAAGATATATACCGAGCCTGCCGAGGACAAACTCCAAGAACCGGGTGACAGCTGCCACGTATCTGTCTCCATGAAGATGTGCGTCGAAAGGACCATGGTCGCGAACGTGACTCTTGGGGCTGTATACGCCACAAGTCCAGCACACCAAGAGCGGAAGAATGAAAGGAAAACGAGGAAGAATGTGCTCCTGAGCGATATGCGGCTTCAGGTGCACCGTAGAGACCTCACAATCCTGGCACCACTGCAAACGACGGTCTAGACTTCTTTTCTTTTTGAACGCAGCCTCCTCATACTTTTTGGCAGCACCGGAAACCGGTGTCTCCAAAATCACTTTTCTCGTATCGGACGAAGACTCCTCAACCACAACGACGTCCAGCTTTGGCTTTTTCGCCGTCCTGCACTCCTCACTCTCCTCCTCGTCTGAAATACTATCCAGGACGACAAAATCCTTCCAGAAGTCCTCCTGGTCCTGGTCCTGATCGGACTCTTCCTCCAAATAATCCGGTACGAAATCAGCCTCGTCCTCCATGTCTGAAAGCGGGAATGAACCGAATCAGTCATTTCTTTTAGTGAGCAGCCCGTAACCTCCTTGTGTGTAGTATTAAAGGTTAGTTGTTAAGTGCAAGGGTGCTCATGCTTATTATTTCAATCCTGATACCGCACAGGACGCCTGGTTGCCCTGCCATGACGAGTCCTGTCTGAAACGAATGATGCAGTATCAACTAGGGAAGGAACGGCTGACGCAGACGGAACAGAATCAGATGGAGCGTGATGATCGATGGTGAAATCAAGACCTTGATCTTCTAGATCCTGCTCCCATTGTTCGGAGCTCTCCTCTTCCGCACCACATGTGTTGTGTCTTAAATCCTCGTTTAAATTGCAGTACCAAGGATCGTCTGTCAAAGCATGTGCAGCCGAAGACGATATTTTTCTCCATTTTAAACAGTGAGGATTCTCACACTGAACCCATGTGAAACTCAAAGGATCTGTATCGTCACCGATATCAATCGGTGTACTGATAGAGCCCTCTATGACACCATTCCCGTTGAATCCCTCATCGCTTTGATCTCCAGGCTCTGTGACCGGTGTAACCGAATCTTGCTCTTTGAAGAGATTCTTCAGCCCACGGAGAGCATTTTCCTTAACTTCCTTGATCGGAGCACTCTTTGAAGATTTTTCCAGTGCGTGACGAGCCCGTTTTATCCAGACCGGTATCTCCCGGTCATGGCAACTCTTTAGAAGATCGTGGTGCAAAACGGACGCTTTCTTCCTGCCTTGAACTCTAAAGAGCACCGGTGTCAGCACTTCCTGGATGAGGAAAGGACCTTTCCAGGCCGCGGCGAGTTTTTTGCTCTGACCTTTCTTTGAGACATCATTCCGTCGGTACACGACATCTCCGACCTGGTACGTGGCTTGTCTGAGATGTTGGTCGTAAACTTTCTTTTGCCGGACTTGAGACGTTTTGAGCTTTTCGCGAACCAAATCATGAATCCGACGGAACCGTTCCTGCATCTTCGTTACAAATTCTGGCATGCTGGTCACTTCAGCTGTCTCTACGCCAAAAAGCAAATCAGCCGGATGACGCACCTCCCTTCCTAACATGAGCATGTTTGGAGTGAACCCGGTCTGGCGATTGGGCACCGACCGTATGGCGCTAGTCAATAATGGCAGATCTTCATCCCAACGAAGACTACTCTGAAGATGACAACGTATGAGCTGGAGGATTGTCCTATTGTAACGCTCTACTTGCCCATTGGAGCATGGCCGATACGGGGTTGTACGAGTCTTTGTTATTTCAAGGAGCTTGCAGATACCTTCGAAGAGCTTACTGGTAAAATTTCGTCCTTGATCGGTGTGAATCTGCTCAGGAACTCCAAAACGGGAAATAAAATGGTCGACAACTACTCTGGCGGTTTGTTCGGCTGTCTGCTCCGGGAGAGGATATGCCTCCAACCACTTTGTAAACTGGCAAACCAGCATGAGGATGTACCGATTTCCGGCGACACTCTGAGGAAATGGACCCAGAATATCAATATGAAGTCTTTCCACAGGCGCACCAGCATGAAACATGCCAAGCTCACCTCTTGGTTTCACCGACGCTTTCTTCTGGCGATTGCATTCTTTGCAGGACAAGACGTACAGCTTGCAGTCTTTGTTCATTTTATGCCAAATATGACGTTGCCGTAGTCGGTGTAACGTACGCTGCATCCCCGGATGACCAGATAACTTTAAATCGTGGCTAAGACGCATAACTTCCTGTTTCAGTTGATGGGGCACTACAAGGAGGGAACGCTCTCCACTCTCCTCGACCCACCTGTAGAACAGTACTCCGTCTCGAACCTCGAGTAAAGCCTTGTTTTGCCAGAAATTTCGAACAGCAGGCGAAGAAAGATGAAGCATAGCTTGTGTAGGTTCCACTCCCTCTTCCTTCCAAACTAGAAGATCATGGATATCTGAATCCCCTAGCTGCATCTCTCGCGTTTCTTGACTGGAGTATGATGATTCCATGGATACTCCGTCCAACTCTTCATCAGAAACTGCAACCTGACGGATAAATGGAATTGGTATTCCGTCGGAAAAGATGTCATTGCTCTCCACAACAGATTCAGTTGAGCTAGGAACCGAGGTTGCTCGGTTACCCACTTGGGAGATTTGGCGTACGACCAGAGGTACTACGTCGTCCACGTCTTCTTCAAATCTTGACCATTCCTTGTGGGCCTTCAGACAGAAGTGACATCCTCCGCAAGGTAACTCTGATGGTTTGCAGTCAGACACGTAGAATTTACAGAACGGCACCGTATCCGGTATCCTGGACTGTCCATCTGCATTGGAATGAGTGCGCCCTTTCCGATACTGGATAACCATATCGTACTGGCTTAGCTCTTCCAACCACCTGGCTAGAAGTCCGCTTGGATTTTTGAAGGACAACAGCCAAGTCAGAGAACTGTGATCGGTCCGGACGTAGAAACGTTGACCGAGAAGATAGTGGCGGAACTGTCTGGTGAAACGTACGATGGCTAGGAGTTCCTTCCGAGTGACGCAGTAATTCCGCTGCGATGGTGTTAGAGCGTAACTCCCATAGGAAATCACACGCTCCTCACCATCCTGCACCTGAAGTAACTCAGCTCCAATTGCAGCCTCCGACGCATCGGTGTCTAGAATGAACGGTTCATCGTTGATCCTTGGAAAAGCCAGGACGGGACTAGAGGTGAGAGCAGTTTTAAGAGTCTCGAAGGCAACTTTCTGATCAGTTTCCCATTCGAAATCTGCATCCTTCTTGATAATGGCGAATAACGGTCTGGAGATTTCACTGAACTTTTTAATATGTGCTCGATGATAATTTATGACTCCTAGAAACTGCTGAACCTCCTTTACTGTTGTTGGAGCTGGCCATTTCAAAACCGACGCGACGTTCTCAGGATTCGCAGAGATTCCTTGATCACTAACTAGCTTTCCAAGAAAAACAACTTTTCGTTGAAAGAGATGACATTTCTTCGCTTTTAGTTTGAGGTTGTGCTGACGAAAACGCTGAAACACCTTGATGAGAGTCTGAAGATGATCCTCGAAAACTCCTCCCAACTAGGATGATATCATCTAAATACGCCAACACTTCATTCCAGGTCAACCCACGCAGAACCAATGACATTGCGCGTTGAAACGTTGCAGGCGCGTTGCATAAACCGAAGGGCATTCTGCTGTGTTCAAACAATCCATATTTTGTGAGGAACGCAGTCTTGGCACGATCTTCCTCGGCGATCTCAATCTGATAATAACCGCTACTCATGTCTAAAGTGCTGAAAAACTTCGCATCGCCCAAAGAATCCAAACACTCTGAGATATTGGGTAATGGATAAGCATCTTTAACGGTGACATTGTTTAGAGCGCGATAATCAATGCACCATCGTACCTTTCCATCTTTCTTGCGCACCAGCACCGGCGGTGACGCCCAATCTGATGATGACGGCTGGATTACTCCAATACTCAATAGGGAATCTAGGTGATCTTTTTCCTCTGACTCGAAATTAATCGGAGTTCTCCTCATCTTCTGTCGGATAGGCTTGGCAGCACCTGTGTCTACATGATGTTGTATTTCCGAGAAGCACCCTAAATCGGTATCACTCTTGGAAAATACATCCGCATACTCAATAAGTACATCCGCCAGAGTAGATGATTGCGCCGCAGTCAGATTATCGCAGGATTGTTTCCACGGATCTTGTAGGTGAATTGGAATACGATCTACAATCGCGGCTTCGGAAGGTTCTGGAGATACTTTCTGGACTTTCGGCGAAGGCCCAGACGGAACTGCCGAAGGATGATTTCCGGTAGATATGTTCTCCGAAGACATGGAAGATTCATCCACCGAGGTTGACCGGTGCGAAGAACTTACGAGATTGTCTTCCACTATCAACGAAACTTCCTCTGCTTCCCCGATGATATGACCTTGATTAAGATGACGAAAAACGCCCTGATCATTAATCAGGTTTATGACGACTTGTCGATATCTTGAGCCGGGGAATCCATCATCTGGAGTTGTCACGACGGAGTAAGGAACCAAGAGACCCTTATGTTGATACTGTGGCGCATCTATAACTAAAGTTGTATTCGGTGGCGCGAACACTTTTACTTTGGTACGCTTCATGGAATTTGGTGGAACCACAACTTTCTTTGTTACGGTGACTCTTCGTATTTGGACATCGGCTCCCTGGTTATGCTGGATATGACCTTGGATATCTTCACCACCAATGCTTACGAGATCTTTGGACAGATCGATCCTACCATTGAAGGCCTTGAAGAAGTCGAGCCCAAGGAGACACATGTCGGAGATTGGTGCAACATACATGTCCCATATGAAGTCTCGGTTGCCAACCCGTAAAGGGACTTGACGAGCTATTCTTGCAGGGATGGTGCTGTCTTTCCCAACCTCACGAAGGATTACCGTTTCTTCTGCAGGCAAAGGTGTTGACATTTTCATCAGTAATTCCTCGCTGATTAACGTGACTTGCGCTGCGGTATCGACAACGGCTTGGGTGCTAACTCCGTTGACTGAAACAGGCACGACCAGGCTATAACCTGCAGCTGCTTTGCGGATGCAAATTTCCGGTGGCTTGGAATCGGAACGAGACCCTGGAATAACCGGGTTCTCAAGCTCCTCATCCTTAGAACTCTTGCAGATTCCTGGTGGTTTAGAATCGGAACGAGACCCTGGAATAACCGGGTTCTCAAGCTCCTCATCTTTAGGACTATTTTCCTTATCCGTGACATCCAAATTCATCCGTACTTTTTTCCGGACCGAATTGGCTGTGTCAGAACCGGTACGAACCGGGTTGCCTGACATCTGTTGTAGTCGGCCATGTTTCCGTATACCAGCTGATGACAGACCGTCGTGATCAGCCGATATCAGTTTAAAGCCTCTGATTTCTTTGGAGGATCTCCTTTTCTCTGAGGACTAGCTTGTTTCTTCGGGCAATTTCTAGCGAAATGCCCGATGTTGTGACAGTAGAAGCACTCAGAGTCTTCCGGTGATGCTCGAGACGGGGATCTTGGAGGTGTACCTGAGCGGGTAAACGACTTTTGCTCTGGACTGGATTTTCCTCCGCTATCCATCTTCGCTTCCATTCGCTGAAGAAGCGCCAAGATCTTGTCAAACATGACCGGTGTTTCGGCTTTCTCCACCTGCACGGACCGAACCTTTGCTCTTGCTGCGTGACTTCCGACAAGAGTATGATTACTTTGAGCCACTCTGGTGAATTCGATCGCCTCGCTCAAAGTATTTGGTTGCCGGTTGAGAGCGACTTCTGCAGCGTGGGTATCAGTGCATCCCCTTAGGAAGGACTCCAAACCTTGAATTTCGATAACCGCAGGCGGGAAATCGGCGAAGGCGCGGTAAGAAAGATGCATGACGCGTTGGCCATACTTCTCTAAATCCTCATCTTCCTTCTGGCGGATGGCTGCCAACTCTGCACGAAGTGTAGGTTGGGTCTCATGTTTTCCAAACATCCGGATGAGTTGTTGTTTGGACAGCTCATAAGACCTCCGAATCTCTTCACTCTGCCGACTGAAAAATCGCAGAGCCTCATCCTCCAAAATTTCAACCAAATGAAGCATCTTGTCTTGCTCTGACCAAAAATATGCTTCACCGCAGAGCTCGAATTTGACCAGAAAGGCATTGAAATCCGTCTTCCCATCATATTTCATTTTGGGACAGTACGAACGAGCACGGAACGTGTTCCCTCGATGGTCAAAAACAAGTTGGCCATCCCTATTCCCACCGGTAGGTGCCGGTGTAAAATGGGAATGCCCATCGGGGCCACCGGCGAACGCCGGTGCTACACCCGAAGTGGTTTTTCGCGCCTTATTTTCCACCATTAGACGACTCGGAAGAGGCGGAGCCTTGTCCTTGATCACTTGCCCAACACGATCAACTAGTTGGAGATGGGACGCTTGATCAGGATCGATGGACTCTTTTTTTACCGCTGGTTGCTGCGGCTCCCTCTTCAGTGGTGGCGGAAGACGAAACTTCGCCTCTGGATCTGCAACAGGCTGTCGAGGTCGGACATCCGGTTGTGTTGTAGATGGTGGAAGCACCCTCTGCGACTTACCTGGGGATAGGAAACTTACCCCATGTGCGCGCGGAGGGGAATTTTCGATGACCGCGACTCGATCGCCAAGACGAAGCATCTCCTGACGAGTTTCCTCCTGAGAAGCTGCTATTTTCTCCACAGTGCCCGACATCTGTTTAAACTGGGCTGTATTTTGAGCCATCATTTGCTGGAACAGTAACGACAGCTGCGCATACTCTGTGCCCGGAGCTTCTTTTTCGGGATGTCTGCCTGCCCCCTCTTCTTCACTGTCGCTGAAGTCGACCTCATAGCCGTCTGTTAGCTTGCCAGATAATGCGAGATTCTTTAATTTTTTGTACAGACCTTCACTGACAGCGCGAAAGTCAACGATCCTTGTCTGTTTTCCCAATTTCTCCCTCTCCTGGCGAAACTGAATGATCTCTTGAGCTGACTTTGGCCCGATGTTCGGTAGGGACTCTAGCTGTCTTGTGGACGCAGTTTTCAAATCTACCGCTGGTGGTATCTTGGTAGCCATTTTTTGATTTTGTTTGTAAGTATAAACTTACAAGCAAACAAATCCACAGAAGACAGGTTACAGTCAGTTTATTATAAAGTGCAGGTGCACCGGAAACTCGGTGTACTTGTGTGTTTAAACTTAATTTTAATCAAGAAAAACATGCAAGTGCACGTGCACCAATAAACACGGTGTCAATCATGCTAAACATGTTCAAACAATATCTAATAATAACTAACTGCTCTTTGTGAAAGTTGCTTAAAGCTTAAGTTAAGTTAATGTGAAAAAAATTTGAGCAGCAAAAATGACTAAGTCCAAACTAAGTGAAAATTTACTATAACTAGCTGAAAAACTAAGTCAAAATCTAAACTAAGTATCTAACTAAACAATAAATACAATGCAAGCAATGCTCTTTTTTAATCACTAAGCAAAAAGCAAGAAAGCAAAATATCTAAACTAAACTACAAGGCAAAATGAATCTAACAATGACTAGTCACAATTTCAAATTGATTGCTCAAAAATATCTAAGTTCCTATCCTGAAAAAGTATTCAAAATAGCCCTAACACAACCTGCACAAAATAAACAAGACATACCTGCGTAAACTATGTCCAGTTTACTATATTCCTCCAGGTTGAAGCCACACTGGCTCGCAGCGCCAATGTAGTAATGGCCGTTTGGTCCTGAAAGAGTTAACAGTAACTCACGCTCGAGACGCTGTGACTGTGATCACTGGCAGACGAACCCTATAACGGCAGCGGTCCTATGTAGGTGTTGCCGTCTGGATCTTGGTCTGGGTTCTGCCCTGGGTATCGCCGACTCTCGCCAGACGTCACCTCGCCACACGATAATGTGCGAGATTACGGCCAGCAAGTAGCGAACCCACCACAACAATTGCGAGTGACCTACTAGTATTTGCTTAGGATGCGCACACAACGGATCATTTCTCCTGAATCTCTCTTCTCGTATTTGATTTTTAACCACTCCAAATTATTTGATGCAGTAGATTTCAATGTTTAAAAAATTAGAATGATGTTATATGTGACCCAAAATAAACTTAGGTTCGGCCGTACAATAATAGGGCTTGGAAAAGAAATATTATTTCATTTATCTACGGTTCTTATACAGTTGTAATTAATTTCGACCAACAGTTCTCTTTTGAATATTTTTACAATTGCTCTGATCACAAGGTTATAAGCAGGTCAGTGTTCAGGCTCACTGGCATGAATGTGTTGAAAAAACGCGCCCTGGCTTACAAGTGGAATGTCTGCGGTCGAGACGGCTGGACTTCGTCTGCGGCCAATTGAAAAGAGATCGTGGCCCCCCCCCCCCCCCGTGTACTGAAGCACCTTAAGTAATGGTCCTTTATGGAATGCCATAATTGCTTTTATTCACTATTTGTCTTTAAAGAAAAATGATTTTTCAATAATGACAAAAAGTGAATAAAAGCATCAATGGCATTCCATAGTCCTTTGTTATTGTCAAATACAACAACAAAGCAATAAGAACTCAAAATGCTCACAAAACAATGAACCCAATGGCAATGTCAACCCCTCATGGATAACTGGATACCGTTGCACCTACCAGGAATTTGTTTCCCTTCTGTCTCTGACCAGGGACTCTGGGGATGGGCCCAGCTAGTTACTTTCTTCAAAGTCCATGGATAAGGCTAAAAAATGCAAAAAAGCAAATATCTACATTATTTCACACTGCCAATATCATTAGAATTTATAAAGGTGGCAATGTGCTGATTAGTCAGTTAATCCATACTTTAACCCTTTTCCTGCTGCTGGCTAATTTGACCAATAGAAAAGCCTGCAAAAAATCTGAAAGTTTATTGAAACCCTGGCACATGGGTACTCATCTGAGAGTAATCAGCGAGAGCTTTCGATTGAATACCAACATGACAGGGTTTAGTTGGTTTTCAAAAATCTTTGCATCTTTGTACTTTGGATGAAAGTGGCCTCAGCATTGAAAAGGTTAAGCAATGGACCAACTTAATTTAACCTTAATTACTCAATACATGAATTTCTGTTTATAGAACATCACACGATCTTCAGATGAATTTTTGTACTCTGTTAAAGGCGGTAAGGGTGCAGTATCACATATCAGTTATTATCAATAAACATTGATTTATTTGATTATCATCAGTATTATTTTCAAATTTAAAAAAGGCAGCAATAACCTGTTCAAATGTGCCCATAAATTGCCCCTCCATATCTTTTTTAGAGTTTCTGAGCATGGAACGAATTGAATGGATGCAATATATGAATACTGATTATCATCAGTAATATTTTCTTATTGTAAAGGCAACACTAACCTGTCCAAATGTGCCAACAAAATGTCCCTCCATATTCCATAGTCTGGCTGTGTGGTCGGTGGAGGCGCTGACTATGAACTCGCCGTGATCGTGACGGACGTAGGCCACACTCACCACTGTGGAGTCGTGGGCCCTCCACCTGCACTGCACAGGAGGCCTCTCAATCACTACCTGAAAACATTCAACAAAAAATCACCTCAGTTGGAATTTCTTTAACCCATTCTAGCCTATGCCGGCCAAAGAGGCTTGGCTATTTTGGTGATATCCAACTAACAAAAGCAATTTAGGGATATAGATCAGTAACCCCTCCAATGCTGAGGTTTCTTTTGTGCCAAGCACAAGGTCACAAAGATTTTTAGACAACCATCTAAACCCTGTCATGTTGGTATTCATTGGGTAGCATATTTTAGGTTTTTTGAGTAATTTTGTAGTATCCAAATTAGCAACCAGCAGCATAGGGGTTAAGAAGAAGTATACATAAGAATTAAATTTGTATGTTGGAATACTTGTATCATTCCTAATTTGTATGCCGAAACAGTATCAGAGGTCAAGAAACTTTTCAAAGAAAGCTTTAGGCATGAATTGGTTAATAAATTATGGTACTGAAAAATTCTCAGTAATTTGGAACCTTTGAGGGTGAGGTTGGTCCATGTTTTCTGAATATACTGACAGAGCAGAGTAATAGTGGCCCAGATTTCCCATGAATTTCAAATGCAGTGATCAAATGACAATTAATCATTCTAAGTGGCCCAATTTCCTAGGGTGGTCTAACTAAATTTCGGAGAATTTACGTAAATTGTTCTAAATATTTACCGTATCTAGAGGCTCAAGGCAGTAGTCCAGTATCTCCCAGACAGTGATATAGCCC